>CM033734.1:40588023-40952978 GCA_019671005.1 Hibiscus mutabilis | reverse complement strand
GGGTAAATAGATATTTGAATATGGGTGATCTTGCTACGCCACCGACGACGAGGCAGAATCGTGAGATTGGATCAAGCTACGACTCTGACAAAGAGGCATGATCAGGTGATTAGATTGTGATTAAGCTACAACACTGGCGAAGAAGCATGATCTGAGAGGTTAGAGGTGATCAAGCTACAACTCTGACGAAGAGGCATGATATGAAGAGTTAGTGGTGATCAAGCTATGAATTTGACGAAAAGGCATGATCGGAAAGGAGATTTTGATCCGCTACACCACTGACGATTAGTCAAGATTTGAAGATGGGTTTAATCAAGCTACAACTCTGACGAAGAGGCATGATCCGGTGATTAGAGTGCGATCAAGCTACACCACTGACGATGAGTCAAGATGTGAAGAATAGATGTTGATCCGCTACACCACTGACGATGAGTCAAGATATGAAGAGAAAGGTTTGATCAAGCTACACCACCGACGGTAAGTCATGATCTGAGAATAAATGTTATAGATCCGCTAAACCATTGACGATGGGGCATGACCTGAAAATTAGAAGTAAACAATAGTTAGCGACTGTTCAATCAAAGTTTTAGTTTGGTGTTTTATACTCCCTCTTAGATGTTTCAACTTATTTGCCGGTTCGGCTCCCCTTCGTGGCTGAGGAGCTTGCCAATTTGTTGTTGTCCTCCATGATCGAGGCTTTTTATCTAGAACTTTTTTTTGTATGAATAAAGTGAATGTACTTAGCATGTATACATCTAACTTGATGTGTAATGTGTGCATTTAATGCGAATGCATGATGAAATGAACGACATGATGTTGATGTGAATGGCATGCAATGCAGTTGGCCATGATGTTGACTTCAAAGGGGATGCCCCATGACTTTATAGCCATATTGGTGGCTCGGTCTTATTTTTGCCTCATTGCTGTCTTGCAAACTGGATGGGCTATTGTCGTTGATGCCCCAGCCTTTTGTGGATTTGACCATCTACTTTTGAAATGTTACCTTTATAAGCGAAGGTCGACTAGTGAATGCCTTCTTGAGCTGAAGCATCGATCTAAAGGCCCATTTGTGGTTGTCCCTGAACTTTTAAACTTCTTTGTAAGTAATGCAAAGAAAAATTTTTGTTTCAAATCTTAGACTACATGTTTAGATTTCCATGTGAGATGCTTATTAAGGAACCTATTTTTTTTAAATTGAGGATATATCGAGCGATATTGAATGTCCAGAATATCAAGTGTACGAACGACACTAAAATGACTTACCGGGGTTGCCCCAAACAAATCATGTGTCTAGGAGACATCGAAAGCTGAATCGATGTTTGAAGATGTGAAGTGCATTTTAAATTAGTTTGATTCTTGACCAACTTACCTTGGCATGTTTATTTTGTCTTATTTTTATTTGGGGAATTTAATTCATCACATTCCTTTGACTCAAAATAAATGATGGAGCAAACAACAAATTCCTGAGCTACTCGATATTGTCATGATTTTGAAAATATTACCATCACTCATGAAACGAAGGGTTTCGATTAGAATGTGCTTTAGCGGAGTGCCCCAAAAATCCACGCTCTTATTCGAAAATGCCTATTACCAGGTTTCGAACATTGAAGTGCTTTTTGATTAATTTTTGAAAAATGCCTATTACCAAGCTTTGAAGTGCTTCTTTGAAAAATGTCTATTACCAGGCTTTGAAGTGCTTTTTGGAAAACACCTATTGCTAGGCTTTGAAGTTAAATTGCACCGATTTGTTATTATTTATGATTTTTAAGGTGAAATGCGAGTCACACATTCGTAATCTCCACAGCTTAGGATTTCAATTAGACACAGGTTGCTCGGGCTCAACCTTCGGGTCAAAATCAATGTTCTTTGTGCAATTGATATAAGGGGACCCAATAGGCAGATATATTTACAGAATGAAAGAATTGAAAATGGACATCTTTTTATTGAAACTTTGAATATGTGGCCTTAGGAGATTACAAAAATTGACACCACATTTGGGCTCTTTCATTTTTGGATGTAAACTTACCGAGGGGGTGCTCGGGTGGCCCCAATTCGGACTCACTTACACTGTAAGAATTGCAAATATGAGTGATAAAGCTTGCCATCCTTTTTGCCGGTTGGGGCATCATCTTTGTCGAACATGGCATGCTTTTTATTTTGAATAGGCGTGATATTGAATGAGGAAACGCATGCATCTAAATGCAATGTCAATGTATAGATGTACAAATGTTGATGCAAGTGGATGAATAACTAGTATTCAAAGATGATGTGATACGACCACGATGTAAGTGAATGATATTGTTTGCTAAATGCTCATGAAATGCAATTACCATGAAAATGCTTGTGAGATGCGACTATTATGCCAATGAGCAAAATTAATGTTGAGTGTAATTACCTTGCGAATGAATTAATGTTGAATGCCAATATCATGTGAATGAATGAAATTTATGTTGAAAGCTCGTATAATGCAACTACCGTGCAAATGAATGAGATCTATATACAATGAAACTATCGTACAAATGAATAAAATTAATGTGTGATGTGAATGCGTGATGTTAATGCTGAGTATAATTATTATGAGTAGAGAAAAATAATTGATAATGTACAAATGAATACAAAAAGTATTGATCGGCGAACATTCTCGTTGAAAGACATTTTATAACGAAGTTTGAGTCCCATTACAACGAGAGAAAGAAAATGACTGTCATATTCAGATTTGCCCTGCTCGGGTTTTAAAAAAATTTAACTCGTCATTATGGACTCTTTCTTCCATTACAAAATCCCCCAATTTTGAACTGTTCTCGAGTCAACACTTTATGTGAAAATGTCATGAATTTATACAAAGATGAATAAGCAAACAAGACAAGAAAAGTGTATTAGTGACAAATATATAGATAAAGAATGAAAATCGAATAAACACACCAAGACGGACTAACAACATGAATTCTAGATTTCTATGGTTGTTCGCATGGCTCTAAAAGTGTGGGCTTCCTAGATTCTCACACATGTGGTTTGAGGTTTAGAGATGGGTACTCAAACCTATCTTATTATCTACTAAGATAATAAGAACTTCGATTTTGGCCCATGGCAGGCTTGCAAATCGGATTGGGTTCGAGGGAAAGCACGACCTAGTGGCGTGGAGGGCTGCTCACGTGTCAAAAGGCGTGGATTTCGGGAGTGAATTATCGACCCGTGGAGGGCTAGTCACGTGGGTATGTGGCATTTCATTCCCATTTAAGGGACAAAGCTCGGGTATAGAGTTTGATGAGTATGATGCAACACATGTCGGTGATGCCTTACAAATTAAATGAACAATTAATGTAAAACCACTAGTTATCAAAGCCAGTTGAATTGAAATGTATCTTCGAGAAAGAACACATTAAATAAAGTCAATATGAATTTCAACAATTTCCATCAATAAAAAGAACACAAGTTTTTTTGGCTTAAATCTAAAAAATGTCCCCAGCTATAACGACTCAAATTTTTGGGGTAAAATTTGAAAAATCTAAATTTTTGGGGATTTTGTTTAAAAAATGTGTTTTATTTAAAAAAAGAAGAGTTGGAGTCTCCACTGGCCACTAAGGTAGGTCGGACACCATAAACCAGAGATTATTTAAAAAATAGGTTCGAGAGTTGGTTACGTGTGAGGAAGGATTAGCACCCCCATCACGCCCAGAAATCGGTACCAAAATAGACATTGCTTTTAATCAATGGAAATTATTGAGATTCACAATTTGATTTAATTAACTGTTCTTAATCGAATATAGACCTTAATTGAACGGGCTTAATCAAATTAGTTGGTTCACGTTAATTATTCATTTAATTAATAAGGCTGACCATGCATCAGACTGTAGATTAAACCAACATCGAATAAGCCCGACTGCCGTGTTAATTTACAATTCGACTCGAGTACGTCACCTTTATGCATGATGCAAACAGTTAATAATGATGTCATGAATTATTTTATTTCAAATTAATTGTTACCTTCAGACGGTAAGAATTAATTCGAATATTTGGTGAACATCCAATGAACCAGGACTGTTATGACACAAATACCGAAATTAATAAATACCTCATTTTTAGAAGTTAGATCAATTAATTAACGATGTGAAAATAAATAGATTAAAAGTTAAATGAATGACAAATTAATGTATGTCACAAAATAAGCAAATAAATAAATAAAATGCGGAAAAATAAATACGAACAAAGTAAATAAACGCGAAAATTAAAAAAACTGAAAAAACCGGATCTAGTATAAAAGAAATCCGAAAAAGGACCGGATCAAACAATAAAAGAATTTCGAAAAAGGACAGAATCCAACAATAAAATAAAAGTAGAAATTAAATAGCGGAAAGTAAATGCGAAATTTAAACGCGAGAAAAATAAATTGTGGGAAAGTAAATGTTAAATGTTATAGGTGAGTGGGTTAGATGACCGATTCGGAAGAAAATTATATAATACAAATATAGAATAAATATTATATAATATGCACAGTTTGCATTATATATAATATATAACCTAATATATATATTAAATAATGTATAAAAACTATATTATAATATAATATATATAACATAGCTATATGTTATAATGATATATATATAATATGATATAAGATATATATAATATATAAAAAATAACATCCATATAATATAATATTATAATATATAAGATATACACTATAGTATAATTAATGTAGATAACATAACGACATATTATATACATATATATAACTATAATATGCATAAGGTACTGTAATATCTAAAGGACTAAAATATAAGAGAAATAAAATAAGGGGGAGGAATTAAAATAAAACGGGACTTAAAAGGGGTACAATCGATTTTGAAATAAAACAGGAGGGACTAAAGAAAGCATTATCCCATGGCTGAAATGGAAATGAGCAGAGACTTTGAGGACCAAACGGGAAATTAACCCACCGACCGATATGCGGGATCCTTCCCGGGTATTCGGGTCAATGCGCGGGTCAAGAGCATGGATGAAATGACGCCGTTTTGTTTAATGTATATATGCATAACAGCAAGGCAAAAATCCTACTCCTCCCTCATTTGTTTAAAAAACCGAGTAAGAGAAAAAAAACGCTCCGAAAAGCTTATCTCTCTACCCCTGGCTTTCCCAGAATTCGGCCAAAACGCTGCCGCCTTCCGCCACTAGCGGTGGAAGGCGGCGGTAAGACACCCCGAAAACCCCTATTTTTGTTTCAAAAACCCAAAACCGAAAGCAAAATAAAAGAAACCCCTTTTTGTTTTGAAAATCAAACCCTAAACCCTCTCAATTTGCTCTCTCTTTTTTTAAAAAAAAACCAAAACCCTGCTTTTAAAACTGTTTTTGAAGCTTGAATCCCCAATAGGGGAAGATGAAACGGCGACAAGGGGACGACGGCGACGGAACCGGCTCTCCTCTCCTAAGGTAAAAACCCTTACCTTTTTTATTTCTGTATTTTTGGGATATCTGAAATAAAAAGAAAGTTTTTGCTTTGATTTTTTTTGCTTTTTATTGATTTTTTGAATTTTCCCGTCCGAGTTTACTTCGATTTACCTAAGGCTTTTCATAGCCGTTTGCATATAAAAGAAACAAAAAATAGTACTATTGCTGTTATTGTTGCATGTCTGATTTGTGCATTTTTGGGTTGCTTTGTCTTTGTTGTGCAGGTTGTAGAGGCTCGTACGAGAGGGGACCATGCCCTGGTGTTTTTGGCCTGATATGGAGAGGCTGCTGCATGCATGGAGTGTACGCCGTTGACGTGGATCCAACGTGGCGGCCTATGTGGCGCTGACGCGGCCGGGCAGTTGGGGAGCCGTGGGAGTTGAAAGACCGGTTCAGGAAGCTTCTGGAATATGATCCAAAGGGGCATGACAGCTAGGGTTTGGGTGTTTAGGTTACCCGGGTCTGGGTGAACCGGGTTGTGGTAACCGGTTCAGTTTAGAATAGTCTGGGTTAGGGTAGTTGGGTCGGTTTGGGTAAAATAGGTATATTTGTTTGGGATATTTAGGCTTGGTAGATTTGGGTAATTGTAAATGGGTAATGGGCTCATCTGTGGATGGACTGTGGACTATTAATATGTATATTTTTGGATTTGAATATTTTTTCAATTTTAGGTTTAATTGTTTATTCGAACCAAAATAACTGGACAAAAATAGGCTATTACAACTGGGTGACATGATAGTTATGAAAATTTGTATAACAACACATTTAATCTTTAATATTTAAACATTCAGTCAGTTTAGACATTAATAATGATAGTTAAATTATGATTAAATTGATTGAATGTGTAAATATGAAGGATTAAATATGTTATTATTCAAAATTTCATAACTGTCACGTCATTCACTTAATGACGGTTAACGGTTCAATGACCATACAAAAATTAAAGTTTAATGCCCATTGTATAACTTTTGAAAGTTCAGTGATTATTTTTGTATTTTTTAGGATAGTTTAGTGACAATTTGTGTACTTTATTCTTTTTATTAGTACTGACATAAGTTATTTTGTCATTTTGTGTAAAAATATTTTAAAGTAATAAAATAGTTTAAATTTTGTAAAATGTATGGATAAGTATTTTAAATTATAGAATTTTAAAATTTATAAAAATATTAGAATATGTAAAATTTGATAAAAAGTGATAATTGACGTCAGCTTATATAAATAGTTTAAATGTTATGTCAGCTTTGCACTATCATATAGGTTTATCAAATTATTTCAAGTCATTTAATATATGTTGACTAACAATTTTTATATGTATAGGAAACGTTGAGGGCTCAAATGTTTCAAAAAAATAATAGGGACCAAATGATTATTTAGTCAAACGTTAAGAGTATTTTTGACATTATACCTATTTTTAATATTTTTATCATTTTAAATATTTTTAATATTGCTTTTGAATGGAAAAAAAGCATTAATTCGGATTTTCTGCTTTCGTCATTAGACATTTTTACTCCAGTATACTCATTTTAAAGTTTAGTTAAAGAATAATATCATTTTCAGATTATTTTTGAAAATTAGCACCCATTTTGCTCATGAGAGTGAAGGCGCACCCAATCAGACGAGCTTTGTAGAAGGCACACCATATGGGAAGCACTTTCCGCCAACATGACATACCTGTTTAGATTCTATCTATATTTAATTCAAATTAACAGAAGGTGCTACCGATTGGGCATGTTCCTTGATCTACACTCAATTTTTTTTTAAAATTTTTTGAAGGCACATTTAACTGACTAAACTTTTTTTAAAAGAAATGAAATCAAAAGACGCATTATCCCAACGCTTGCCTATATAAACCCATTCCCTTTCGCTTAAATCACATCGAGAAAATATTGAATTTTTTTTTGTAAAAAGTAGAAGAAAAATATTGTTGTTGGACAAAAGTCTATTTTTTTTATAAGATCAAGATAAAAAAATGTGGTGTAATTATCATGTATTTTTTAATTATTTATCTTTTACTTTAATTTTTTTGTCCATCAGTTAGTTAATATGTTGTTTATTTGTATGTATTACTTAATTAGTGTTATTGTTTCCTTAATATTATTATTAATGATATATATATTGCATTTATACAAGTTACAAATAATCGTTATTATTTTTGTAATATTTTTGTAGTTATAAAAATGGAAAAATAATGTAAGCAAATGATTTTTGTTACAAATGTTTTTATTATTTTTAATTACTATGTTTTTGTAGAATATCTATAATTATTTAAAATTAACAAGAGTATGAACGTATTCTTAAGGTATTTATTCACCACATCGATGCAGTTCCTTGATCGACAGGCAAACAATGCACGCTTAAAGATGTGTTGACTAACACTATCATACAGCCTCGGGAGCATACACCCTCTCTGGGTGAGGCCTAGTGTCACACAGCCTCGGGAACGTACACCCATACTCGGCATCTCTCCTCAAGTATCTTCGAATAAGGCTCGGTGTCATACATCGTCAGGAACGTACATTCTGCATCTCAAACCATGGTGTTGCAACATACTCTTTCTCTCACTGGGTATTCAGATCCTACCAACCAAAGATGACTCAACTATCTAGGTGTCCATATTAGCATATAGCAAGGACACGTCTACCACACATCACACAACATCACACGATCCACCAAGGATCCCTATGGTTGCTATTACTATCAAGTCACCCAACGTTTACCAAGTTATTTATCATTATGGAAGTGTACATTAATCATCCTAAGTCAATTTCCATATTTTTATTAGCATTATATATTATTCTGTTCAATGGGTATCGGTACTCACACGCGTATCGATACTGATATTGCTTACTGGAAATCCTCAATTTCCACAAGTACCGATACAGGTCGACCTGTACCAATATAGTCCCCAATCGTGTACCTGTACGACCAAAGCTTGTACCGATACCCTACACATAGGTTCGTACCATTTCCTTAGATAACGATTTTACAAACATTTTACTCGATCTCTAAAGCTTATGAATGTCATTAGGGTTTGTTTACTAACACATTCAATCAATTAATATTAATTATCGGTTTCATAATCATTTAATCGAATATTTATCGGTATTATCCCTTAAGCTTGATTTCCATCTAATCACGTCAATCTATTCAAACAAGCATACAAAGCATCACAATCAATCAATCAATCAACCAGTCAATCAATCAATCATCAAATAATCATACAAGCATATCAAACGACCCTAACCAGTCTCTAAAACCTTCATAACTCTCATCATATTCGCAACATCATCATGTATCTCATAAATATATCAAGTCTCATGATACTGGTCTTACATCATGCTTATTCATTGTCTACTTATTTTGCAAACACTAACAAGCAAGGCAATCATGTTTATGATGCTCATGAAATACTAGGAGTTTAAGGTGTACTAACCTTAAGTGACTATCGATAAATCCTTACTCGAGCTCCTCAAACGCTCCACCAATCATCTTTTAATTCTAATATTTGTGTCAACAAATTCCTCGGATAAAACAAATACGACTACATAAGCCATTTTACATTATCAGACTACTTTAAGGGGTAAAACGTGTAAAAACAACATACATAGTTCAAATCTGGTGGAACAGACTATTCCAACAGACTTAGAACGTCTCGAAACCCCTGGGTAAGGTCCCCTAAAAAAGTCAACACTGGTCAACGATCAACAACGGCGACAGCGGTCAAAGGCGGTGGCTCGGCTCGATAGACTAGCTTGGTTCACAAGTAGGCTGGCTCGTTAGGCCATGGCTCAGCTCAGTAGGCCAGCTCAAACGGTTGGCCTAACAACTTAGGGCTGACTATTATAATAACCTACTAGGCCGGATTTCGACCACGCGCAGGGGGCAGCGCGTGTGGCGGCTTTCGGTGGACAGACATTAACGACGAATATCCAGTTCAACTGTTTTAACGCCAGTAGACACAGTGGTAGCCTCGATTTCTCTATCCGAGCACTCGAACTACCCCAACTAAACAACCCAAATTTTCTTTTCTCTCACACCCTCTGACTATGACTCCGATAGTGGCGCCGCTGGTACCAGCAAACTCGTCTTGAAGAGATAAACACAATGACAGTTGAGGTGTCAACAACAGAAGGATGGATCTCTATAGATCGAAGTTTGAATCTTCCCTAACACTTTCTCGCTCTTTTCCCCTTTCTCTCATACTTTTCTTTTTCCTTTTTTCCATCATATCTTTTTTTTCTTTTTCTCTTATTCCCACCATTTTAAAATTCAAACCTAGTCCCCCAATAATGGGCCCAAACCTAAAAGCCCTTAACTTAGTCTTCCAAGATAAAGGCTGATAACCCGAGCTTGAGACCTGATTTACTAACCCGAGAATTGGGTCTTTACAATGACATTAGTGCAAGAGAACACATCAAATCAAGTTTTAAATGGCCACAAAAATGTGTCGAGTTACGATCCCTCAAAGACCGAGACTCAAAATTTTTGTGTTGCTATCAAGTACATAAAAGCACATATTTTTGTATTTTGATGAATAGAAACAAAAAAGAACAAAAATGAAATAAAGATAAAAATCAATATCGGATGGTGTTGAGGTAACAAAACAATGCTCAATGACTTGCAATAATTCCAACAAAGGATGGATGACTGAAGGATTCCAATAATATCGCTACTTTGCTCATAACACTCTCAAATCTAACTTAAGGATCTACCTTAACTCGATGGTGTAGCTCAAAAGTCAATACTAAGCAATAACTCAATCTATCATTACCATAAACTTCTCAAGAAATGTTTAAGAAATGAAAGGGAAAACGATCTCTCTTCTAAACACAATCTTAAAGGGAAGAATGCACATACTTCTTTCAAAGGTTAAGACCTCACCGATGCAACTATCTTTTTCATCAATGGCATTAAGTTTAAACGTGTAAGTGAAGCAATGAAGGAAACAACAATGCTGAAAAACAAAACATTCAATAAAACCTTAACCATTTCGATAAAAATAAAACCAAAAACATTTAAGAACAATCATCAAAGTAAAATATCAAGTTTAACATCCAAAGCAATCTCTCAATTCAAAAAGGAAACAAACTTGACTGGTTGGAGACTTCAAGCTTGACAGCTTTCATAGTGGTCATATGTCATCGTCAATGACAGAACTGGGTTAACTTCTATAGGAGCTTCAAGCATCCATTAATAGAGAGAAAAATTTGATGAAGAATATGATGATGTTATGCTTGAATGAAAGAGCGAAAATTCTCACAGCACATTCTTCTCGTGAAAAATATTGTCAATATATATCCTTATCCTTTTCTCTTTCTTTCCACCAATCATAATGCAGTGAGTGACAGTCAAAGCAACAATTGATGAGAATGCAACAACCATCTAGAGGTGGTTATGTATGGAAGATTCTCTCGCAGGTCATATTGATAACCCCGATCCGAAGCTCTACATTCGGGTCACTCAAAGACTGACCCAAAAATCCATTTTTAAATCATAGATTTTGTCATCATATAAAACATTTAATCATTCATAATCCATTTAAATAAATAAGAAGTATAAATCACGTTACAAAATAAAAGTTCCAAGTTTATATGTTATATATCAAATTAATATTTTGAAAATAGTTACAGACTCGACCGCATAAGGTTCTATGAATACACATCCAGTAAATATAAGTATTGTACTATGGTAAACACTACTTGCTGGAATCCCGTATTGATAGTGCTCCTCGATCCCGCGATCCAATGATCCACCTATGAACGGAAACAAAGATTCCTAGCGCTAAGCTTACAAAGCTAAATGGTACATATCTACTCTACTATACTTCATACTAATCATAAACATAAGCATGCAAGCTGATACAAGCAATAACGATAGATAAATAAATATGTGGTGCTATCGCTAGTCACCTAAAAATATGCCAACAACACAATCATCATACATGGAACACAAGGCCCAACGATATCCAAGATCTTATCAGATTATCTAGGTAAAAAAAAACATGTCATACAACATCTTGGAGTGAGTCTTGTGCCATACAGCCTCGAGAATGTACACTCTGGGTGAGGCCACATCACACAGCATCAAAACATACACCCTAGGTGAGACTGGGTTGCATTGTATCAGAATATACACCCATACTCAAAATCCCCCTAGAGTATCTTCGAATGAGGTCCAAGTCACACAACATCAGTAACCTTTATTCGATATCTCTAACCATGGTGTAGCAACACTCTTTCTCTAGGTATTCAAATCCCATCAACCATTGACTCAACCAGTCAAATGCCTACTCGGTATACAAGAACGTGATCCCAAGGATCTTTATAATGTTGCTAATCGTCAACTCATCATTTATTTTACTATACCGAGTTGTTAACATATTATGGAGGAGTGCATAATTATTCTCGTTAATTATTTCCATTAGTCTATGTTATCTCATTAATTACGACATTAATCAGATTATTAATTATACGCGTCAATTCCCATTCCTTAGCTAGCGTTAGTGATCATTTGTTCAGTGGGTATCGATACTCAAACACGAGTATCAATACTGTACCCTTGGGTATCGATACTCTCACATATACCGATATGAAAATATAGTCTGGAAGCCTCAATTTGCCCAAGTACCGATACGAGTGGACATGCATCAATACGACATTTAATAATGTACCAATACAATTGAAGGTTGTACCGATACCCTATCCATGATTTCTACCACATTAGAGAATTATGATATTTACGAGACTTAAATCAATCCCTAAAGCTTATGAAAGTTATTAGGATTTGTTTTCTAGCGCATTTAATTATATAATAATAGTTACTGTCTTTATGAGCACTTAATCGAATATTTATCGATGTTATCCTTTAAGCATAATTGTTATCAAATCACGTCAATCCAATCGAATTAGCATACAAGGCATCACAAATTATCAGCCAATCATCAAATAATTTATGAGTATTTCAAAGACCCAACACGGGCTCTAAAGTCTCCATGAGTTTTATCATATTCGTAACATCATCATGCATCTCACAGATATCAAGTCTAGAACTACCAATCTCTAAACATGCTTATTTATTGTCTACCTATTTTCAGGCACTAGCACACAAAGCAATAACATTTATGATGCTCATTAAGCATTAGGAGTTCGAGGTGTACTAAACTCAAACAATTATCAATGATTCCCTGATCAAGCTTCCGAAACGTTTCTCTTAATCCAGTATTCAAGCCTAAATAATCCTCTGATAAATACGAACACTAACTAATCAATTCACAAGTTCAAATGCGTAAAAATAGTTTACCATGTTCGAATTGGGTGAAGCAAGCTGCAAAAATAGAGTCAAAATGTTGAAACCCCCCGGGTAAGGACCCCCAAAAGTCAACAATGGTCAACGGCTAGTCAATGGCAGGCGACGGTCAAAAGGCGTCATTGCTTCTTTCAGGCCAAAAGTAGCAAGATTGATTTAAAACAAAAAATGCCATGACATTCATGCAAAATAACATTTAAGAAAAAGGAAAAAGGTAAAATGCATCTAAAGCTCTTGGAAACTGGGGGTTGGTCTTGATTTCTTGATCCCTCAATCTCATAATGATCTAACCATTTAATGACCGTTGTGGTTAGGCAAAGAATTGGTTGCCACATTTGGTGTATCAAGCTGCAAAACTCCAATATTGATCAGGTTCTGAACCACCCTCTTAAATGCTTTACAATTGTTGATGTTGTGGCCAGGGGTTCCCACATGATACTCACACTTAGCATTGGGGTCAAACCAAGATGGATAAGGAGGTTGCATCAGAATAAGGTGATAAGGACGAACCAAGTCTGCCTCGTAAAGCTTGAGGTATAATTCACTATAAGTTATAGGTACGGAGTGAAGACCTCCTCCTTATTAGGCTCCTTTCGACCGGGCCCCTGTGAACTTGTTGTCATCGGCTTTGGTGCAATCGTGATATTGCTTGGGCAATGAGTACTCACATGGCCCACCTCATTGTCTCTTCTCTTCGGGTACTTTTGCAAATTTTCCTCGGTCTTGAGCTTGCCGCTCTTGAAAGCATCCTCAATGGATTCTAACGCATTCACGAATTCGGCGAATCCTAAGGATATGTTGCTGATTGTTTTCTCGTAAGGTGGACCTTGTAGTGTGTCCACAAGCAGGTGGGTAATTTCACTCTCCATGATGGGCGGTTGAACTTGCGTCGCGATGTCCCTCTATCTTTGGGCGTATTCTGACATTCTCATTTGGCCCCTGAGTCAAACCCTGAAGCAAAGTTCTATTTAGGAACATATCCTTCACGTGTCTGTATTGCTCGATAACGATTCTTGACAGATCATTCTATGTCTTCACATTGGTACGTATTAGCTGAGCGTACCAATAGGCAACTGTCGCGGTCAAGCTATCTTGGAAGCAAAAAATGAGGAGTTTTTCATTCTTCAAATGTGCCGCCATCTTACGGCAATACATAGTGAAATGGACAGAAGAACAAGTAGTCTTGTCATACTTCTCGAAATCTAGTACTTTAAATTTAGGTGGGATGACCAAATCAGATACCAAGCTCAGTTCATAAGCATCAATTCCATTATCGTCGGTCACTTGCATCGAGCCGGCCTTCTCTTCCATTTAGAGGCGTTGCTCTTCAAACTTCTTCTCAAACTCCTTTTTTTAGTCTTGTCTCTATCTCATTTATCAGATTCAAGTCTGAGATATCAACATCAACGTCATTCTCAAAACTATTCCCCACGTCGACTGGGTGGCTAGCAAATGCCCCGGCTATGTGGACACTATTCAGAACTGATCATTTCGGTTGAACCTTTGTGTGAGATGCATTTCTGGCTAGGTCTTCCTTATTGGAATGTTCACCGACAATATGGGCTTTTCCAACATCCCTCTTTTCTAGTAGAGCAGTGACACGATTTATGATCTCTTCCTGAGAACTTTTGATCCTTGACTCAATATTGTTCAAGTGTTCCTCAATGTCCCTTTGCGACTTCTCAACACTAGCCAATCTATCTTCCATGAATCATGATTGAAAACGGGTGTTGTACGAGTGTGGAATGGTGGCGGCTTAAACTGACTGCCACATCATTTTCCACAATTAATTTGATTTTTTATGAATGAATGCAATGTATATGAATTAATAACAAATAAATGATCGAAAACAAAGAATTGAAAAATGCACAAATGGATTTATATGAATGTTGATCGACGAACATTCTCGTTAAACAGCTTCTCATAATAAATATTGAGTCCCATTATAATTGAGAAGAGGGACTACCATATAATGTTAATCTAGATTAGCCCTTGTTCAATTTCTTGATCCTCTAACTCGATGTTATGGACTCTTTCTTCCATTATAAAATCTTTTAATTTTGAACTATTCTCCAATCAACGTTTCAAATGAATATGCATAAAGTAATCGAACAGGGAGACAAGCAAAGGATTAGTGACGTATAAATAAATCAACAAAAGAATTGGATAAATACAAACCAAAACGGCCTAGCAACATGAAGTCTACTTTGATATGGCTATCCGCATGGCTCTAATCGGGGTAGGCTTCTTAAGTTTTCACACATGTGGGTTTGGTTCTAAAAAGGGTACTTGAATCTATCTTATTACCTACTAAGGTAACAAGACCCCAAATTTTGGCCCATTACAAGCTTGCGAATTGGATTCGGTTCGAGGGAAAGCACAACCTAGTGACGTGGAGGGCTGCTCACGTGTCAAAAGGCATGGATTCTGGAAGTGAATTACCGACTCGTGAAGGGCTGCTCACATAGGTATGTGGCATTTCACTCTCACTCAAAGGAAAAAGCTCGGGTATAGAGCTTGATGTTCAAGATGCATCACATGTTGGTGATTCCTTAGAAATTAAATGAACAATTAATGCAAAACCACCAATTATCAAAGCCCGTGTAATTAGAGTCAAATCTCCAAAAAAAGACCAAATCAGTTAAAGTCAACTCAATTTTCAAAATTTCCATCATTAAAAGCAACAAATATTTTTTGGCTTAACTCGCTTTTTGTTTTGTAAAAACAAAAATATCCCCAATGGAGTCGCCAACTGCGGCGACCTTTTTGAAATCGCCTGCTAAAAGAAAAATAATTTTGAGGTTTCTGTTTATTGAAAATGAATAGTGGGAATGTTTTGAAAATTAAATGAGGGTTGGAGTCACCACCGGCCATTAAGGTTGGCCAAACACCATAAAACTAGAGATTCTCTTGAAAATGGGTTCAGGAGTTGGTTACGTGTGGGGAAGGATTAGCACCCCCATCACGCCCGAAAATCGGTACCAAAATATAAGTTGCTCTTGATTGATGGAAATTATCAAAATTGGAATTAAATTTAATTAAATGGTCTTGATTGTATATGTTCTTTAATTATACGGGTTTTTGTCAAATTGGTGGGCTTGAATTAATTAAACATTTAATTAATAAGGACAACTGCACATAGGACCATAGATTAAACTGACATCGAATAAGACCGACTACCATGTTAATCTATGGTTCGAATCGAGTACATTACCTTTATGCATGATGCAAACAGTTAGAAATGATGTTATGAATTGTTAACTCATCAAAAGTACTAAATCTTATGCTTATTTCACATTGTCTTTGCTTGCCTTTAAGTGTGTTTAGTTGCATTTAGCCTTAACATTAATGCATTTGCATAAGGAGTTAGGAATTGTGTTATGCCAGTGTGAAGGGTTGCTTTGTTGGCATTATTGCAGGCTCAGCAGGGAAGGACAGGTTTGGCAGAGCAAAGCAGCGTAGAAAGGAATGAATGCCAGAGAAAATGACGAGTTGCTGTTGGCAGCGATGGATCAAAAATTGCCAAAACACCGATTGACAGAGAAAAGGAGTTTGATGCCCGGCCGAGTAGCTGTTGGACCTTGATGATGTCAGTCCTAGGATTCAAATATAGGATAAGATGATCACATCCCTTATCCATTGCGCATTCAAAATTCAAAATTCAAGGCATATCCTAGGCGTCTCGTGCTTGCCTATTTAAAGAGGGAAAGAAGATCGATCACGGAGGAGGGGGATCGGAAGGGACGATCGGATTGAGAGGAAGGCTACACCAAAGAGACGTGGTTTGGCCAGCTTGACCGAGAGCTTGGACCTTGAAGGGCTGCATCGACGAACCCCTTCTAGCCCATTCTATTTGTTTTGAATTGTTTTTATTTTTAATGATGATGATGTTGAGATACGACTATGGTTTTTGGATGGATACCCCTACCATGAACTAAACTTTTACAGTTAGTAGGGGATGTTTGCGTTTGAACACTATTTTTATATTTAGTTTTTAATAATCAAAAATGTCTTGGCATTATTTTCCCTATCTGGCGTGTCGTACAGTTTTCTAAATTATGTGTCAAGAAATAGCTGGCACAATATGCTTATTGCACCTTAATATCTTAACAGACTTAGGGGGCAAGTATTAGTTGCTAGATACTAAGGCGAGATGCTTCGACGGAAGATGTTCAAGTAGAAAAACTTACTTCAAGAGTGAGTCTACCCCTTAGGAGTATGCATTGGAACTTAATCAAATTGATTTATGAAAAACTTCATTATAGAGATATAAGGGTTTTTACATGGTTAATTTTGGGCATTGCCATCGACAGAGGCAATGCCAACTTTGAATCTGCTCGGCAAATAATATCAAGGCAGAAAATTATTAAAGGCTGGCATGAAAAGCTTGAAAAAAGGCATCCCTTGCCAACGCTCATCACTCATTTAAACTCTCCTTGTGCCAACGCGGTTTTCCTTTTATTTCTTTTCTTTTAAATTGTTTTCAAAATCCACTTCAAATCAACAACACTTTCTTTTTGACGAGTAAACAAGCAAGGCAAACAAACTCTTGGCTAATCCTTGTGGAATCGATAACCAGCTTATTGTTGTATTAGTTGCAGACCGTGTATACTTGCACGCAAAAGACTTAGTCTTGGCACTGTTTTCATACATTTCTAATACATTTCTCCATCCTTTTGCCAAGCACTCACACAGTCGAACAAGAATTTTCAAATTTTATTTTAGATTAAAGTTCACCTTCAAACGGTGAAAACTAATTCGAATATTTGCTCAATATCCAATAAGCTAAGAATGTTACGACACAAATATCGAAATTAATAAATACCTCCTTTTATGATTAAGGTTGATTGATTAACATGATACCCATTAAAGAGGATTAAAGGTTAAATGAATGATAAGTAAGATGCATGACAAAGAAGTGCATAAAATAAAACCCTAGGCCCACTAAAGCCCTAACCTAAAAGGCCCAAGTTATGGAAGGTTAAAGTAATGATCTAATTATTAACTAAGTTAGTCTAATATTAACCCTAAATTAATTAAATCCTAAAATCTAGAAAAAAAATCCTAATATTTTATGGATTTATCTTGAATCAAAACAATTAATTGGACCAATTTTAAACTAGCATCCCATTAAGCCAAGGATACTATTCAAAACTGATCAAATGAATAATCATGATTGTATTAAATTTTCATCTAAGTCGACATTAATCATCCTAGGAGTAATTAAGAGGTGTTCAATTAATTTAATTGATTTAACATATATCCCAATAAGCCAATGACAAATTTAAATTAATTAAAATAACTTGAACATAAATCTAACTAAAGGTCTAAATAACCTAATCCTAAAATTAATTTAATTAAATTTAAAACTTATGCCCCAATAAGCTGAGCTCATAGTTTAAATTAATTTAATTAAATTACCCTAAGCTAACTTAAAAAAACAAAAGGGCCAAACAATCAAGCGAATCGAATATACAAGCAATTTAAACAATAAATAGGGATTAGAATCAAAACACAAATTAACAAGCTAGAAATAAATAAATAAATAAATATGCAATGTGAGGGGGTAAATCTAAATAAAATAAAAACAGGGGACTAGAAAAGTACATGTAAGTCTGGAAAAGGGGTTAAATTGAATGGAAACCAAACAAATGGTCAATTAGGGTATTAACCCCTTAAAACATTTTAATTGAAAAATAATGATGAAAGTAAAATAAGAAGAACTGCCAGGGACCGCGGAAACAATTACAAAAGGTGAAATGACTTATAAAAAAACTCAGAAGTACGGAGGGTCCACATGGGAAAATACCCATTTTTAAAATTAGTTCTGCTTTGATTTAGGGCGAGATGGAAATTTTTAGAAAAGTTTGAGGGACCGATAGGGTAATTTAAAGAAGTAGAATGGCTTCCTCATGCAAATACTCTGACGTTGATAGACTAATAGGATATTAACCCATTTCCTAATTTTTAAAACGGTATAAAAACAACTATTGGGCAGAAGTTTCATCCCTTTTTGCCATTTTTGGATTTTTAACAAAAAAACATCCCCTAAACCTCTCATTTCTCTCAAATATTTTCAAAATGAAACCCAAAACAGATGAACACCCACATCGTGTTCATCCAGAAAACCCAAAACAAAACCCAGAAACCTTCAAGTTTTCCAGAAACCGGCGGATGCACCACTGCGCTCCGCCCGTTGGTCGCCGTTCACCGATGCAGGCAACCACATACCCCGAATTAGAAACCTTCTCTCTTTTCCCCAAGCCCCAAAATGACATTCTTTTAAAAAAAATCCCTTTTCTTCGATCTAAAAAATTCTTCGAAATCCTCCCTTTTTTAAATAAAAAACCTAGTCGTCCTTTTTGTTTGAAAACCGTACTTCATATCCTTCTTTTTTCAGATCACTATAATGACCTGGAGGTCAGGGTTTGCCACTAGAACTAAAAAGTTCAACAGTCGTGGCCATTCCTCAAAGATAAAAAAATCTCTCGCTGGGACCCTTTTCCTTCTATATTTTATACATGCAAAAGGAAAGGAAAAAATATACCTCCGAAATTGTTAATGTTTTTTGATTTTATTTCTCTGAGAATTTCCCCTTACTTACATGTGTTTGGGATTCGGTTTATATAACCGGTGAAATTACATGATAAAAGGAAAATGCTCCTAAAAAGCTCAATGGTTGCCTCTGTTTAATATTAGACGAAGTCATGTGCGGTACTGCCATTGTTTGCTTGTCTCTAATATTGTAACATCTGACATTTTGGTGCGTTTTTGATTATTTTCACTGGCTCTGATCTATTTTTTGTTTGCATGCATGTACTGTGGAGCCGGAAGGGACTAGTCGACGTGGCTGTTGGAGAAGCTGAGGAGACTAGAGAGAAAAAAACTAGTTTGTTCGATCTTTGGCCTGACGTAGCGATCTGAACGGCCTCGATTAGAAAAGAAGAAAATGGACGGGTCGCGCGTAAGCTCCACG
The DNA here is from genome assembly GCA_019671005.1 of Hibiscus mutabilis. Classification (NCBI taxonomy): domain Eukaryota; kingdom Viridiplantae; phylum Streptophyta; class Magnoliopsida; order Malvales; family Malvaceae; genus Hibiscus; species Hibiscus mutabilis. The sequence goes on along the minus strand of CM033734.1, from coordinate 40,933,252 downwards.
CGTGCGTGGTGCAATTTGAAGCACTACGCTTGAGCGCGTGAGGATTCTGGAGGGCTCCTCTTATTGATCATGGCCATTAGATTGAAGGCCTGATCCAACGACACTGGAGCGGCTGCACATGGAAGAAAAGTAGATTAGGGCAGAATCAACTTAGGGTTTTTTGGTTTGAGCCTCATCGGGCCATATGATATGTATTATATATTTTGAGTTTTTTAAAATTTTGTAAGTGGACTTTAAATAACATTCGGGCTTTAAATTTTTTTTGATATTTCCATTTTAGTTTAATAAGTAATAATAATAACAATATATAACAATAATATAATAATATAATACTATTAATATAATAATAGCAATGTAATATAATAGTAATATATTAATATAATAACATAGTAATAATAATAATAATATGATAATAATAATAATAATAGTATAGTAAGTAAAAGGATAATAATGATAACACCTAATAACAAAATACATATGTAATATAGCAAGTAATAAACATAATAACAAAAGCCCATTATTGAATAGAAATAAAACAAAATAAAGCTCAGATAAAATTAGTGATTACGGACGTGAGTTGAAGTAATTGATAACTGTTGATCGCGTGATTGATCACCAACTAAATAAAGTGAACTTGATGAGTGATGGACTGCACAGAGTTTAGTTCGATGTTAAATTCTTATGTTGTTCATGTAAATCGACCGATGTTTGAAAGTGACTGTCGTGTGAGGGTGTATCGATACTAGCTTCATGCAGTACCGATACCCATGTGTTTTATTAATTAAGCTTCAAGTTGAGGATTGGTTAGCTCTAGAAGCCGCAAGGAGTAACACCTAATTGTAATTAAGTGGGTATAATGTTATGGTTGATTTAGGTTCGATGGTTTCTGATTGACCTTGATATCTTGTTTTGTGTGCTTTGGAGAATGACATATTGAGGTAAGAGATTCTTCCTGTATAGTACAGTGGTTAGTACATGATATATCTCAGGATCAACAATTTGTGCTAAACTTTCTCCATGTGTACTGGGAGGCAGTAATTAGATGTGTATGAGTTTGTTGATAAGTGTTTAACTTGTCATCCATTGGGAGTCAACCATCGAGTCCTTCAGAGATGTTTGGGATACTCCAAGATCTCCTTAGTGGGAATTGAATAAAATGATCATGGATTTTGTAAAGAATTTTTTAGTTCATAGCTTCGATGGTAATTCGTTTGAGTGACGATACCTTTCTTGGTAGGTATCATGCATTTATCTTTGGTAAAGACAAAATCCTAGTAGAATATCTACTTGAGCCGAATAAGATTTGGGACATGCGACACTATGATGTGTACATCCCTATCTTTTGATACGAGATTTGAGTTTCTTGGTGGAACTTTCTCCTTTGGTAGGATCCTAATGAGTATTTAGATAACATCTTCCGAAATATGATATAGTTTGCAAGCATGACCCTCCATGGCATGGAACAGATTTTGTAAGAGATATGTTAGTTGCACAAGTTGATAAATATGCCAAGAGTTAAAATCAATACTTAAGACTAACTGAGACGTCTTTTGCTTTCAAAATTCTTGTGCCTGACAAGCAAGTATATTGATGAAGGTTATCATCAAAGTTAGAGTCAACATAAGATGAATCATTTTGTTTTGGTTGTAACGGTTGTTTAATCTCTTGTTCTTTTAAATTGTATGGAATTGTGGAAAGATCTTGTCGTATATTCACCTTTTTGGGCCTTACAACATAAGTTAGATTTCTTTGATGACGTATTCATATGAAGATTTTGATGGGTTACCATTGGGTTGTTCCATGCCTTTAGTAATGAACTGAGCGAGGATAGGGTTCCTATAATGAAAGAATTAGTTGAGATTTTGATTGTACCGTTGGAAGATGAGAGTTATAATTACTAAGTGTGGTGAGAGATCCAAGTAGTGTAGCAGGAAACAAGTGAGAACTTAGAAGAGTTAATAAAGTTTCATCATCTTTTGTTGAGTAATTGATACAAATTTTGAGGACAAAATTTTGTTTAAGAAGGGAATAGTTGTAATGACCCGAAAAGCAGGCAAAAAGTTTGGATCATGGATTCGGGTTTTCGAATATTAATTTTGGTTTTTAACTATCTTATTTGAGAGCTAAATTTGAGAGATTGGGGCTTGAATTCCAATTTTAGTGGTTTCGGAGACCGAGGTGTAAAGCTCTGAAAAGTTTGATGGCCTTTGTGTAGTTTACCCATTGTTGTTGATAGACATTAAATGGGATCAAAATTGGCTTGATGGAGGGGAGAATGAATCAAAATTAAAATTGAAGAGAGAGAGAGAGAGAATTTTAGAAATATGGTGGAGCTTTTAACCTATTTTCGTCGTTGGTTGGTCGTTCGTGGCTGAAACCACTGTCGACATCAGCTCTGACTCGGCGAGAAGAGCCCGACCATGGTCGCCCCATCACTGTAGCCGCCACCATTTGTCGTGGTGAGAGAAAAGAAGAAAAGGCCTAGCTTGCAATGTCATGATCCACCGTCCTCCACCGAAAATCGACGCCACCACTGGACTCGCTGATAGCTCTTTAAAGAGCACGTATTTCCTCTAGATTTATTGATTTAATTGTCCCCACGTTGATGTTTAATGCATCTATTTTTGCATTTTCATGTTTATTTTCTGCATTTTGTCTAACTCAAGTCTGGCTGCTCTTGTTATACATATTTCCGCCTTTATGCTATGATTGTCGCTACATTACTAATGTCCTAGCAAAGGAAGTATTACCACTGCAGCCAACTCGACACTATAGCTGTCAGTTGTCCCGACTGTCAAGGATAAGGATGAATCTGCCAATTGGAATTTCTATTATAACAAATTGTGTACAGTAGATAGTCACACGAAACACCTGAAGGACAGGCTTCCTTATCTTGATAGCCTACAAAACGGTACTTTTAGAGGAGAGAGAGAATTCACACGATATTCATTTTCCCATCATCTACAACCTTCCAAGCTCCCCTCCCATGGCGGCTTAAACTCTATTTTTAGAGATCCATGGCGAAGCAAGGCAGAAATAACCGAGAAGATGAGGATTCAAGTGCTAGATCAAGGAGGAATATGTGTTATCTTTTTAAATCCTTCTAGAAATAAATGTTTATTGGAGATTTTATTATATTTCGTGTGTTAATAATGTTGGTTTAACTCTTTGAAATTTGTATGAACTTGTTTAAACTTTGTTTTTCAGTTCAGTATATTATTATTACCTTTATTTATATTTTGATTGTTTGATTTGATTATTGTTTGCATGAGAGTGTTGAAAATAGTTACTGACATTGAGAGATGCAGTGACTAGTCAGGTTAACAAGCCATTACAATGAGAATTTAATGAGGATACAACGAGAGTTGACCACTTGTTCAAGGAGTTGTAGTTTTGACTAACAACGAGAGTTGTAGTTGATCTACGTCTTTAAGTCATCAGTTGGGAATTGAATGGAAGTTAGTAAGCGAGCTTAGCCCCTTTTTGCCAATTGAGCCATCGTATTTTATTTCCTTGATTGTACTTGATATTCTGCTAAGCTGAATCGACGGTATCTTGATCTTCTCTTAATATTTCTTTTACCTTCTTATAATTGTTGTTTTTGCTATCACAATTGATTTTACATACGTTACTTTATTTCTTTGTTACAACTACCATTATGCTCACAATATTTCAATTTACATAATTGCTTGTGGCTACATAATTGTTTGACTAAATACTCATCCTCGTGGAATCGATATCTAACGGGATAACCCTGTTAACAATACTTGTATCGGCAGTGTTTGCCTGCACTTTTCGTGTGACGATTATTCATCGATCGCTCGTGTCGTCTACGGTTGTTAAAAAATACCCAACCCGACTACCCAAATATAAATAATCAGGTATTTGCCTGGAATTTTTTTACCCAGGTCGGTACCTGGGCCACCAAAATAGACATTTTCTCGGGTCAGGTTCGGGCCACAAAATTTGTCTTAATCGAGTACCCAACTACCCATGACCCGGTTTCCTATTTTTAAAATTTTACATTTTAAATATATTATTTAAACAAAATACCCTTATATTCATTATATTCCCAAATCAAATGACCTAATTATGCATGTAATTTCTATGAATTATGCAGGAATTATGTATGTAATTTCTAAGAATTATGCAGGAATTGTCTGTTATTAGTAGGATTGAATCAATTAATTTGAGTTTGGAGTTTAACTCTTTCTTTAATCATATTCATGGACATTCCTATTTTATGTAATTATATTCTAAAGTTGTTTGGGTTTGATACTTTAGATCTTAAACTATATGATGGGATTATATAATTCGAAATTTTATTAGTTATGATTTTTTTAATAAAATTAAATGATTTAAAAAAGGCAAAAATATGGGTATCCACTACCTCAATTTTCAAGTACCCGAGTCTTGTGGGTACCAAGATATCTGGAACCTGGTTAAAGGGGGTCGGGACACGGGCTAAAGAATCTAGTACCTGGGACTTCAGGTACCTGATAATGAACACCCTTATCGCCGTCATCTACCACCGAAGGGCACCCCACGGCTATCATGCTCTGTGACACACTGATTTGTAAAGGGCATTTGTCACGTTTGCAAATTTTTATTTCAATGAAAAGATGCATTTTATTAAATCATAAGTATATATTTATATCATTTCTTACCTCTGAAGGCCTTTGGATATCTGTTGACATTGATTCGAATGCAAAGATCAATTGAATATTATGATCACTATGAAGTATGATTTCTTGCTCAGCACGCTCGGGTCCATAAAGCGCAAGAAGCAAGACTACTACTCCTTCAATAATGTTTGATGATAAGAAAATCTCCAAAGAAAGACTGATGGAGTTGTTTACACTAGAGAATTCATTTGACAGTTAAAAAAGGTGAGGAAAAGAAAAAGAAGAAACGGAAAAATGAACCAATAATGGAGCTATGGGGAAGGAACAAATCTAATAAGGAACTAGATTCCACAGTTCAATACCCCAGCATCAGAGATAAATCTTTAAAATCAATTAACAATTGAATAAGTCTCGGAACATCTTGATGGAGCTGGGGGGAAGAACAAATCTAATAAGGAACTAGATTCCACATGTTCAATACCCTAACGTCAGAGACGAATCTTTGAAGACATTGACACAATTATAATTGCAATTAATTTTCAATCTACATTTACACCTCGAATTCTCACAAGGATGATTATCAAAGGAGAAAAGTGTTGAGAACTAGAAGGAGTAGTTTTCAAACAGATCAAGAAAATACCATAATCATGAGGATGAACCGAGCCATTCGAGAAAGATATCACAACTTCAAATATTGACGCAACATTCAAATACAAGCCATTGATCACTGAGGGTTGAATCTAAGACACTCTCGCATTTGATATCCAAGTAATCTTGTTCTTTTTCCTTCATTTTTCAAATTTTGGATCTCCAAGTTCTGTATATTAATGCATCGTTCATTAAAGTATAGGTTTGCAAACTGACCCTTTTTGAATAAACAAAAAATCCTTTTTGTAATATCCCAAATTTTGGCCAGTGACCAAAATGTAATTTTTGAGAGTTTTGGGGTTAAAGTGTAAACTTTGGAAAAGTTTGGGGATTAAAGTGTAAATTTCCCCAACAAGTGATTTTATTCAGTATAAGAGTGAATCGGATCGTAATAGGCACCTTGATAACAGTTTTAAGAATTAAGATGTAAAAAACGGTACCAAATTTGGATCGAATGAAATTGTTAAGTGTGCTCAGGCCAGGGAAATACAAGGATGGGTGACCTTCGGGAAGGTCCCATAAAAGTGTTTATTATAATCAATATTTTTGGACTCATTAAAAGTAAATAATATTCGAATAGATTATCGAAAAAATGATATCTAAGAGAAATTTTATTCTATGAAGATTTTCGATAATTATCGGAATAATAGACTGAGTTAGGAAAATTCAGTCTAAGTCCTTGGAGAAGGAATTTTCTATGGGATAATTGAGTTTATTTTCCGAACATGGAAATATAGAATTTTTGGAATAAATCTAATAGCTTAGAAAAGGTAAAATCGTAGTAGAAGTATTTTTATGAATATCGGGAAATTAGATCGAATTGGAATTTTAGAGGCAGATCCAAAAGCCATGGAAAAGACATAAAATATTATTTTATGAATATTTTATTGTAGTTGGTTGGATTCCAACTACTCTTGGTTGAATTTTTACAAGAATGGCAAACTAGTAAATAAAGACTAGTTGGAGGGCAAATTGGTCATTTGACAAGGATGGCAATTTTGAAATATTAAGGGCAATTTTGGAAGGTGAATTACACTTGGATCAAATCGTGGCCATTGATTTTTGATAAGATTAAGTCTTGGCCATTGGATTAAAAGGGCAAATTAGTAATTTCACTAATTAAATGAATTTTAAATTCATTTAATTTTAACATGTGGATTTAAATAAGTAAAAGATGAACCAAATTGTTCATCTTTATTGAAATATTTCGAGCTAAGGGGAGAAAAAAAGGGAGAAAAATTTTCAAGCTCGATTCAAGCCCCGAAACTCGATTTTCAGGTAATCTTTCGAACTGCAAAGTTGTTCTACTCTTCAAGCTCTATCTTTTGATGTCAATAATTCATGGAATACATGCTTGATTGATGAGAATTTTGATGAGAAAGAAATTAGGGTTTATGGATCAAATTGGGGCTTTTGAGATTTTATGATTCTATGTTGAAATTTAAGTTGAAATTAAGTTGTTATGATGATAAAATCATGTTTTTGAGTTGGGATCTAAACCCTACATATTTTAGTTTGTATAAAGATGATTAGGGTTTATGGATTCAAGTTTGATTTAGGGTTTGTGATGTTGGATAAATGATCTAGTAAGCTTGAATTTGTTACTTGGAAGCAAAACCCTAAATTAAGGTATAAGGACTATTTCTGCAATTCTGAAAGTTAGAGGAATAATCTGAATCTTTTTTATAATTTTGAAGTGTAAATATGTTGTTAATGATATTGTAGATGTGAAATTGAAGTTAGAATGTTAAATTGATGTTGAATCAAAGTAGTGACCATTTTGACAAATTTTCAAAATTAAGTGACCATTTCGGCAAGGAGGTTTTTGATAAGGATTAAATATGAATTTTAGTTGAAATAATATAATTCAAGTAGTAATGTTGATTTGAGGACTAAATTGTAAAGTTAAGAAGTTTGAATCATTATCTTTGCATTTTAGTGACTAATTCAGAAAGAAGAAAAAATTAGGGAGGATCAATGCTGAATAATTATTTGATGAAAAAGGGTGATAAGTTGATGGTTTGAATCAAGTATTGGGACTAAATTGAAAAGTAGAGAAGTAAGGAGAAGTTAGTATAAAGTTTGGAGTTATTTATGGAAGTATGGACTTAGAGAAATGGTTTTCTATTAATAACTATGAATTTTGACGTAGTTAAATGCTGTTTAACACTGATCGCATAAAAATTTTTAAATCAAGAAAGTGTCTAGGCAGTGTACATAGTTTTCACTCTGAATTATATTTTTATTTCAATAACTCAATTATGAATTTTATAAACCAATTTAGGGTTAAAACTAGCTGCAATAGACTGGCATAGTTTTTAATTCAAAACCGAAAAAGGGTTAAACTGTAAGATGATCTTTGGTATATATATATAAAAAAATTTACAAGTCAAGAGTTCTTTCAATGAATCCATAACATCTTTAATGTATATTCAGTTTATGAGTATACGTTAAGGGTGTTACATTTATTGGTATCAGAGCTACAGGTTTAGCCGATTCTAGAGGTTAAACCGAGTTAAATATGATTTGATGTTAGGTACATGCCCCTAGGATGCCATGTTACTGATATACTATCTGTGTAACTTGATTATGCTTCTCATTTACATGAATAAGTTTTAGTGGAAATAGATGATGTTAAGTACTGATGGACTGCGTTAAATGTTTAATTATGGGTATTAAGAGAAGGTTTAAAGTGAAAGTAAAGAGGTATAGAATGTTTCACCTCTAGCTCCTACCACAACTGAGCCACCTACGTAGTAGGAATCTCCAACATAAGAATATGGAACCTTAGTACGAGCCCTAAAAAGCTATGGTTAAAAACAATTTCAAACCCTAATGCCTGTATCAATCTGGCACCTACACCAGTAAAGGCATGGCATCGACTATTAAGGAGCTTAAGAAGTTAGGAGCTCTTGAATTTAATGGAGAAAGTGGTCCGATAATTGCCAATTTGTGGCATAAAGATGTTAAAGTCACGCTAGAGGAATTAAATTGTACAAATGCAGAAATGTTAGAAAAGCTGCATCCTTATTAAGGGAACATGCTTGTATTTGATGGTCTGAAGCCACAAAATTAAACCTGTTGAGAAAATGACTTGGACATTCTAAAAAATGTTTAGAGTCAAGTATGTTGGCGACCAGTTTAAGAAAGAGATGTTACAGTAGTTTCAAAGTTTGAAACAATGTACTCGTACTGTCAACAAGTAAGAGTTAGATTTTAATGGATTAAGTCGGTATACATCTGATTTGATACCAACTGAGAAATCCCTATGAGAATGGTTTATCGAGGGGCTTAACCTGAGGTCTAAAGAGTAATTCTCAAGTATGAGTTTGTCGATTTACTAGGATGCTATAATGAGAGCAAAGGCTATGGAGAAACCCTGTAATTACTTTAATTGATCCAGGTTTGACTCACTCGTATATTGGTACTAAGATAGTAGTACAAAGAAAGATTCTTAAGGAAAACTATTTTTAGTAATGTGATTCCTAGTAACCCACTTGGATATAGTACATGGGTGACTGGAATATGAAAAAAAATGTCAGTGATTTAAGGAATTGAGTTCCTAGCAAGCTTATTGGAGCTTTTATTTCGCAAACTTGAGATTATTTTTGGAATGAACTGGTTGTATGCATATGATGCAGAGGTGAAATGTAAAAAGAAAAGGTTGGTACTTCAAGGACCCGATGGTTATGAAGTAATCATTACGGAAGAAAGAACTGATTGTTTAGAGTCAGTGATTTCTTTAATAATAGCTTAAAGATTGTAATGCAATGGATGTGAGGTAGGTTTAATTTATATGGTGGGTATACAAATATCACCCAATAAAATTGAAGGCATCCCGACTATAAAGGTAAATTGTACAAGAAATATTATTTCTTTAAGGAGACATCAGTGTTACTAGATGTTAACTATAGGTTTAAAAGATCAAGAAGACAAGAAATCTGGAATAAAAGAATAATGAAAGTGATATTTGAGTACATACTGAACAAGATTGGAAGTCTAATACCGATAAGGAGTATTCAAAGAAGTAAACTAAGAGGTTAATTCTACTTGAATAGTTGACAACAGAGCCTTATAAAGATAGGGCTGAAGTGTAATGGATAAGCTAAGATGCCTTTTCAAAAAGGTTTTGATAAAGACAATCAGTAATAATATAAGATGATGAGTATGACAAGCATTAAAATGATGTGAATTGATAGAAAAAGGTTTTCTAATGGTCTAAGTGATCAAGTATTAGAAGATATTATGAAGATAATATTCCGAGAATCTGAAGTGTAATTAAGATAAGTTGGTTATCTGTGCACCAAGTAGAAGTGATTATAAGAAGAAATGTTTAAATTTTAAAAGGAATTAGTTCCTTAATGAAGTCAAAGAAAGAGTGTTTAGTTGAGGATTGTTCCGGCTAATTGAAATTTCCATAGAAATGTTTCTAGACAAGAACAAGAATCTCGGATCACAAGGGTTATAAAGATACCTGTAGCAATAACAATGAAATCAAGTATGAACTATTTTTTGATTTTTACCTAGATTGAGCTATTGGTGCAGTAGGGGGCTCAAGTACAAGAACATTAAGTACCTAAGAGGTTGTAACCTTCGGCAACTGTATATAATAAAGCATGGATTGTTTAAATGTTTAAGCTGTTGAGAGCCTTAAATGTCAGAGCAAAAGAGAAGTTGTGATTGTTTATTTGAAAATGAATGATGATTTGTATAGGTCGAAAAGGGAAAACTTAGTTTTAGAACTGTTATACCTCAAGGAATCGTGAAAGAGTTGGACCAAGAGTATATTAATGGGTCTTATCTCTAGAAGTGAGCAAAATTCTATAGTATATGTACTTATGTTTTTTGGGGCATTGGCTGAATTATTTACATGTCATCACTCCTGAATAAATTGAGATGTAATTAGATTTGATACACGAAGGAGTTAGTAGAAATGTTAGTTTATGGAATTAAAGAATTAAGGAATACGAAAAGTTACATTGGTCAAGGCCCTAAAAAGAATTACAAGATTTAAGAAGCAACTTGGGAGGTTGAGAAGAAAATGAGGGAGCAATATCTGTAATTGTTTGAAACAAGTATGTTTTGAAAATTCGAGGATGAATTTTCTTAAGGGGGAAAGAATTGTAATATCCCAAATTTTGGCCAGCGACCAAAATGTAATTTTTGAGAGTTTTGGGGTTAAAGTGTAATCTTTTGAAAAGTTTGGGGATTAAAGTGTAAATTTTCCCAACAAGTGCTTTTATTCAGTATAAGAGTGAATCAGATTGTAATAGGTACCTTGATAATGGTTTTAAGAATTAAGATGCAGAAAAAGGTATCGAATTTGGATCGAATGGAATTGTTAAGTGTGCTTAGGCCAGGGAAATACAAGGACGGGTGACCTTCGGGAAGGACCCATAAAAGTATTTATAATCAATATTTTGTTCTCAGTAAAAGTAAATAATATTCGAATGGATTATCGATAAAGGATTTCTAAGAGAAAATTTATTCTATGAAGATTTTCGATAATTATCAGAATAATAGACTGAGATAGGAAAATTCAGTTTAAGTCCTTGGAGAAGGAAGTTTTTATGGGAAAATCGAGTTTATTTCCCAAATATGGAAATGTAGAATTTTCGGAATAAATCAAATAGCTTAAAAAATGTAAAATCGCAGTAGAAGTATTTTATGAATATCAGGAAATTAGATCGAATTGGAATTTCAGAGGCGGATCCAAAAGCCATGGAAAAGTTATAAAATATTATTTATGAATATTTTATTGTAGTTGGTTGGATTCCAACTAGACTTGGTTGAATTTTTACAAGAATGGCAAACTAGTAAATAAATACTAGTTGGAGGGTAAATTGGTCATTTGATAATGATGGCAATTTTGAAATATTTTGAAATATTAAGGGAAATTTTGGAAGGTGAATTACACATGGATCAAATAATGGTCATTGATTTTTGATAAGATTAAGTCTTGGCCATTGGATTAAAAGGGCAATTTAGTAATTTCACTAATTAAATGAATTTTAAATTCATTTAATTTTAACACGTGGATTTAAATAAGTAAAAGATGAACCAAATTGTTCATTTTTCTTGAAATATTTCGAAGTAAGGGGAGAAAAAAAGGGAGAAAAATTTTCAAGCTCGATTCAAGCCCCGAAACTAGATTTTCAGGTAATCTTTCAAACTGCGAAGTTGTTCTACTCTTCAAGCTCTATCTTTTGATGTCAATAATTCATGGAATACATGCTTGATTTATGAGAATTTTGATGAGAAAGAAATTAGGGTTTATGGATCAAATTGGGGCTTTTGAGTTTTTATGATTCTATGTTGAAATTTAAGTTGAAATTAAGTTGTTATGATGATAAAATCATGTTTTTGAGTTGGGATTTAAACCCTACATATTTTAGTTTGTATGAATATGATTAGGGTTTATGGATTCAAGTTTGATTTAGGGTTTGTGATGTTGGATAAATGATCTAGTAAGCTTGAATTTGTTATTTGGAAGCAAAACCTTAAATTAAAGGTATATGGACTATTTCTACAATTCTGAAAGTTAGAGGAATAATCTGAATTTATTTATAATTTTGAAGTGTAATTATGTTACTAATGATAATGGAGATGTGAAATTGAAGTTAGAATGTTAAACCAATGTCGAATCAAGTTAGTGACCATTTTGACAAATTGTCAAAGTTAAGTGACCAATTCAAAAATGAGGTTTTAGAGAAGGACTAAATCTGATTTTAGTTGAAATAATAGAATTCAAGTAGTAATGTTGATTTGAGGACTAAATTGCAAACTTAAGAAGTTTGAATCCATATCCTTTCATTTTAGTGACTAATTCAGAAAGAAGAAAAAATTAGGGGGGATCAATGTTGAATAATTATTTGATGAAAAAGGGTGGTAAGTTGATGGTTTGAATCAAGTATTGGGACTAAATTGAAATGTAGAGAAGTAAGGAGAAGTTAGTATAAAGTTTGGAGTTATTTATGGAAGTATGGACTTAGAGAAATGGTTTGCTATTAATAACTATGGATTTTGACGTAGTTAAATGCTGTTTAACCTTGATCGCGTAAAAAATTTTAAATCAAGAAAGAGTCTATGAAGTGTACATAGTTTTCACTCTGAATTATATTTTTATTTCAATAACTCAATTATGAATTTTAGAAGACAATTCAGGGTTAAAACTAGCTGCAATAGACTGACATAGTTTTTAATTCAAAACCGAGAAATGGTTAAACTGTAAGATGATCTTTGGTATATATATATATAAAATTTTACAAGTCAAGAGTTCTTTCAATGACTCTGTAACATCTTTAATGTATATTCAGTTTATGATATACGTTAAGTGTGTTACACTTTTATCCAAGAAATTGATTTTAAACAGCAAGGATTTCAATACAAACGATCATCTTAGGTTGACAAAGAGTGATAGAGACCAAACATAAAGGGGAATTTTGATGATACGAGAGGACGAGGTGTCTCTTTAAGGATTGGGGGTAAATTTGTCTACAAGATAGCAAGAACTTTAAAACTTGAGATTTCGAGTCAGAATGGACAAGAGAAGACTTTTAATCCAGTTGTTTGATGAAGAAGTGGGAAACTTGCCAGCAACAAGAGAGCAATAGTAAGCAACAAAATTTTTGGGGCTAAATTTTGTTGGGGCATGAAGATGATAAATCATTTGAAATACCTCCAAGACACAAATTGAGCAATCAAGCAAAAATCAAGAAGAACAATCTAGAATGGTAGCCTTGAAGATACACTTTGAAAGGTTGAACCCGAGTGTGAGATGGTGTATTCTAGCTGCAATTGAAGAAACAAGACTGGGATTTTTAGTAGATTTCCTTGAAGAACTAGACTTGCTCAAGTGGTCCTCAATTGGCATTCATTCATGCATCATACATAGTTAGACATACCTAGGTTAAGGGGCATGCTAATGCATGCATCAAATTATTTTACCTTTTTTAACAACTATTCAGAGATTCACTAAGATCTCAATCTACAACTTAGTGAGGGAAGAAGTAGATTTCAGCGAGATCTCAATTCACACTTTTGTGAACCCAAGCAAAAGTTTCGATCTATGACTTCCTGAAAAGTGGATCACAGCAAAGAATCAAGGGTTCCCAGTGAGAAGAACTCATTCAACAAAGATTTCTATATGGGGAAGGGTCAGATCACAGCCAAGTTAAGGGTTTTCATTGAGAAAAACCCCTCCAACAAAATTTCATATGTCCTTTTAGATTTTCACCAAAGCCCTCAGTACACGGTTTCATCTCTGAACCATGAGCTTTCAATATCAACAGCCTCCAAGTGCTCGACCTTCATTTTCTAGCCATCACTAATTCCTCTAGTGCATGAGGAGCGAGGTTGTCTGTAAATACTTTACTGTTAGACCTTCCTTTTTGGCCATTAGTAAGACTTCTCATGTGCTTGGGGAGCAAGATCGTCAGTAAATCCTTTAGTGTTTGACCTTATTTTCTAGCCATCAGTAAGACCTCTCATGTGCGTGGTGAGCTAGGTTGTTCGTAAATTCTTCAGAGTTAGACCTTTTCTTTTGGCCATCAATAAGACCTCTTATGTGCTTGGTGAGCCAGATCGCCAGTAAATCTTTAAGTGTTTGACTTCATTTTCTAGCCATCAGTAAGACCTCTCATGTGCATGATGAGCTAGTGATACATGTATGGGGGGCTAAAATGATGCATTGTAGCCAAAGAGTTGAAGCTGTTTTATAAGTCTGGAATTTCAGCCGACTTGCATCGAATTTTCGGATGGGATCTGGGCACTTCTGAGTCTACATGTCTTCTTCAAACATATTCGTATATCTCCTAGCTTTCCAACGCATCTTGAAATGCATCAATTCGACGTCGGGAGCTCAAGTTATGTCTGTTTTAGTGAAGACTATACGAGCAGAAATCTCTATACGGATTTATTACGGGAAATATTATTTATTACGAATTTTCAATAATTTTATTGATTATGTGTACTTAAATTTAATTTAGGATTCTTTATGAAGATATTTAGATGATTTAAGATTAGATTTGTTATTTATTTATTAGTTTTTTAGGTTAGATAAAATATGTTTATTTATTTTATTATTATCTTTATTTTTCCTAATTTAAGTTGAACTCTTCATTTGTAGCCTATTTAAAGGCATATTTGCTTCATTAATAAGAACAACATCATGAATTTATGAGTTGCAAAAACCTTTGGCCATAGGCCATTTTATTTTCAAGGTAGATAGATTTGCCTTGTTATTTTTCATATCAGAAGTCTTCTTCAACGTAAGTTCGTCAAGTTCTTGTGATGGAGATCATCTTCACTCTCTTGCTTGCCTAGGTAATTGCGTCTAGGAGGGTGGGTTAGAGTCGCTTGAGGTTGCTTGCTTAGATAATCGCGTCTAAGAGGGTGCTGAGGACAAAATATCCTACAACATCTATCTCGTCATCATCCATTCATCGGAGAGATTCGTGCCGTTTGCAGGTGTTTGCCTATTCAAATGCGATTAGGAGGGTGCCAAGGACAAATCTATCCAACACCGCCACCATCAAATTCATCCTATATCATTTTCTACATCAAGATCATGCTTTATTATGGATTTGCTGAACTTGGAGTTTGGAGTTTTCTCGGATCATATTAGTGAGTTTGCTAGATTAATTGTGATCTAGAGAGTTCCTAGATTTTGAGGTAATTATTGGATCCTGGCTTCCGTATCAATTGGTAATCAGAGCCTTGGTTTAGGTGTTTGAAACAATTATCTTTTACTGTTGTTTTAGTAGTTGAGAAAAAAGAAAAAATATATAATTCTCTATATAGATCCTAGTTTTAATATTTCATTCTTGGAGACATCTCAAGAGACTTGAAGGTAGTGATCAACAAATCTTAAGATTCGGGACGAATCGTTTTCAACAGGGGGAGAATGATACATGTATGGGGGGCTAAAATGATGCATTGTAGCCAAAGAGTTGAAGCTGTTTTATAAGTCTGGAATTTCAGCCGACTTGCATCGAATTTTCGGATGGGATCTGGGCACTTCTGAGTCTACATGTCTTCTTCAAACATATTCGTATATCTCTTAGCTTTCCAACGCATCTTGAAATGCATCAATTCGACGTCGGGAGCTCAAGTTATGTCCATTTTAGTGAAGACTATACGAGCAGAAATCTCTATACGAATTTATTACGGGTAATATTATTTATTACGAATTTTCAATAATTTTATTGATTATGTGTACTTAAATTTAATCTAGGATTCTTTATGAAGATATTTAGATGATTTAGGATTAGATTTGTTATTTATTTATTAGTTTTTTAGGTTAGATAAAATATGTTTATTTATTTTATTATTATCTTTATTTTTCCTAATTTAAGTTGAACTCTTTATTTGTAGCCTATTTAAAGGCATATTTGCTTCATTAATAAGAACAACATCATGAATTTATGAGTTGCAAAAACCTTTGGCCATGGGCCATTTTATTTTCAAGGTAGATAGATTTGCCTTGTTATTTTTCGTATCAGAAGTCTTCTTGAACGTAAGTTCGTCAAGTTCTTGTGATGAAGATCATCTTCACACTCTTGCTTGCCTAGGTAATTGCGTCTAGGAGGGTGGGTTAGAGCCGCTTGAGGTTGCTTGCTTAGATAATCGCGTCTAAGAGGGTACCGAGGACAAAATATCCTACAACATCTATCTCATCATCATCCATTCATCGGAGAGATTCGTGCCGTTTGCAGGTGTTTGCCTATTCAAATGCGATTAGGAGGGTGCCAAGGACAAATCTATCCAACACCGCCACCATCAAATTCATCCTATATCATTTTCTACATCAAGATCATGCTTTATTATCGGTTTGCTGAACTTGGAGTTTGGAGTTTTCTCGGATCATATTAGTTAGTTTGCTAGATTAATTGTGATCTTGAGAGTTCCTAGATTTTGAGGTAATTATTGGATCCTGGCTTTCGTATCAGCTAGGTTGTCCATAAATCTTTCAGTGTTGGATCTTCATTTTTGGCCATCAGTAAGACCTATCATATGCTTGGTGAGCCAGGTCGTCAGTAAAACCTTCAGTGTTTGACTTTATTTTCTAGTCATCAGTAAGACCTTCCATGTGCATGATGAGCTAGGTTGTCCGTAAATCCTTCAGTATGGGACCTTCATTTTTAGCCATTAGTAAGACCTTCCATGTGCTTGGTGGAGCCATACCATCTTCGACCGTTTATCTCTCGGATCATCAACAAGACCTTCAGTGCATGGTGATTCAAGCTCCTGTCTTCGAATAGAGAAGTAGGACAAAATTAACGATTTTAGTCTTTGCTCTATCCTTATTAACACAAGAATGAGAAAAGAGGGGCAGCTTTATCACTAATTTTGTTTGGGCTTTATTTTGGTGGAGCCATTAGTAAGTCCTTCACTGGTAAGACCTTTAGTGCTCGACCGTTTATCTCTCGGATCATCAACAAGACCTTCAGTGCATGGTGATTCACGCTCATGTCTTCGAATAGAGAAGTATGACAAAATTAACGATTTTAGTCTTTGCTCTATCCTTATTAACACAAGAATGAGCAAAGAGGGGCAGCTGTAATCACTAATTTTGTTTGGGCTTTATTTTGTTTTATTTCTATTCAATAAAGGGCTTTTGTTATTATGTTTATTACTTAGTATATTACATATGTATGTTGTTATTAGGTGATATCATTATTATCCTTTTATAATACATATCATATGGCCCGATGAGGCCAAAACCAAAAAACCCTAAGTTGATTCTACCTTAATCTACTTTGCTCCCATGCTCAGCCGCTCTAGGACCGTTGGATCTGGCCCTCAATCTAGCGGCTAGAATCAATATGAGAAACCCTCCAGAATCCTAACGCACTCATGCGTGGTGCTTCAATTGGCACCACGAGCGCGTGGAGCTTACATGCAACCTGTCCACTTACCTCTCTTTCACTCGAGGTCGTTCAGATCGCCACGTCAGGCCAAAGATCGAACCAAACTAGTTCCTTCTCTCTAGTCCCCCAGCTTCTCCAGCAGCCATGTCTACTGGTCCCTTCCGGCTCTATAGTACATGTATGCAAACAAAAAAGATCAGAGTCGGCAATAATATGCAAAAATGCACCAAAATTTCAGATGTTACAATATCAGAGACAAGCAAACGATGACACTACTGCACAAGAAACAAGATTAAATAGAGGTAACCAATGAGCATTTTAGGAGCATTTTCCTTTTCCTTTTTATCATGTAATTTCACCGATTATATAAACCGAATCCCAAACACATGTAATTAAAGGGAATTTCCCAGAGAAATAAAAACAAAAAACAACAACAAGTTCAGAGGTATATTCTTTCTTTCCTTTTGCATGCATAAAATATAGAAGGAAAAGGGTCTTAGGGGAGGTTTTTTTACCTTTGAGGAATGGCCGCTACTATTGACATTCTTAGTCCTAGTGACAAACCCTAACCTTCGGGTCATTATGTTGAGCCAGCAAAAGAAGGGTCTGAAGTACGGTTTTCAAACAAAAGGGGCGGCTAGGTTTTTTATTTAAAAAGTGGGAGGATTTCGAAGTGTTTTTTTATATCGAAGGGAAGGGATTTTTTTTCATTACAAGAATGTCGTTTTGGGGCTCAAGGCGAAGAGAGAAGGTTTTTAATTCGGGGTTTGTGGTTACCGGTGCTGGTGAACGGCGGTTGACGGGTGGAGCGCGGTGGCACATTCATTAATTTTTGGAAAACTTGAAGGTTTCTGGGTTTTATTTTGAAAATATTTGAGAGAAATGAGAGGTTTAGGGGATGGTTTTTTTGGTTAAAATCCAAAAATGGCAAAAGAGGGTGAAACTTCGGCCAAGCGGGTGTTTTTATACCGTTTTTAAAATTAGGAAATGGGTTAATATCCCCTTAGTCCTTCCTTGTTAGACTATTTGCACGAGGAAGCCATTCTGCTTCTTTAAATTACCCTATCGGTCCCTCAAACTTTTCTAGAAATTTCAATCCCGCCCCAAATCAAAGTGGAGCTAATTTTGAAAATAGGTATTTTACCATGTGGTCCCTCCGCACTTCTGAGTTTTTTTATAAGCCATTCCACCTTTTGTAATTGGTTCTGCGGTCCCTGGAAGTTCTTCTTTTTTTAAGTTCATCATTCTTTTTCAATTAAAATGATTTTTAAGGGGTTAATACCTAATTGACCCTTTTTTTGTTTCCATTCAATTTGACCCTTTTTCCAGACTTACAATTACTTTTCTAGTCGCCTGTTTTTATTTTATTTAGATTTACCCCCTAACATTGCATATTTATTTATTTCCAGCTTGTTAATTTGTGTTTTGATTCTAATCCCTATTTATTGTTTAAATTGCTTGTATATTAGATTCGTTTGTTTGTCCTTTTTGTTTTTTAAGTTAGCTTAGGGTAATTTAATTTAATTAATTTAAACTATGAGCTCGGCTTATTGAGGCATAAGTTTTAAATTTAATTAAATTAAATTTAGGATTAGGTTAGTTGGAACCTTTAGTTATATTTATGTTTGAATTATTTTAATTAATTTATATTTGTCCTTGGCTTATTGTGATGAATTTTAAATCAATTAAATTAATTGAACACCTCTTAGTTACTCTTAGGATGATTAATGTTGACTTAGATGAAAATTTAATACAATCCTGATTATTCATTTGATTAATTTTGAATAGTATCCTTGGCTTAATGGGATGCTAGTTTAAAACTGGTCCAATTAATTGTTTTGATTCAAGATAAATGCATAAAATATTAGGGTTTTTTTTCTAGATTTTAGGATTTAATTAATTTAGGGTTAATATTAGACTAAATTAGTTAATAATTAGATCATTACTTTAACCTTCCATAACTTGGGTCTTTTAGGTTAGGACTTTATTGGGCCTTGAGTTTTATTTTATGCACTTCTTTGTCATGCGTCTTACTTGTCATTCATTTAACCTTTAATCCTCTTTAATGGGCATAGTGTTAATCAATCAACCTTAGGCCCTGTTTTTGGTTGCGTTTGGGTGGAAAAGCTAGTTTGAGAAGCCAGAAGCAACCAAAACCACTCAGCTTTTGAGTGTCAAAACCTTGGTTTGCCCCCAAACTAGCTTCTCAAACCTTGGTTTGCCCAAAACTAGTTTTTCTAGCTTTTGCAAAACCTTGGTTTGCCCCAAACCTTGGTTTTGCCACCGTAACCAAAATCAAATACTTAATCATAAAAAGGAGGTATTTATTAATTTCGATATTTGTGTCGTAATAGTCCTGGCTCAATGGATGTTGATCAAATATTCGAATTAGTTTTTACCGTTTGAAAGTGAACTTTAATCTGAAATAAAATTTCACAATTCATAACATCATTTCTAGCTATTTGCATCATGCATAAAGGTGATGTACTTTATTCGAACCATAGATTAACAGGGTAGTCAGTCTTATTCGATGTCGGTTTAATCTACGGTCCAATGTGCAGTCACCCTTATTAATTAAAGGTTTAATTAATTCAAGCCTACCAAATTGACAAAAGCCCATCTAATTAAAGCATATATACAATCAAGACCATTTAATTAAATTTAATTCGAATTTTGATAATTTCCATCAATCAAGAGCAACTTATATTTTGATACCGATTTCTGAGCGTGATGGGGGGTGCTAATCCTTCCCCACACGTAACCAACTCTAGAACCCATTTTCAAGAGAATCTCTAGTTTTATGGTGTCCGGCCTATCTTAGTGGCTGGTGGTGACTCCAACCCTTATTTAATTTTCAAAACATTCCCACTCTTTATTTTCAAAAAACCAGAAACCCCAAAATTATTTTTCTTTTAGCAGGCAATTTCAAAAAGGTCGCTAGAATGTCGTTGTCCCAATCTCAAATTCCCCTAGTGATCAAGTACTCAAAATTTCTTGATGTTGGGGAAGACACAACCTTCCCTCTTCTTGCACAAAATACACCCATGTCAAAATATCAAGACATCTTCAAGCATCTCGAATTCTTACTTGACTCAAATCGAGTTGACACCACAATCATAACAAAATGGTCTCGAGCAGCTCGAATCTCCACTAATATTCTTGGTTCATTCCAAGGAAACTGTGATTCCAATAAAAAACATTTACGAAGTATCAAACACTTTGTAACGCCCCAGTTTTGGGCCTAGCAGTTTAAGGGTTAGTTAGACGGTCCGGTAGATCGGTTGGAGATTTGAGTCGGACTCAAGAATAAATATTTTTGAGTAAGTTAAAAATATGGAAAAATGGTTAAAAATTATTATTTAATATATAGATAATATTGGTGAAATCAAATTAAGGAAATTGAAAGTGGAAGGGTGACATTTTGTTTGGTGATCAAAATGTAAAATTTTAAATCTATTTTTAAAAGGTGACTAGTTTGTAAAAGGGTCAAATTCTTAGAATCCTTAAGGAGCTATTTTACCAAACTTTGGCTGGTGGTTTCTTTCCTCAATTAAGGATTTTTAACATTTGTTTTATTAATTAATAAAAAGGGGTTTTAATATTAAAAGGTAGTTATTGATTTTATAAAGATTTGACGTAAACTTTTCTCTTCACTTCTACTCTTCCAAACACTCTTGTTTTCATCAAATTTCAGAGGTGAGAGATCTATTCTCTTGAACTCTTGATTTATAAATCATTCTTCATCATTGATTTACAAAATCTCACTGAAATCTTTGTGTTTTTCAAGTTTTAATCAATTGAGGGAGAAATCACACAATAGAGGTAAGGTTCGTTTTCCTCCTCTATTCAATGTCTCCTTATTGATATTCCCAAGTATATGATCCTTGATTTATGATTTATAATCCGATTTTATGTTTTTAGGATGATTATTTGATTTAATTGGGTTTATTTGATGAAATTGAAGAAGATTCATATTGGATCTATTTTTCAGAGTTGAGAATTGATTTTAAACATGTATTGGATGTTTTATAATGTTGATAATTTATTTTTAACATTGGAATCCTGAAACTCCTTGAATACCTAATATTTAGGTTGTTAGATTTGTGTTTTTGAGGTGTTGTGTTGGCTGTTTATTGCTGGAGATATAAGGATGATGTAATCCTATATTGAGTGTTGATTGATGTTAACGGAAGTGTTAGATTGATAGTTTGTGGCTGAGTTGTGTGTGGAAGGAGTTAGATGATGATTTCGGTTATTGTGGTTTGGTAATTATGAAAGAATTGTTGAGGTTTGTAAGGAATGTTGTTGCAGTGTTTGAATGCATTGAGATGCATTAATCCTATGTTGTTATGTGGTTAAAACAGGGAGGCTGCTCTGGAAGCTATCAGTGAAGCCTTGGAGGCTTCAGACGCTTAAATTCGCATCGGCGAATTGAGGTTTTGTGTATTAGTGAGTGAGAATGTGGGTTTCAGCTTTGAAATGGTTTAAAGATGGGTTACAGGAGTTTAAACTTAGCTTGAAACGCTGGTTTAAACTCGAAAGTAAGTATAAAGTTGTTTTCTCTCTCAGTCGTGCTTTTACAAAATGGTTTTATGTACTTGTTTTGAATTACATGGTACCTACTATTAAAACATGTTTTAAAGTGAGTTTAATACTGTTTTGATTATGAAATGTTGAAGGATGCACATGGTAAGTGATCCTTGTAAGTATGTGGAAATACTTGTTGAAAACATGGTTTGTTGCTTTGGAAATGGTTTAGTTTAATGCATATAAAAATAAATAGTGACGTACATGGTTAATTGTGAATTATATTGGCAAGTGATGTGGTTTAAAATGTTATCGGATATAGTTGGCCGGCCATAACATTGATAGTGCACTATAAACATGTCGCCTTGGATGTCGAGAAGTTTTATACGGTGTACCGAATACTCTATCCAAGTACCCTAACAGTCGAGGGGTTATATGGTACAGAAAACTCCCGTAAGTGGGTTAAGCATCTAATCGATGATTGGGATTGGTGTCCCCGTGATTTGTAGTTGTACTCGGTTGTTAATGTATTGTGATTGTGATTGTATCGCTATTCCGATTGAGATGACTTGAAGTGTTGAGAGGACACTTGTGGAATCCGTGTATCTGATGAACTATTTTGGTATAGGAACTTGGTTATGATCACTTGTAAGACAATATAATTGTGGATGGTCATGTAATGGTTTATGTTGTATAATGTGATTTATACATGTTTACTCTTTAAGCTTTGCATATGGTTTGTTATGCATGGAAAAGCTTAAATTGAGGTTTAGCGATGGAATTTGTTGATGGCTAATGTTACATGTTGCATATGCTTTAATATGCTGGTTTTTGAAAGTGTTAAGTGCATGGTTTTCAAGGCATGGTGTTTCAAATGATGTTTTAAGTGATGTGTAAAAGATGATTGAAATGAGATTTCAATGTGTTGATAGGAAATGGATTTAAATGCATTGATGGTGTTTTGTTTTGAGCATTCCTCACCATGCCTAGTGTGCTTACGCTCTCTTTGTCCATCAATGCAGAGAATTAAAGATTTGAAGGCAGCAAGGAAGTAAGGGATTGCTAAAGACTTGGTACTAAAAGTATGTTTTGAATTAGACTATAAGTAATAAGGGCAATGGGGTTTCTATTGTTGTTTTGGGAGATGTTTTGTTAAACTCCCTGTTTGAGCAATGTTGTTTTGCTGTTCTTGGGTTGCAATTGGTCATTTTGGATTGTTGGTTGGATTGGTTTTAAGATTTGTTTTTTGCTTGGCTTGGTTTCTAGGAAGCATGCCTTTAGTTTAATATTTGATGCAAGATGCCATGAATAGTTGATGAATCTGAGTTGTCTTGCTGAGGTTTGAACCTTGAATGTGTTGGATACATGTTAGAAGCATGTTAGGGTGTGTTGGTATCTTCGAAATCATGTTAAACCAATGAAAGAGGACATTTCAAGTCCAGGCGTATCGATAGGCCTGTCCTCATACCGGTACGGATTAGCCATTTTAGGCTTAATGTTTCGGTATGCGGGATAACATTTCGGTACGAGCTTAGGCCAAATGTGGCCGGTGTTTCGGTATGCGAGGGATCATTTTGATACGGGATAGTATATCAGGGTAGGGCGTATCCGTACGCGTAAGCGTATTGATATAGTTTTAAGTTTCTAGAATTTGGGGATTTTTAATCAAAAAAAGTGTATCGATACACCCCCTTAGTATACCGATACGACTAGCAATTATTTCAATTATTTGGATGTTCTGAAGTTTTGTTTTCTTACGTTTTAGTCCCTGAATATTGTGGATGCAATTGATTATGGATGATCGCTTAGAACTGAGTTTCGACACGCATGCATGAAACCGGACTAATTAAAGGTTGGTAACATAAAAAGGGGATAAGTCTTTGTAGTTCTTTAAAATTGCAATTTCGTCCATAGATTGAAATTATTCTCAATTAGATATCGATTCGATGCCCGATTGAGTTGAGTTTTCACCTGCAGTTAATATGAACACATAGGATAATAATTTGTATTTAGATAAGATAAAAAATGGACGCGTTTCGAGTTTCTTTTTCATGGTTTACCTCGGTAAACCTAATATAGCTCGCTCGGTTCGGTCTTGCGACTAGGCCAGGTCGAGGGGGTTACATTTGGTGGTATTAAAGCTAGGTTTGCGATAATTGGGAGTTGGTATAGTGGTTGTAATGTTGTTGTGGGTTGTAATATGTTGTTTGCTATGCACGGTGATTGTAATATGCACGTTGATTGCTTTTTGCTATGTTGGGGGAAGTTTGGGAAAGCCATTGTCCTAATATAATCTAAAATGTTTTGGTTTCAAAATAAAAGTCTTGGATCCTTGCTTTAAGCTGGCCTGATTGTTTTTTTGGTGAAATATCATGTCTTAGATATATTTTTAGCACGATGGGACTGAGGAGAGAGTTGCGATCTGGTACGATTACTGCTGCCGTTGGGCAGGGAAATGAGGAGGATGTCATACCTCCTAAAGGGTTGCTGCCGCAACCACCTAATCCACTTGCGAAAGTGGAGCAAGTACACCTGTGCCAGCTGGGCTAGGGATGGGTGACATGGCACCATTGATTCAGGCCATGACTGGTGCTTTTTAGGCAGCAGTTGTGGGTGTTCATATGCCAGCACCAGTGGTTGGGCAGACGGGTTTACCGTTAGAGCGTCTTCATAGTCTGGGTGGAGTTGAGTTCCGTGGTCTAGCACCAGAGGCTTTTGAGGATTGGTTGACTAGTACGGAGAGGATACTGGGTCAGATGAGTTGTACGGATGCCCGTAAGTTGGGTTGTGCTGTATCCCTGTTGCAAGGAGATGCTTATAGCTGGTAGATTACCGTGACAACTGGGATAGAACCTGAGGATATATCCTGTGAGTTCTTTTGTGTTGTTTTTCGAAAAAGGTACCTAGAGGCTCGGTATCTAGATGAAAAGAAAAGAGAGTTCATGGCTCTAGTGCAGGGTGGTATGTTTGTTTCTGAGTATGAGGTATAGTTTGTGAGGTTGAGACGATCTGCACCTGAGTTAGTTCCTGACGAGCGACAGCAATGTGACCGTTTTTGCTATGGGCTGGTGTAGGAGATTAAGATGTACATGCTTGCTGCTGATTATACGGATTTTGACGTATTCGTTACGCAAGCCAAAGATGTCAAACACAACCTTGGTTTAGCTTCTGGGTCTTGAGGCTTTAGCTCTGGTAGGAGAGCAGCAGATTCTACCTTTGTCGGTGGTCTGGCCAAGAGACATTGTGACAAGAGGTATTGCCCTGATCAGAGACGCAGAGGAGGTTTTGTGGGGCGTAGAGTGCAGGGGCAGAGTACCCAGGTTAGAGCTTCGCATAATACTTGTTGGGCTTGTGAATCACGTGATCATCTGAGGCAAGATTGCCCACATTTGGCCAGAGAGGGTCAAGCACCTGCAGCTATTGTGGCTAATGCTTGTTGGAGTTGTGGGTCTGACGACCATCTAAGACGTGATTGTCCTTTGTTAGCTGGAGGTGGGCAGGGTGCTGCACCTATTATTGCTCCGCAGAGAGGTTGTGGTCATGGCCAGTTTCAGCACAAAGATGGTGGACAGATGACTGTGGGTCATACGATTGCTATCCAGCCTGAGGGAGGTGGACCAGCTAGAGTGTATGCGCACCGTGAGGGTCGCAATACTCTGATGTGGTTGCAGGTACATTCACTTTACAGTCTTTGCCGTTGTATTCATTGGTTGATTCTGGTTCTACCCATTCATATATCTTGAGTGAGCATGCACAATTTCTTGATATACCTGTAGAAATTCTTAATGTGGGTGTTAGAGTGACTAGTTCTCTTGGAGAGACAGTCGTGGTTAGGAAGTTGTATTGTAGATGTCCGCTGATGGTTCAAGGTCATGTGTTTGTCGGTTTTGATGTTATTCTGGGAATGGATTAGTTGACTGAGCATAGGGCTGTGGTAGACCTTGAGACCAAACAGATATGCTTGAAGTTGTCTGATGATTTCAAAGTGGTTGTTGTAGGTGAGAACGCTAAGTTCTTGTCTAATGTTGTTTCGGCTTTAGAAGCGAGACGAATGATGGATTTTGGATGTCAGGCTTTCTTAGCCTATTTTATGAATCCTGGTTCGAAGGAGTTGATGGTGCAGGATATCCGTACGGTATGAGAGTTTATGAGTGTTTTTCCAGAAGAGTTTCTGGGGTTGCCACAGAGATCGTGAGGTGGAGTTTGGCATTGAGATTTATGCGGATACGACATGAGTGTCAATTGCTCCGTATCGCATGACCCCAAAAGAGTTGAAGGAGTTGAAAATGCAAATGCAAGAGTTGCTTGATCGATGGTTTATTAGACCAAGTATTTCACCGTGGGGTGCACCAGTGTTGTTTGTGAAAAAGAAGGATGGTACGTTGCGGATGTGTATAGATTATCGAAAACTGAACAAGTTGACGATAAAAAATAAGTATCTTTTGCAGCGGATTGATGATCTGTTTGATCAGTTTAGAGGTGTTTCTATGTTTTCTAAGATAGATTTGAGGTCTGCGTACTATCAGTTGAAGGTGAAAGATGTGGATGTGCCCAAGACAACTTTTGGTATGAGGTACATGCATTGTGAGTTTTTGGTGATGCCGTTTGGTTTGACCAATGCACCGAATGCTTTTATGGAATGATGAATCGAGTGTTCCATGAGTTTTTGGATCAATTTGTGGCTGTGTTTATTGATGATATTCTCGTGTACTCTCGTACAGAGGAGGATCATGATAGGCATTTACGGATTATACTTCAGACATTGTTGGCTAATCATCTTTATTCCAAGTTAATCAAGTGTGAGTTCTGACTTAGGGAGGTTGTTTTCCTTGGTCATGTGGTGTTGGCCGAGGGGATTCGTGTTGATCCACACAAAATTGAGTTCGTAATGAGTTTGAAAGTGCCTAAATCCGTGTCAAAGGTTTATAGTTTTCTAGGGTTGGCCGGTTATTACCATAGTTTTGTTGATGGGTTCTGCAGTATAGCTACTCTTTTGACCAAGTTGTTACAAAAGAACGTTCATTTTGAGTGGACAGAGGATAGGTAGCGGGCTTTTAAAAGGTTGAAAGAGGCTTTGACACGAGCTCCGGTCTTGATTCAACTAGAATCAAGGAAAGAGTTCGCTGTTTATAGTGATGCATCCTATGTTGGACTTGGTTGCGTGCTGATGCAAGAGGGTAAGGTAGTTAGTTGCCTATACATCTAGACAGTTGAAAGCGCATGAGCGTAATTACCCTACTCATGACCTTGAACTCACCACAGTTGTTTTTGCTTTGAAAATCTGGAGGCATTACCTTTATAGTGAGAAATGTGTAGTTTATACAGATCATAAGAGTTTGAAATATCTGATGTCACAAAATGAGTTAAATCTTAGGCAACGAAGATGGTTAGAGTTGCTTAAAGATTATGATCTGACCATCGAGTATCATCCGTAAAACTAACGTGTGGTGGCTGCTGCTTTGAGTAGAAAAGTTGTTGTTGAGTTGAGGGCTATGTTTGCTAGGTTGAGTGTGACTCGTGACGGTAGGTTGTTGGCTGAGTTGCAAGTGAAATCGTCCTTGTCATAGTTGATTAAAATGAAACAACCACATGATGAGAGTTTGGTACCGCATGTGAAGGATATCGTGGATGGAAGTCCTACGGATTTTCATTTTAATAATGGTGGGGTGTTGTGTTATAAAGGTCGAATTGTGGTGCCAGATAATGAAGAGTTGAGGCGTACATTTTGACCGAAGCGCATGCTAGTCCTTTTGCCATGCATCCCGGAAGTAGTAAGATGTATCGAGGTTTGAAGGAAGAGTACTATTGGGTTGGTTTGA
This sequence comes from Hibiscus mutabilis, assembly GCA_019671005.1. NCBI lineage: Eukaryota > Viridiplantae > Streptophyta > Magnoliopsida > Malvales > Malvaceae > Hibiscus > Hibiscus mutabilis. Next base: position 40,905,763 of record CM033734.1, on the reverse strand, counting down.
AGAAAGATGTGGCTGATTTTGTTGCTCGATGCTTGGTATGTCAGCGAGTAAAGAGTGATCATCAGTTTCCTTCCGGGTTGAGGATACTAGAATGGAAATGGGAAAGAATCACCATGGATTTTGTGTCTGGGTTGCCTTTAACACTGACCAAAAAGGATTCCATTTGGGTGATTGTTGATCGGTTTACGAAGTGTGCACATTTTGTGCCAGTGCATACGATGTATACCTTAGATAGTTTGGTCGATCTGTATATTTATAAGATTGTGCATTGGTACATAGTGCTTAAATCCATAGTTTCGGATAGAGATCCACATTTTACGGTAAGGTTTTGGGAGTGTTTGCATTGTGCTCTAGGAACACGGTTGAATTTCAGTACTTCATATCATCCTCAAATAGATGGTCAGTCGGAGCTTGTGATTCAGGTCTTGGAGGATATGTTGAGGTGTTGTATCACTGAGTTCCAAGGAACATGGGAAAAGTAATTGCCTTTGATGGAGTTTGCTTATAATAACAGTTATTAGGCTAGTATACAGATGGCACCGTACGAGGCTTTGTATGGTAGGAAGTATCATACACCGTTGTGTTGGGCTGAGGTTGGGGAAAAATACATTTCGATGCTTGATGTGTTGATAGACACCAATGAAAAAGTGAAGTTGATATGTGAACGCTTGAGAGCGGCTTCGGATCGTCAGAAATGCTACGCGAATTTGAAGCACATCGATATAGAATATGTTGTTGGTGATCAGGTGTTTTTGAAGGTATCACCTTGGAAGAAGGTAATGCATTTTGGGCAAAAAGGGAAGCTTAGCCCGAGGTTTATTTGACTATATGATATCGTTGAGCGTGTGGTGTCCATTTGCTTATCGTTTGAGGTTACCTCCTGAGTTGGAGAGGATTCATGATGTGTTCCACGTGTCGATGTTGCGAAGGTATCGGTCAGATCCATCGCATGTTATGCCGGTAGAGGATATTGAGCTGAAGTCAGATTTATCCTATGATGAGGAACTAGTGGAGATCCATGACACCAACAGTAATGTTCTGCGTGGTAAGATGGTTGAGCTTGTTAAGGTGTTGTGGAGGCACCGGGGTATTGAGGAAGCCACGTGGGAAAGTAAATCGGATATGTTGAAACGGTTTCTGCATCTTTTTCCTTCAGGTAAATTTCGAGGATGAAATTTCTTAAGTGGGGGAGAGTTGTAATGCCCCAGTTTTGGGCCCAACGGTTTAAGGGTTAGTTAGACGGTTTGGTAGATCGGGTTAGAGATTTGAGTCGAATTCAGGATTAAATATTTTTGAGTAAGTTAAAAATTTGGAAAAATGGTTAAAAATTATTATTTAATAAATAGGTAATATTGGTGAAATCAATTTAAGGAAATTGAGAGTGGAAGGGTGACAGTTTGGTTGGTGACCAAAATGTAAATTTTAAAACTACTTTTAAAAGGTAACTGTTTGTAAAAAGGTCAAATTCTTTGAATCCTTAAGGAGCTATTTTACCAAACTTTTGCTGGTGGTTTCTTCCCTCAATTAATTATTTTTAACATGTGTTTTATTAATTAATAAAAAGGGTTTTAATATTAAAAGGTAGTTATTAATTTTATAAAAATTTGACATAAACTTTTCTCTCAATTTTTCTCTTCACTTCTACTCTGCCAAGCACTCTTGTTTTCATCAAATTTCAGATGTGAGAGATCTATTCTCTTGAACTCTTGATTTTTAAATGATTCTTCATCTTTGATTTACAAAATCTCATTGAAATCTTGTGTTTTCAAGCTTTAATCAATCAATTAAGGGAGAAATCACACAATAGAGGTAAGGTTCGTTTTTCTCCTCTATTGAATGGTTCTTTATTGATATTCCCAAGTATTTGATCCTTGATTTATGATTGATAATCTGATTTTATGTTTTTATGATGATTATTTGATTTAATTGGGTTTATTTGATAGAATTGAAGAAGATTCATATTGGATTTGTTTTTTAGAGTTGATGATTGATTTTAAACATGTATTGGATGTTTTATAATGTTGATAAGTTGTTTTTAACATTGGAATCCCGAAACTCCTTTGAATCCCTAATTATTTAGGTTGTTAGATTTGTGTTTTTGAGGTGTTGTGTTGGCTATTTAGTTGCTGGAGATATTGGGATGATGTAATCCTGTTTTGAGTGTTGATTGATGTTAACGGAAGTGTTAGATTGATAGTTTGTGGCTAGGTTGTGTTTGGAAGGAGTTAGATGATGATTTCGGTTGTTGTGGTTGGGTAATTGTGAAAGAATTGTTGAGGTTTGTAAGGAATGTTGTTGTAGTGTTTGAATGCACTAATCCTCTATTGTTATGTGGTTACAATAGGGGAGGCTAGTCTGGATGTTATTAGTAAAGCTTTAGAGGCTTCAGACGCTTAAATTTGTGTCGGCAAATTGAGGTTTTGCATATCAGTGAGTGAGAATGTGGGTTTAAGCTTTGAAATGGTTTAAAGGTGGTGTGAGTTTAAACTTAGCTTGAAACCCTGGTTTAAACTCGAAAGTAACTATAAAGTGGTTTTCTCTCTCGGTTGTGCTTTTACGAAATGGTTTTATGCACTTGTTTTGAATTACATGGTACCTACTGTTAAAGCATGTTTTAAAGTATGTTTAATACTGTTTTGATTATGAAATGTTGAAGGATGTACATGGTAAGTGATCTTTGTAAGTATGTGGAAATAATTGTTGAAAAGCATGGTTTGTTTCTTTGGAAATGGTTTGGTTTAATGCATATAAAAAAATAGTGAGGTACATGGTTAATTGTGAATTGTATTGGCAAGTGATGTGTTTTAAAATGTTATCGGATATAGTTGGTCGGCCATAGGATTGATAGTGCACTATAAAAAGTCACCTTGGATGTCGAGGGGTTTTATACAGTGTACCGAATACTCCATCCAAGTACCCCAACGGTCGAGGGATTATATGGTACCGAAAACTCCCATAAGTAGGTTAAGCATCTAACCGATGATTGGGTTGGTGTCCCTGTGAGTTGTAATTGTACTCGGTTGTTAATGTACCGCGATTGTGATTGTATCGCTATTCCGGTTGAGATGACTTGAAGTGTTGAGAGGACATTTGTTGAATCCGTATGTTCGATGAACTTTTTTGGTATAGGAACTTGGTTATGATCATTTATAAGCCAATATAATTGTGGATGTGTCATGTAATGGTGTATGTTCTATAATGTGATTTATACATGTTTACTCTTTAAGCTTTGCATATGGTTTGTTATGCATAGGAAGGCTTAAATTGAGGTTTAGCAATGGAATTTGATGATGGCTAATGTTACATGTTGCTTATGGTTTAATATGCTGGTTTTTGACAGTTTTAAGTGCATGGTTTTTAAGGCATGGTGTTTCAAATGATGTTTTAAGTGATGTGTAAAAGATGATTGAAATGATATTTCAATGTGTTGATAGGAAATGGATTTAAATGCACTAATGGTGTTTTGTTTTGAGCACTCCTCAATAAGCCTAGTGTGCTCACACTCTCTTTGTCCATCAATGCAGAGAATTAAAGATTTGAAGGCATCAAGGAAGCAAGGGATCGCTAAAGACTTGGTACTAAAAGTATGTTTCAAATTTGACTATAAGTAATAAGGGCAATGTGGTTTCTGTTGTTGTTTTGGGAGATGTTTTGGTAAACTCCCTGTTTGAGCAATGTTGTTTTGCTATTCTTAGTTTGTAATTGGTCATTTTGGATTGTTGGTTGCATTGGTTTTGAGATTTGTGTTTTGCTTGGCTTGGTTTCTAAGAAGCATGCCTCTAGTTTAATATTTGATGCAAGATGCCATGAATTGTTGATGAATCTTTGTTGTCTTGCTGAGGTTTGACCCTTGAATGTGTTGGATACATGTTAGAAGCTTGTTAGTGTGTGTCGGTATCTTCGAAAGCATGTTAAACTAGCAAAAGAGGACATTTTAAGTCCAAGCGTATCGGTAAGCGTGTCCCCGTACCGGTACGGATAAACCATTTTAGGCTTAGTGTTTCGGTACACGGGATAGCATTTCGGTACGAGTTAGGCCAAATATGGCTGGCGTTTAAGTACGCGAGGGATCATTTAGATACGAGATAGTATATCTTGGTAGGGCGTATCGGTACACGTAAGCGTATCGATACGATTTTGAGGTACTGGAATTTGGGGATTTTTAATCAGACAAAGTGTATCGATACACCCCCTTAGTGTATCGATATGGCTAATAGTTATTTCAGTTATTTGGATGTTCTGAAGTTCTATTTTCTTACGTTTTAGTCCCTAAATATTTTGGATGCAATTGATTGAGTATGGATGATTGTTTAGAACTGAGTTTCGACACGTATGCATAAAACCGGATGAATTAAAGGTTGGCAACATAAAAAGGGGATAAGTCCTTGTAGTTTTCCAAAATTGCAATTTGGTCCATAAATTGCAATTGTTCCCAATTGGATATCGATTCGATGCCCAATTGAGTTAAGTTTTCACCTGCGATCAATATGAACGCATAGGATAATAATTTGCATCTAGATAAGATAAAAGAAAAAAATGGACGCGTTTGACGCGTTTCGAGTTTCTTCTTCACGGTTTACCTTGGTAAACCTAATGTTTCTCGCTCAGTTCGGTCTTGCGACTAGGCCTGGTCGAGGTGGTCCCATCCTAACATTGCTGGAATATGTCGTACATTAATGCAGACTTTAAATGTTACTACGATACATCGTAGAGAGAGAAAACCTCATTCCAAAAATCTTTTCAAAATTACTAGCCTCCAACACTTTAACCATAAGCATTGCATTCTCAAACTAGCTTTGAAAAACAAACATGTATTCCATAATCGGTTAACAAGGCATCCTTCTTAGAAGGCGAATAAAGGTTCTTCACTATCACACAGCAAATGTCGACGATTAATGCATCAATTAAAGGAACCAACTTCTTATTAGAGAACAAGTCCGATTCAACCTTGGGTGAAACATTCTAACAAAAAAAACTTTGTTTGAGCTACGCACTTGTAACTGAACTCTTGACTTTCTCAATTAGGTCAGTGTCCTTTGATAAAAGAGATGGGCATCAATGCCAGACTTGGTCTTACCCTAATGTCTACTCACATCCTTGATAGGGATAGAGTCCTAACAACTCCTCTAAGAAGCATAAAAATACTCTAATAGTCCGAAAGCCCTCGAGCGTTAAACTATATATATTAACATCTATCGAATGGTCAAACATATCTCACAACCCCATAGTGCTATTCTCAAATTGACCACTGCAAAAATAATGATAGAAGGGTAATGGTTTAACATTCTTATTACCAAAATCTTGGTTCTCTCGAAATCTTGAAGCCTCGAGTACATCCATCAACATCATAAGCTATCATCGCGCTTGATTAACAAAATCGATGTATAAGGTATAACAACTCTTAAGAAGACATCTTTATCGAACTTGCAAGAACATCTCACCTTGGTCACACTCATGCGAACTAGTGGATCCCGAGTCAATTATCTTTTAGAAATACCCTTAAGAAGGCAATAATACTTCCCAAGCATTAATTAGACTTATTTTAAGCGACCAAGGGTCTTCCAACTAACATGCATCCACTGATCGACTTCGAGAGTAGATTATACATACACGTATCATGTACATTAATCATGCATAATGATGAAATTTTTTTGCCAAAGTTTTACGTAACGTATTCGAAAGCTTCAGAACGACTACTACACACAATAAAGGCACCATTCAGGTAGCAAGAGGAGGACACGTCCTCGACTTCAGCATCCTTCAACATTTTCACATCTTAACAGTATGGGGCAATCTCACCCACAGAACCCCTCCCACGAGCAACTTAGCTTTTAACTTGGTCGACATGACCATGATCATAACCATCTTAGCGTAACAACATTGGACGCACCATTTGGATTCCAGTATTAAGGACTGATAACTTAACTTAATGGATTGTATTAACTAGACACCTTACTATAATAGCTATACGACCCAGGGGTTTCCTAGAACTGGCTAAACCTAAGCTATGATACCACTAAATATAACACCCTAATCTTGATTCGAAGTGCTACATTCGTGTTACCAAAAATACGACCCAAAAAAATTCTATTTATAAACCATAGATTTAACCGTCATATAAAACATTTAACCGTTCATAATCCATGTAAATAAATAAGAAGTATAAATAGCGTTACAAAATAGGAGCTCCAAGTTTATACGTTATATATCAAATTAATATTCCAAAATAAAGTTATAGACTTGACCACGTAAGGTGCTATGAATACGTAGCGTAATAAATACAAGTATTGTACTCTAGTAAACACCGCTTGCTGGAATCCCGTACTAATAGTGCCCATTGATCTTGCAATCCAACAATCCACCTACGCACGAAAACAATGATTCTGAGCATTAAGCTTACAAATCTCAGTGGTACACATCTACTCTACTATAATTCATGCTCATCATAAACATAAACATGCAAGCTAGGACGAGCAAAAATGAGAGATAAATAAACATGCGACGCTACCGTTAATCGCCTAAAAACATGACAACAACATAGCAATCATCATACATGGCACACAAGGCCCAACCATACCCGAGATCTCATCAGTTCATCTAGGCAAAAACACACATGTCATACAACATCTTGGAGTGACGCCTGGTGCTACACAGCCTTGAGAATATACACTCTGGGTGAGACCGGGTCACGTAACATCAGAACATACACCTTGGGTGGGACCGGTCACATAACATCAAAACATACACTCATACTCATAATCCCTCCTCGAGCATCTCTGAATGAGGCACGAGTCACAAGTATCGATAACCGTTATTCGATATCTATAACCATGGTGTTGCAACACTCTTTCTCTGGGTATCCAGATCCCAACAACCAATGACTCAACCAGTCAAATACCTACCTGACATACGAGCAACGTGGTACCAAGGATCTCTCTAATGTTGCTAATCGTCAACTCATCATTTATTTTACATTACCGAGTTGTTAACATATTATGGAGGAGTGCATAATTATTCTTATTAAATATTTCCATTTATCTATGTTATCTCATTAATTACGACATTAATCAAATTATTAATCATATGCGCCCATTCTCATTCCTTAGCTAGCATTATTGATCATTTGATTCATCGGGTACAAGTACTCGAACATGGTACAAGTACGATACTCTTGAGTATACTTACTCTCACGCGTACCGGTACAAAAATAGCTTACTAGAAATCTCAAATTTCCTGAGTACCGATACGAGTCAACCCATACCTATACCCTACATATGATTTCTATCATATTAGAGAATTACAATATTTACAACACTTAAATCAATCCCTTAAGCTTATGAAAGTCATTATGATTTGTTTGCTAGAGCATTTAATTATTTAATAATAGTTACCATCTTTATGAACATTTAATCAAATATTTATTAGTGCTATCCCTTAAGCATAATTTTCATCAAATCACGTCAATCTAATCGAACTAGCATACAAGGCATCACAATTTATCATCCAATCAACCAATCATCAAATAATTTATGAGTAATTAAAACGATCCTACAGGGTCTCTAAAGTCCCCACGAGTCTCATCATATTCATAACATCATCATGCATCTCATAGATATCAAGTCTCGAACTACCTATCTCTAAACATACTTATTTATCATCTACCTATTTTGCAGGCACTAGCATACAAAGAAATCACATTTATGATGGTCATGAAGCATTAGGAGTTTGAGGTGTACTAACCTCAAGCAATTATCAACGATTCCCCGATCAAGCTTCCCAAACGCTTCTCTTAATCTGGTATTCGAGCTTGAATAATCCTCATATAAATACGAGCATAAAATACATTAATTTCCCACATCCACTAATCAATTCACAAGGTCAAACGCGTAAAAATAGCTTACCATGTTCAAATTTGGCGAATCGTGCTGCAAAAAAATGGACTCAAAACGTCAAAAAACCCTAGGTATGGTCTCCCAAAAAAGTCAACGATAGTCCGCCGATCAACAGTAGGGTAGTGATTAAAGAGCGTTAGGTGATCCAGTGTGTCGTGGAGCATGATAGCCTCGGTGCACCCATAGGGCGCACTCCTATGCGAGCGAGTGCATAGGCACCCGGGTGAGGTGGATTCAATGTGGCGTGGTGCAGTACAACATGGTGCATCCGCCTGGGCAGACATACGCCCACTCTCATTAGCGGTATGTAGGGTACCTCTAGTGGTTAGACGGTGGCAGCAAGCTCCACATTAGCTATTCTTCAGTTGGTGAGTCTAATGGTGTCGTCATTTTTAAGTGGAGGACGGTGGATTATTGATACATGCATATTAGGGCTGGAAAGATACATTGAAGACAAGAAGTTGAAACTGTTTTCTAAGTCTGGAAAATCAGTTGAATTGAGGCGACTTTTCGAATAGGATCCGGGCATTTATAGGTCGAGTTGTCTTCTGAAAAATTGAATGTCATTCAGTTACCTTTCCAACACATCTTGAAACGTATCATTCCAATGTCAGGAACTCAAGATACGTCATTTTACTAAAGTCTTCGCATGCAGAAAACTGGATACAGGATTATTACAGGATTTTGTAAAATTCAGTCCAAAAGCTAACATATAAGGCTTTAGACGAATTAAACATAACCCAATGTATTTATTATCATTTAAATTGATTTTTTAGGGTTTTATATACTTTAGGAGCCAGCCACCCTTCTCCCAAGCCGTTAGATCAAGTCTAATTTAATTGACCAGATTTCTTTTTTATTTTATTTATTTTTAGCTTTAGGTTAAAGTCATCCTTCATCTATAAAAGGATGATGCCTTTGTTCTTCAGATTCTCATTGATTAATAAAAGTTTCTCATTTGAGATTTTAGTATTCTTTGAATACGTGTTTGCAAGTGTTCGGTAAACTTGTCTAGAAGCCATATTCAATGTTTCAGCCGGGTTGATTGTTGCTGATCTTCACACTCTGGGTTGCCAATCTAATTGAGGGTAGGAGGGTCAATTTTAATCCATATCACGGAGGTTGCCTAGTTAATCCCACTAGGACGTTTTCGCGGGCATATCCTCTATTCCATAATCCACCATCATCTCCATTGTCGCCATCACCATCATTGAAATCTGGAAATTTCAGATTTGTTTTTCTATCCTCTAAATTTTTCTTTATCGATATTTTTAGTTTCATTCTTATTATTTATCATCTAACCCTTCTTGACTTTGTCTCTTTAATTTACCAGCCCTAATTCTGAAAATTTCAAGAAACGACCTACAAGTTTCTCTTGAAATTTCAGATTAGCACCTAACTTTCTTGTTTGAGTCTAAAGCCCTAGGTTTTCCTCCAAGCCATCAAATTGAAGGTTCCAACGTACCAAGGCAGCCTCTTATCATTTGGTATCAGATTGAGCTGATTCTTGGGCAAAATTTTGACTTTTTGGGTAAAAAATTCGTAAAAAGGAGAAAATTGCAAAAACCAATCGAAAGAATTTTGAGCTGAAAATTTCCAGATCATATCTACACCATTTGAGGAGTCACCAGACAAAATTTCAGTAATTTTTGATATTGGGAACACCTCGAACAATGTGGATCACGTTGCTGCAAATTTTAGGGTTTTTTGGGTTTTCTGATTTTCTTTCATTCTGAATTGTCAGTTTTCCTTTGTTTTAGATTTTTTATTCTTATACATCTTCTAAACACCTTCTTGCTTCTTGTGATAGTAGAAATTTAAAAGTTGCATAAATTTCTTTTTCCTTGCAACTCAATTCAATTGGTGTCATATCGTCCCTTAGACTCCTAGAGCCTTTGTTTGGAGTGAATAACAGTGAGGATTTGATTTGTTTTTCTTTATTTTGTGAAATTTCAGGATGTCTTACACTTGTCGCACTAAACCTTCTTTGGCTATCCCAACGCTCAACATCCCTCCATTCGAAGGAACATCCCCAGATGCTTATTGTGAATGGGAGTATGAGATTGATGATATGTTTTATAAGCTTTGCGATATGGTAGTCTATTCGTTCGCTATCATAGAATTCACTAACCATGCTACTATTTGGTGGAATAGATTAGTGAAAGACCGAAAGTTTTATGGCAAACGACAAATTAATTCCTAGAGTGAATTAAAGCGGATCATCAGGATTCATTATGTCCCACCAGAATATTATGAAGACATCGAGAGAAAGCTTCAACGATTGACACAGGGTACAATGTCTGTGTAAAAGTACTTCAACACAATGCTAGCACTTATGCATCGAGCTGATATCACTGAAAAAAGAACAAGACATGGTAAACTATTCTATTCCGGATTAAATAAAGAGATTGCCAACAATGAATTCCAACCGTATGAAAATCTAATGGATTTCGTTGAACAAGCAATCTAAATCAAACATCGACTACGACAGTCCACAACCCGTCAGATGTCATACTCATCCGTTGATATAGGTACATCTCCACCTTCCACTTTTCATAACTTACTAATAACCATGTCGAATCTAGTAGGACAAATCTGAAGGAAGAAGACTCGTCCCTAGTCCAAGGGGATAGTGCAGACAAACCATTGAGGAGTCCTGGTAAAGAGGTTGTCGAAAATATACTCTTGCCCTATGACGAGGAAAAAATTCTATATCCTGAAGAATGGAGGGAAGATGCTGACTTGTCATGTTGTGGCAAAGAAAATGATCATCATCCAATGGAAACCGACGATGATGCTACCAATAAGGAGACTCATAACAAGATTTGAGGACGAATATTTTTGAGGACCTGATCCCTATCACCGATTCAGATTTGAGGACAAATATTTTTGAGTAGTGGCGGAATGATACATGCATAGGAGGGCTGGAAATATACATTAAAGACAAGAAGTTGACACTGTTTCACATGCCCAATTTTCTTCTCTTTGATACTTTAGATTCGAGGATGAATCCTTTTGAGGAAGGAGAGGATGATACATGTATGGGAGGTCTTGAAAGATGCATTGAAGACAAGAAGTTGAAATTGTTTTCTAAGTTTGGAAAATCAGTTGAATTGAGGCGACTTTTTGAATGGGATCCAGGTATTTATGGGTCGAGTTGTCTATTGAAGAATTGACCGTCTTTTAGTTACCTTTCTAATGCATCTTGAAATGCATCATCTAGATGTCGGGAACTCAAGATATGTCCATTTGCTAAAGACTGCGCATGTAGAAATCTGGATACGAGATTATTACGAGATTTTGTAAAATTCAGCCCAAAAGCTAACATATAAGGCTTTGGGCGAATTAAACATAACCCAATGTATTTATTATCATTTAAATTGATGTTTTTAGGGTTTTATATACTTTAGGAACCATCCACCCTTCTCCCATTTCGTTAGATCAAGTCCAATTTAATGGGCCAAATTTCTTTGTTTATTTTATTCATTCTTAGCTTGAGGTTAAAGCCATCCTTCATCTATAAAAGGATGATGCTTTCTTCTTTGTTTTTCAGATTTTCATTGATTAATAAAAAGTTCTATTTTGAGATTTTAGTATTATTTGAATACGTGTTTATAGGTGTTTGGTTAACTTGTCTAGAAGCCATCTTCAATGTTTTAGCCGGGTTGATTATTGCTGATCTTCACACTCTGGGTTGCCTATCTAATTGTGGCTAGGAGGGTCAGTTTTAAGCCATATAACAGAGGTTGCCTAGTTAATCGCGACTAGGAGGGCTCTGCGGGCATATCCTCTATTCCATAATCCACCATCATCTTCTTCAACTCAACTCCATTGTTGCCATCACCATCATTCAAATCTGGAAATTTTAGATTTGTTTTTCTATCCTCTAAATTTATCGTTATCGATCTTTCTAGTTTCATTCTTATTATTCATCATCTAACCCTTCTTCTTGACTTTGTTTCTTTAATTTTTCAGCCTTAATTCTAAAAATTTTAAGAAACTCCCAACAAGTTTCTCTTGAAATTTCAGATTGGCACGTAACTTACTTGTTTGAGTCTAAAGTCCTAGGTTTGCCTCCAAGCCATCAAATTGAAGGTTCCAACGTACCAAGGCATCCTCGTATCAATTATGGCATTCCAAGCTAGGTCATTTCTTCTTTTCTATCACCCTGGTAATGATGGCGGCTACAACGACGGGGCAACCATAGTCAGACCCATCTTGGCTAGTCAGATCTAATGACGGTGGCAGTATCGGCCACGAACGATCGACCGACGACGAAAATGGGTTGAAAGCTCCTCCTCTCTCTAAAATTATTTCTTTATCTCTCTTCTCAATTTCAAATATGATTCTTTCTCCCCTACATCAAGCCAATTTAATGTCCATCAACAACCAATGGGTAAACTACACAAAGGCCATCAAACTTTTCAAAACTTTACACCTTGGTCTCCAAAACCACTAAAATTGGACTTCAAGCCTCAATCTCTCAAATTTATCTCTCAAGCAAGACAATTAAAAACCCAAATTAATATCCGAATACCCAATTCCATGATCCAAACTTTTGACCCGCTATTCGGGTCGTTACACATGTGGCAGTGGCAACATATGCGGCTAGCAATGTGTGCACATGGTTTGAGGCATCAAAATACTAGAGAGGACTTGTCTAAATTTGGAAAACCTGGCAACTACTAAGCAAAGTCATCATAGTAATGTCGAGGGCATATCAAGCAACGAATTCTCATTTCTCATTTATTCAAATATAAAAAATACATGGTACACAAATGAAGTAAAAATGCATGCAAAATGCTAATGATATTGCTCAAGTCAAAGCTACATAACGTCATATAAATATAACTCGTATTAAGAAGTTATCACTCTCCCTTAGTCCACTTGGGAGTATTATAACTATCCAAAAGGATTTATCTTTAGCACATTTTTTTTACTTGAAAAATGTACGGTTTTATTAGGGAGAATAAAATCATACAAAGTCTAGAGCTATGCTGTGAGCCTCATTAAAAACCTCCCTAAACCTAAATGAAAGGAAGTAGTACACCACAACCGGACACAAGGATAGAATAAAGGGAAAAAATACCAAACCTATGTACAACACACGATGAAAGAACCAACGCCACCTGCCATCAACCCCTCAAAGACTTTACAAGCTTGTCTTTAGCTATTGTCTTATATTTAATATTTTTCTGGCTTTGTGTTATAATAAGGTCAAATTTAGTGTTTTCAGTTGAATTTCTGCTTTATCATGTCCTCATATTTCCTATGTGATCATGATGCTTTGATATTCTCAATACATGGACATGGATTCCTCTTCAAACTACTATTTGCTAATAAGATGCAAGCACATATGTGCTGATATGTAGAGCCAAATGTCAGGATCAATGTTGCCACAATACTCATTGCATGCTAGCTGTACAAAGAGGTTACGATTCGTGCGACACTAGCTACCAAAAGAGTTTGTTATAGGTATTTTTATTTTGAGAAAGTCTCTTATTGGCCAAAGCTTTGACCTTGAAGCAAAAGGGCATAAAAAAGATGCCAAAATGCAATGAAAATGAGGTCCAGAAATCCCATTTTCTCTCTCACCCTTTCACCTGCAATTTTGCTAAACGTTTTTCTCAGGCCATAGTTACCTTCAATCTTGAGCTCATGCATGGCGATTTCAAGAGAAGAGTCCATGGTGTTGGAGAATGCTCAAGTCAAGTATCCCACATTGGGTGAGAAAGTACCTTGAGTTTGGCTTATATAGAAGCCTTTGTAGCCTTCCTTGTTGAAGAGTAGTAGATAAGGCCCTTGCACGCACGCGTTGCCGCCCTTGCCGTTGTCTCTTTGACATGTACACGTGCGTTTTATTTTTTTTATAAAAAATTCGGAAGAATTTGTTTGAACACTGAAAAATTGCTATCGTAAGAATGGTTTTGAAATTCTAAACGGTGTAATTTTCTAGTCAACTTAATTCATGTAACAATTGTTTTATAGCTATTTATGAGTGGACGTATCTGGATTGTTTTCAGTCCTTATTCGTTCCAGGGATGCAGCTGTTACAACCGTTTTAATTTTACTGTTTTAACTACATTAAATCAACATTTATTCTAATTTTAATTAGAGAGTGTAAATGACGATTTTACCCCTATGTTTTTTGCTATAAATAAGAGCTTCTGTATTTATATATACGATGAATTATTTGCTAAACACTCTCTAAGGTTTTTTCAAGTGCTTTCATGGGTTGTTTACAAGAGAAGAGCAGTACCATCGATTTCCGCTCCGATATTTGGGTGTACAAATATTGGAGAGACCGTGCTAACCTTGGGGGGGCGAACCGCCTGTAGTACCAATTACACACATTGGGGCGAATTCGTTTCTAAGGCAGTGGTTTTCACCACGACATGGTTTACTAGTTCTTTTGATTCTTTTTATATTATTCTGCCCCGTCTGTGCTAATGCCCTTGTTTTGCAGCAGTCTATTTTCAACACATGGAAGCTTAAAATCCTCAAAGGCATGGTGTCATGGTGTTGTTGGAACTTACTATAGCCCAACCTTATCTCGATCTCAAGTTTTTTATAACTAGAGAGTGATTTTGAGAGATTACTCAATTATCATTTTTTACTTATTAAAGGTTTGGATGTTATTCAAGTTTATTTTGATATCTTGTATGAGTGTGAGAGCATTGATTTTATTTTTTATGACATGATCTATTTTTTTTCTTTATTGCTTTATTATTCTGTTTCAACTTTATGCAATGTGGGCACATGTGATCAGAAATGACTTTATTGTGATTTGCATCGTAGCATAAGAAAAGTGAAAGAAAAAATATTGTTAGTTAGTGGTTAAGTTGTGAGACCATGTTTGACCGAGAGATATTTTTAGCATTGCCTTAGTGAGGGTTGGTTAGCTCTAGAACGAGATGCTTATTATGTTGTGAGTTCCGAGAGGAATATCCCCTACTAGTGATGGCGATTGATGATATTTGATGTTAACACTTTGAGAATAGCTGAGTTCACACCATTGCACTGCACCTTTACCATTTTCATTTGATTTCACATTCTTCTTATTTTGCTTATTGTTCCGAACCAAGAATTCAATCAACAAACACCTTTATTCTCCTTTTTTCAGTTGTGCTCACAGTAGCAAGCACATTTGATAATTTTCGTACAATCCTTGTGGGATCGATAACTGGCACAATTCTATTGTGATTACTTTATTACTTAATACCAACGTGTATGTTTGCACATTTGTAACAACATTATTTGTTAGTATCAAGTTTTTGGCGTTGTTGTCGGGGATTGATGCATTTTATCAATTGTTTTTTACTATTTGTTTTATTAACTAGCTAACATTTTTTGTTTTTGTTTGCCTTTTAGCTTTAGGTTTAGCTAGTGTATGACTCAGAGCACTAACGAGGAAATCTATCCATTTTATCATGAAATCGAGAAGAGAACATCTAGATTGAGAAGAGAGATCGAGCTATAGAAACTTAAAATGATGGTGGAAATAGGGTTGGTAACAACCAAGAGCAACCCAATTTACCACCAACGGTAAATCCAATCGTACCTCCTCCAGTAAATGACCCAAACAACGTATTCCAGCCAGTCACTCTCCCACATAACAACAACAATAAGAAGATGCTTCAACAACAAGTGCCACAACAGAAACCAACGATCAAGGAGTGATGGCACATCAAATTAGACAATTTGTACTGGTGCAACAATGAAATCGTTTTATGAAAGATTGCACCAGGCCAATCAGGCATCATATTGTACATATAGTAGATGATATCCATCCTGGAATCGTGCAACATGCTGGATGAAATGCAATTTTTGAGATGAAATCGATTATGTTCCAAATGTTGCAAAACATGAGATAATTTAGTGGACCATCAATGGATGATCCTCATTTACATTTGCAATTATTTATGGAATTGCAACACCCTAAACTCGGCCTAGACGTTACAATCGAATTAAGGTCATATTAGTCATTTGATTGACCTCAAAGTTAATGTAACTTTGAGAAACATGAATTTAATGCACAAAATGATAAATACAGTGGCAAATTGATTTAATAATAATAATAATAAGGTACCTCCAAACAATCTAAAATATATAACAAGGTCAAAGAATGATAATAGTAAAATGTTTCGCAATTCTCATTATTTTTACCATGTCAAATTCAGAAAACAATAAATAGCTAGATATTTATTAAGCGAAGAGGGTTTGAGAGAAAAAGAATTTTTAGGATTAGGTCAAGAAACGGTAAGGCAAGAAAGGTAAGGTAAGAAAAGTAAGACGCGCTTTTCTCTTGGGTTTATAAGGTAGGTCAACGAGAAGATAGAAGGGCTTTGGAGTGGCTTAGTTTTGGAGGGAAAGAAGGTTTAATGTGTGGGATTGATGGAAATAACGTGTGGCGGCATGGGGAAAGTATGTAGGGTAAAATAGGAAAGAGAAAGTTGATATAATGATTATGAGGAAAAGCTAATGTTTTCAATATAAATATTCGTTTCTCAGTTTTTCGTGAGTAAGCCTAATCTGCCAAGAAGTTCTTGTTCACAATCCTAGGGATGGCCTTTGAAAGTATTTCCTATATGATAACTGCCAAAAATAAACAAAGCGTATTAAATAAAACCTAAACCTAATAAACATAGAAAAAATATAAAATGCTTAAAAATAAAAAAAGTGGATATGAAAATAAGAATGCTTTAAAATAAATTTGCAGAAAATTAAAGGCGGATAAAATTAAAAGGGATAGAGTTGAATGTCTAGACATCAGTAACGTGACTGAAGATTTGTAACGATGAACCGGTGCTTCTTTGTAGGCCTTCAGATGTTGTCCGTTAACTTTGAATATTGGGCCATCTTTGAGATCCTTGATGGCCACAGCACCATGCGAGTATATCTTGATGACTTGGAATGGGTCGGACCAACGAGACTTCAGCTTGCTTGGGAAAAACTTCAAGCAAGAGTTGTAGAGTAGGACTTTTTGGCCTTCAAAAAAATATTGAGGCATTAATTTAGCATCATGCCATCTTTTAGTCTTTTCCTTGTATATCTTGGCATTTTCATAAGCATCTAGACGATGTTCCTCTAACTCATTCAACTCGAGAAATCTTCTCTCTCTAGCTAGTTGACAATCCATGTTGATCTTCTTGATAGCCCAAAAGGCTTTATGCTCAAGATCAACTGGTAGGTGGCATGCCTTTCCATAAACAAGTCTATAGTGTGACATGCCCAGTGATGTTTTGAATGCGTTCTGATATGCCCATAAGGCTTCATCCAGTTTCAAGGACCAGTCTTTACGGTTTGGCTTGACCAATTTCTCAAGGATTTGTTTAATTTCTCAGTTGAACACTTCAGCTTGTCCATTTTTCTGCAGATGATGTGCCGTGGCAATCTTATGGTGAACTCCATATCGACGCAATGCCTTGGCAATCAGCTTGTTCTCGAAGTGACTTTCTTTATCACTAATAATATCTCGAGGTACTTCAAACCGAGTGAAGATATTTTGAACAAAAACCTCATGAAGTATTTGGATCATTCTTGGTCGTAACAATAGCCTCCACCCACTCAGACACATAATCAACCGTGAGAAAAATATACAAGTGTCCATTAGAGGATGTGAATGGTCCCATGAAGTCAATGCCCCAAATATCAAAAAGCTCAACTTCAAGGATGACTTGCATTGTAACACCCTTAACGTATACTCGTACACCGAATATACATTAAAGATGCTACGAAATCTTTTAAAGAAATCTTGGCTTACATTTTTTTAAACATTTTTAGCAATTATTAAAACAATAGTACAATTCAGGGAGAAAACTAGGTTAGTTGCCTAGGCTTTTTCTTGATTTTAAAATCGTTGTGCAATAATCGATAAATAAAATTTGAAACTGATTAATCATGTTCTACTAACAAATAAATAATTACATGCCCACTAGAGATCATCATAAACTAGAATGACTTACTGATGTTTTGTAGATTGTAGCTCGATCGACATGCTCGACTTCTCTTCAATTATTCCAACTTAACCTACATGTGGAATAAACACACGGTAAGTACGAACTTAGTGAGTCAATTAAACTTATTTATTTAAAACATGAAATGGTATAATACAGTATGTCATATAAAAGTGCTTTTCATATTTCTCTATAACATGGCAAGTATATCACAATGTACATATGTCATGTATCATAACTATCATATAAATCATGTTATTACTGCATAATATATTCTCTATCATGGACATGATTTCATTATACAATCATTTGCATATCATGTGCTCTATCATGGTCATGTTTTCATTAGGCCATCATTATCAAGTAAATCATATACATGGCATAGTTCATATACATGGCATATTTCATACACATGGCATAATTCACATGCATGACATGATATATATATATATGACATAATTCACATACATGACATACTTCATATACATGGCATAATTCATAGGTATATGGCATGAATTATATAAATGGCAGAATCCATATACGTGTCATAATTCATATACGTGGCATGATTCATATACGTGACATCATTCATATACATGACTTAATTCATATACATAACATGATACGCGTACATGGCATAATTTATATACGTAACATAATTTGTATACATGTCATGATTCATATACGTGACATGATTCATATACATAACTAGATTCATTTACATGACATGATTCTTTTACCTGACATGATTCATATACGTGATTTAATTCATATACATGGCAAGTTTCGTATTCATGGCATGGTTCATATACATGACATATTTCATATACATGGCATGGTTTATATTCTTGACATGATTCATATACGTAACATGATTCGTTTACATGACATGATTCTTTTATTATTGCCCAAAGTATGCTATATGAGATCGAGGTACACGAGTCATCTTGAAATTATGTACTCGGGGACGCTCTTTTCTCCCCATAAACAAAAAGCACCTCGACAGTGCACTCGGGCACAGTGGGCGTAGATCCCCAGGGTGTGGCACCTCGGCAGTGCACTCAGGCACAAGGGCGTAGATCCCCAGGGTGCATGTGACACAATCATTTTGTCACAATTTCTGTTTAATAACATGAACATAAGGGTGCAGCTACTAAAGACTCTATGGCATGTCAACTATACCGTGGACTCTCATACATAATACTTGGGCATTTCTTTCATTACTAATCAATTATCATTAATCATATAGATAGGAAATTCATATTCATATTCCATCGTAATTGTTCATAGTAATCATAAATCATCATAATTAATCATATATATATATACATTTTTTGTTCATGCTTCATCATAAATGTTCATGGTAAACATAGATCATCATATAAATAAACATTTCATATCTCATATTTCAACATAATTGATCATTGCAAACATGAATTAACATATATATAGATAATGCAATGTCATTTTAATCTTATTATTATCCATATTTCATGTATGCATAATGCATCATCATTTATGCAAACAATCATTCGTACCTGGTATTCCATCAATCTTGTCATGTCGAGCAATATATCATATCACGTATTATAGAGAAATGCAATGCCAATTTCAACATAATGCAAACATATAGAAATGCACTCACCTGGACCATTTATTAACTTGCCTCACTAAGCTCTATTCGACCTTTTTCTTTATATAACCTCAAACCTTCTTTTATCACATGATCTATAAATAAATCATCAATTTCAACATAATCCAACTTCATTTATCACATGAATATAAATAAACACTAGTTAGATTCACTCCTAACAATATTTCAATTAAGCTATTTAATCAGGCAACATAAAATTTTTTCCTAATTTTCTTTCCTTATACTATTCACAAACTCATTTTTGGTCCCTAATGACCATTTTGAACTTCAAATAATTCTTCTAAACTTGATACCAACATTACATACACGATATCTAACTTTTCATTTTCGGGCAGCTTTGTACAACCTTCAAAGAATTATTTTTATAAAATAATGTAAAACTTGGAATTCAATTCCGTTTGTTCTAAAAGAAACTAGATTCAATAAGATTTTCACCCATATAAATTAATAGCCCAAATTCAACTTGTACGATTTATGGTAAATTTTTAAAGTCAATTTCCAGTGTTGATTTCGGAACAGACTGTCATACTGTTTTTGACCTTTCACCACTTAAGAATTCATATTGTTTTACTCAGAACTCGAAATCAGTTTCCGTTTGTTGAAGGAGAAACTAGACAAACAAATCTTTACATCGGTATAAAATTCACCATCTAACCATTTTTGTAGAATTTATGGTGAATTTTCAAACTTACTGCCAAATCCAGTTTTCCTACACAACTTCCATAAATAACTTCAAACTTTATATAATTTCTCCTTACTTTGATATTTGTCAATTTGGTCCTCTTACTTGATTCAAACCACTAATGTATCACTTTCTTCATCAAATAATTATTCAAAAATAATTCCCTCAATTTTTTCGTTCTTTCCGAAATAGTCACTAAAAATGCAAAGATAAGGATTCAAGCTTCTTAACTTTGCAAATTAGTCCTCAAATCAACATTACTACTTGAATTATATTATTTCAACTAAAATCAGATTTAGTCCTTCTCTAAAACCTCATTTCTGAATTGGTCACTTAACTTTGATAATTTGTCAAAATGGTCACTAACTCGATTTACCATCGGTTTTGCATTCTAACTTCAATTTCATGTCTCTACCATCATTAATAACATAAATTCTCATCAATTTCATGAAATTCAGATCTTCTCCACAATAAATTCTCATCAATTTCATGAAATTCAGATCTTCTCCACAATAAATTCTCATCAATTTCATGAAATTCAGATCTTCTCATCAATTTCATGTCTCTAACTTTCCAAAATGGTCCTTAAACTTTTAACTTAGGATTTTGCATCCAATCATCAATTCAAACTTACTAAATCATTAATTCAACATCACAAACCCTAAATTAGACTTGAATCCATAAACCCTAATCTTCTCCACAATAACCTAAATGTGTAGGGTTTAAATCCTAACTCAATAACATGATTTTAACATCATACAAACTTGATTTCAACTTAAATTCAATCATAGAATAATAAAATCTTAAAACCCCCAATTTAGTCCATAAACCCTAATTTCTTCTCATACAAAATTCTCATCAATCAAGCATGGTTTCCACAAATTATTTACACCAAAAGATAGAGCTTGATGAATAGAACAACTTTGTAGTTCGAAAGATTACCTGAAAATCGAGTTTTGGGCTTGAATCGAACTTGGAGATTTTTTCTCCATTTTTCTTTCTCCCACTCAAATTTCGAAATTTTAAGATGAAGAATGGTCTTCATCTTTTTATTTTCATCCAATTTGGCCATTGTCTTGTATAAATGAATTTTAAATTCAATCAAATAGTGAAATTACTTAAATGCCCTTTTCATACAATGGCCTAGATTTAATCTCATCAAAACTCAATGGCCAAGATCAAATCCATGTGTAATTGGACTTTCAAAATTGCCCTTAAAGTTTCAAAATATTTCAAAAATGCCATCCATGGCAAATGTCCAATTTGCCCTACAACTAGTCTTATTTACAACAAGTCTTGAAAATTGCCATTCCATTAAAATTGAACCAAATTGGTTCCAATCCAACCGGCCATGTCCCGAAATATCTTAGCTTTTGATTTATGGCATTTATTTTATCCAAATATTCGAATTTCACTCAATAAGATTTCCAAAATTTCTTCCTAAAAACTTTAAAGCTTTATAACCATTAATATAAGCTTCGTACGAAAAATCTGGGTAACACGAAAGTGTCACTCTTGAGGGTGAACTATTCATTTACGGGTTAACTTACATAAGTTTTTGAATTTACACTTTAGTCCCCAAGCTTTTTCAAAGCTTATACTTTTAACCCCAAAACTTTCAAAATTTACATTTTGGTCATTGGCCAAAATTTGAGGTATTACATGCATGGGTAGCTCATTTCATTGAGAAATGTTCCCCGTTCTTTGGCATCTAACACAAGCCTTGTAAAATACATGGGCATATTTAAACAAGGTTCACCAATAAAATCCAGACTGTAGGACCTTTGTAGCAGTCCTTTGTCCTATAAAATGTCCTCTGCATGGGGTAGCATGGCGATTGTAGAGGATGTCTTCTTATTCTTCCTCGAGTATGTATCTCTAAATCATCTGATTGGCGTATTGCTTGAAAAGATAAGGCTCGTCCCAATAATAGTAGCATGCATCATGTCAGAATTTGTTCATTCCTTAGCTGTTAAGATCACAAGGAAAACTTCCATTAACAAGAAAATTAACAATGCCAGCATACCACGACAATATCATGGCTTTCAAAAGTTTCTCATCAAGGAATTCCTCCATAATATCGCATGAAATATCAGTATCACATGCATTCTCAAGCCTGAAAAGATGGTTAGCTACTTGATTTTCAGTACCTTTTCTATCTACTACCTCAATATCAAATCTTGCAGCAGTAATATCCACCTAATAAGACTAGGTTTAGCATCCTTTTTAGTCACTAAGTATATAATAGAAGAATGATCAGTATGCATAATGACCTTAGTTCCTATAAGGTATAGCCTAAATTTATCAAGAGCAAAAACTAAAGCAAGCAATTCTTTTGAACATTGGTAGTGTAGTTTACTTGTGCCTCATTTATGGTACAGCTAGCATAATATATAACATGAAAAATCTTACTTCAAACGCCGACCAAGAATAATGCTAGCAACATAGTCACTAGTATCACACATAAGCTCAAAAGGTTGTGACCAATTAGGGGCACTATAATCGGTGCAAAAATAAATTCCTTCCTTAAGGTTTTGAACATTGGTCATCAAACTAGAATGCTTTATTCTGCTCCAGCAACATGCACAAGGGCTTCGAGATTTTGGAAAAGTCTTTAATGAATCTCTTGTAGAAACCTGCGTGGCCAAGAAAGCTTTGAATGACTTTGACATTGGCTGCTGGTTGAAGGTTCTCTATGACTTCAATCTTGGTTTTGTCCACTTCTATGCCTTTCTCAAAAATACAGTGACCTAGGACAATGCCCTTGGACACAATAAGTTGGCACTTTTCCCAGTTAAGTACAAGATCGGTTTCTTCATATTGTTTCAACACCTTAGCAAGGTAGCCTAAGCATTGATCAAATGAGTCTCCAAAGACAAAAAAAAATTGTCCATGAAGATCTCGAGGAAATCATCCAACATGTCATAAAAGAAGGCCATCATACAACGCTAGAATGTTGCTGGAGCATTGCATAGGCCAAAGGGCATCCAGTGAAAGGCATAAATGTCATATGGAAACGTGAATATTGTTTTCTCTTCGTCCTTTAGTGCTATAGAAATCTGGTTGTATCCAAAGTAACTGTCCAAGAAGCAATAATAGGGTTTCCCTACAAGCTTGTCGAGCATCTGGTCAATAAACGATAACGGGAAATAGTCTTTCTTCGTGGCTTTGTCCAACTTCTGGTAGTCAATACAAATTCACCATCTGGTGACAATTCTAGTTGGGAGGAGTTTATTGGTATCATTCTTTATCACGATCGTGCCTTATTCTTCGGCACACACTAAACAAGAGTCACCAAGAACTATCCAAAAAGAGGGTAGATGATTCCAACATCGAGCCATTTAATGATCTCCTTTATAACCACAGTCCTCGTGATTGGATTGAGTCTCCTCTGTGGTTCTACTAAGCTTCTACGATCATCTGCAAGCAAAATTTTATGCATACACAAAGTAGGGCTTATAAACTTCAAGTCAACAATAGTCCAACCAATAGCTTTCTTATGTTGAGATAAGACATGCAACAATTTATTTTCTTGGTCAGATGTTAAACTAGAAAATATGACAATATGCGACGCATTATTCTCCCCTAGATAGGAATATTTATTTGTGGGGGAGAGGTTTTAGGTCAAATATCGAAAGATGCTCTAGTGATGGCTTAGGAGTTTAAACTCAGCAAAATCCAAAGGTTCAAAAGACGTACCTTGTCGGGTGAGCATAGCATTGGATTGTTCAATCTCTTCCTTAATTTCTTCCTCAGCTTATTGCATGACCTCTTCGAAGTCATATTGCTCCATAGCACTAAGAACATTGTTGTAACATATCTCTTGAAGGTTCTCTTCAACTAGGACATCTTCAATTTGTACAAGCTATCATTCTTCATAATCATCTGCATACTTGAGAGTGCTGAAGATATTTAGTGTGATCTATTAGTCATTCATCTTCATAGTAAATTTAATCTTCTCACAATCAATTACAATACGCCCAGTACCAAGGAATGGTCTCCCGAGTTTGATGGGAGCATTCTTATCAGCTTCATAATCAAGGATGATAAAAGCTACTGAAAAGACAAATCTATCTACCTTGACTAGGATGTATTTAATTCTACGCTCGGGTCAGATTTGAGAATAATCAACCAACTGAAGGATCACATATGTAGGCTTAGCTCTTTTCCCATGCCCAATCTTGTAAAAACTTATTGTGGCATCAAGTTGACACTTGCACTGAGATCGCAAAGAGCGCGGCCAGAATAATTCTGACTTATAGAGAATGGAATAGTGAAACTATCGGGTCTTTAATCTTGGTTGGTAAATAACTTAGCACACCACACATTCACCTACTGTATCAACAATTTCAACTTCACTCACCATCCTTTTCTTAGTCAAGATCTTTTTCAGAAACATTACATATAATGGCATCTGATCAAAGGCCTCCAAGAATAGGACATTGATATGGAACTGTTTAAGCATCTCTAAAAATTTCTGAAACTGGACATCTTGTTTATGAGCCTTCAATAGTTGCAGAAATAGAGGTGGTGGTTTGGGCTCATTGTGTGGTTTATTGGATATAGTGGCATCCTTAGCATTATCATCCTTACCATCAGTAGCAAGGTCTCCCACTGTATCAGACAGATGAGTTGTATCTTTAGGTGTTGGAGCATTGGTGGATGGCTTGCTTGGAGCGAAATCAACAAAGGAACCTCCCCTAAACTTGTCATCTTTGGTCAATTGGGTGCCGCTACACAGTGTGATGGCATTACATTGCTCCTTACTAAAAGTTTTAGTGACTTCAGTATCACTAGGTAGACCGCCTTAAGGTCATATATTCAAAACATAGACAATCTACCCAACTTGCGTTTCCAAAGACCGTATGGAAATGATATGATTCTGTATGATGGATTGCTAGTTTTGCAACATAACAGCTTTCTTTGTTAGCATGTCACTATGGTTCTTTAGATGTACTGACTGATCTTGCATAATAACTCGGGCAGTTTTCATAAAAATTTAATAAGAAGAATCAAAAGAATTAGAATTGGAGTTAGAAGCTACTTGGTTCTGCCTCTGAGTTTTCTGTTGAAATCCAGGAGGTTCTGCTGCATTTTGTCACACTCTTGAGTTTATTTTGTTACCTCCCCAACCAAAGTTTGGATGTTGTTGCCACCTTGGGTTGTAGTTGTTCAAGTAGAGATTGTTGTTGTGGTTAGGATTCCCTACGTAACACTCAGATTCTTGTTGTTGGGGGCATTCATTTGACAGATGTTTCCCATCACAATGCTTACATGTAACGCCCCAGTTTTGGGCCTAGCGGTTTAAAGCTAGTTAGACGGTCCAGTGGACCGGGTTAAACATTTGAGTCAGATTCGGGAGCAGATATTTTTAGAAAGATAAAAATATGAAAAATGTTTAAAAATCATGTTTTAATATATTAAAAATATTGGTGAAAGCAATTTTGGAAAATGAGCTTTGGAAGGGTGACATTTTGGCTAGTGACCAAAATGCAATTTTTAAAAACTGATTTTAAAGGTGGTTGTTTTGTAAAGAGTCAAAACTTTGAATCTTTAAGGAGCTATTTTACCATTTGGTCTAATCTGATTTTTTTCTTAATTAGGATTATTTTTAAAAGAGTTTCAATTAAAGGAATTAAAAAGGATTTAGTTAAAAGGTAGTTATTTTTCCAAATCACAATTTGACGCAACTTTCTTCCTCTCATATTTTCTCTCAAAATACTCTTAGACAAACACTCTTTTTCCTATCAGAGATTCAAGGTAATGATATTGTTTCTTAATTCTTTGATTTGCTAAATGATTCTTTAACTTGTTTTCTCAAAAATCTTATTGAATCTCATTGTTTTTCAAGAGGAAAACATCCAATTAAGGGGAAACTCACTCATTGGAGGTAAGTTTCGTTCTTCTCCTCTAATGGAAGGTTCCTTACTGAAATTCCTAAGTTCTTGACTCTTTACATAAGTTTTCTAATAGGTTTTAATTAATTAATTATGGAATTTTGCTTAATTGAGGGTTATTTGATAGAATCTTGTGATTGTCGAATTGGTTCTATTTTTCCATTGTTGAGGATTGATTTCAATCTTATTTTGGATGTATTATAATGTGGATAAGTTGTTTTTAACAATGGAATCCCGAAATTGGTTGAATCTCTAATTATTTAGGTTGTTAGTTAATGGTTTTGGGTTGTTTTTGAATTTTAATCTTTGTTGGAAGTAAAAGGATGTTGTAAAAGGGTTTTTAGATGTTATTTGATGAAGTTTGATGTTTTGAATTGCCATATTATGGCTGGGTTAAGATTGAGAAGTGTTTGAGGTTGATTTCGGTAAGTTTCGGATGTGTTTTGAGTGAGCATCTTGAGAGCTGCGGGATTTTGGTTTGAAACAGAGAGTTGGATGCATTTTTAATGCATGTTTGCTCTGGTTTTGTGTGGCCAAAATAGGGGATAATCAAGGCGTAGCATCTTAAGGTGGTTTGAAGCTTTCCAGGAGCTTGTTTCACGTTAGCAAGCAAGGCGAATTGAAATCGGTGAGTGGAAATGGTCTTAAAAGTCTTTCAAAGGTTTGAAAGTGGTTTTGGAAGTTTAGGTTAAGTTTGAAACACAAGCTTGGAAGTAAGTTTCCCTCTTTTTCTCTTTAATATCGATTCGGATATGAGCATGTGTGATTCATGTTTGGGTCGTAAACATGGTATGTTTTACTTACTGTAAATGCATGATTTTGAGTACATATGCAGTGGTTTAAAAGTATATGAAATGCTAGTGAGCATTGGATTTTATTATGGTCGGGAATGTGATATTGCCATGGCAAGGTGATTTGCATATGTGAGGATTTTGTGTAATGCATTGTAAAACAGTGAGTAAATGGTTTTGTAAAAGATATATTGGCTATGTGACAAGGTGAGAATTCGGATATAGTTGGCATGCCATAGGATAAAGTGCACTATAATATGTTCAAAAGTCGATTGTGGTTAAGGGTCCTTGAGGTATAGCGGTCGGCAACTCGGACTATGTTGTTATCCCTTGGGTTGAGCGGTCGGTTCCCCTTGTTGATGTAGAGCTTGCAGTCGGCACGGTCGTAAACTTGTCCGGTCGACATGGGTGATCTTGATGATGGTCAGTCATTAAGGGAGATCCGTGTATCCGATGTGTAAAGTTAATGGCCAGTTAACTAAAGATTAGCGGTCGGCTAATCAAGGGTAGTGGTCGACTATCCGGGGTCACTAGAATTGCCAATATATGAGAATTATAATGTTGAATCTATTTTTAATGCTTTGGGATTTAAGCATGGTTTTGTATTTAATGCTTTGGAATTCAAGCATGGTTTTGTATAAAATGCTTTGGGGATTTAAGCATGTGAAATATATTGTTTTGCATATGGTCGATATGTATGTTTTGAGTTGAAATTGTTGGAACTTGCTTAGGTCTTAAGCATGGTTTGAAAACAAGTGTTGGTTTTCAAGGGTTATAGTGCATCATTGTTTTAAGAGTATCCTCACTAAGCAAGTGTGCTTATGCTCTCTTTTTCCTAATGATGCAGAGCATTAAGGCTTGGGGCAGCAAAGGCAAAGTCGTAGTGATCCAAGAGGCAAAGCAATTTTGAGTATGAACTCAATTTATGTTTATGGCTAATAAGGCAATATGTTCGCCATGGATTTTGAAATGTGTAATTCTGTTTTCCCCTAGTTTTGAGCATGTGTAATGTTGTGATTTTGGAGTTTGATTGATGTTATTAAACATGTTGTGCATCGTTACCTATGGTTGATGTTATGTGGTTGCCTAGGTATGCATCTAGATGGTTTTGCTTGGATGGCATGCTTTGATGAGCTTAACATGTTGAATATGGTATTAATGTGATGTTGGTATGGTGCTTGTGCTGGAAAATGTTGATTTGAGCATTTTGGTATGTTTGGTGGAGTGTTTTAGGGAGCATGCCTCTAGATTAATCCTTTTGGTGGCCTAAGCTTGTATGGTCGCTAAATCTTGGTGTAAGTTTTGATAAATGTATTGTTGGATGTTTATATACATGTATGCAAGTTGCTAGGACCTAAATGCATCTAGATTTGTGTGAAAAAATAGATAAAAATAACATTATAGGCACAAGCGTACATATATGCTGAGGACCGTATCGATACGGTTATGCAAGAATAGACCAGGCATTTCGGTACGATTCATTGCTACTAGAAATTGCATTTTGGATCAAAACCCTTGTACCGAAACACCCATAAGGCATATCGGTACGGTTGTTGAGTAATTTTAAATTGGTTGTTAATTTCAGTTAAGCGTATCGGTACGATACTTAGTGTACCAAAACGAGGTCTTTTGGTTTATCACACTGTATCGATACGGTTAGTATCGTATCGATACATGCGGCCGTTATTTCGGTTAATGTAATGGATATGCAGTTCTATTTTCTTTCATTTTAGTCCCTAAATGTTGATGATGCAATTGAATTAGTATGGATGATATTTTTGAGTTGATTTTTGTCATGTGAGCAAGTAACCTGACTAATTGATGATTGGTAAACTTAATTTCAATTTTGGTCCTATAATTTAAAGTATTTACATTTTAGTCCTCGAAACGGTTGTGATGCGATTGGTTGCCTTTTTGTGATTCGTTTTCTTCAAAAATTCACTTATTGCGAGTATGTACATGTAAGATTAATAATTTTCATGTAGACAAGATAAAAGAAAAAAATGGACCGACTTTTTGTAACCTTTCTCTGATTTGCTTCGGCAAACCTAATGTAGCTTACTCGATTCGGTCATGCGTCTAGGTCGGGTCGAGGGGGTTACATTTGTTGGTATCAGAGCCAAGTTATGAAAGGCTGGAATGTTGTTGTTTGATTGTATATCATTGTTTGTTATGCACGGTGGTTGTGTATATATACGGTGTTTGGATTACATCATGTTGGGGTATGAATTGGGAACACATTGCCTATTACTGAGGTTTAAAAATGTTATATAAGATGGTCTTGTATCCTTTGCCTTATGTTATCCTGACTTTAATGTGTTTTGATGCTTTTGTTTGCATGGCTCGACGTGAGACACATTCAATGGTTGGTAATGCTGGAATTGGGCAGAATAATGTTGAGGAAGAGAATCCCCCTAACATTTTACCTCCTCCTCCGTTGGTTCCTCCTATCAATGTTGGGGCTGGTGGTGTACCCCAGGCTCATCAAGTGTCAGTATTTAGAGATTTGACTCCGTTAGTTCAGGCAATAATGAGAGTTTTTCAAGTGGTGATGGCTGGAGTGCATGTGCAGGCATCGACATCTGCTGTGACAGTTAATCCGGGGTTACCCTTAGAGCGTCTTCGCAGTTTAAGAGGTGTTGAGTTCAGGGGTTTGAGTCTCGAGGCAGTCAAAGGATAGCTGTAGAGTACAATTCGTATTCTAAATCATATGGGCTGTAATGATGAGCGCAAGCTGGGGTGTACTGTGTCGTTGTTGCATGGTGATGCTTATCATTGGTGGGTGACCATGATTGCTAATGTTCCAGAGGCGGATGTAATTTGGGAGTTCTTTCAAGAAGAAGTATTTTGGTCCTCAGTATCTGGATGCGAGGAAATGTGAGTTTATGGCCTTGGTATAGGGCAGCATGTTCGTGGCTGAATATGAGGTGAAATTTGTCCGTTTGAGTCAGTATGCCTCAGAGTTGGTTCTGGATGATCTTGAGAGGTGCAAAAGGTTTCGCTATGGGTTGGTGAAGGATATCAAAACATACTTGTTGGTTGCGGACTACACAGATTTTGATGTGCTTGTGAACCGCGTTAAGATGTTTTGTGATAAGAGGCATAAGTTGGACCACATGCGTGGTGGCGGTGTTGGCCATGGTAACCAAGGTTTTCATATTATAGCTGAGTGTGAGCGTTGTGGTAGACACCACATGGGTTAGTGTTGGGGAATACCATGAGTTGCTGGATATATGGATCACCTGGTCACATGAAGCATGATTGTCCTCGTGTTGTGAGTGATGCACCGGTTCGTATGCTATACCTGCTAGGGCCCGAGGTCGTGGAAGGGGTAATTTTTAGAGGTGCGAGGATGGTCAGAGAGTTGTGGCTCATGTTGTTGCTGTACAACCAGAGAATGGTGGGCCAGCGCGGATCTATGCTCATTGTGAGGAGTGCAACGATGCTGATGTGATTGCATGTACTTTTACCTTGCAATCTTTGTCGTTGTTTTCTTTGATTGATTCAGGGTCTACTCTTTCATATATTTTAAGTGAGCATGCATCATTGTTGAATGTTCCTGTTGAGATTTTGGATGTTTGCATGTTAGTAACTAGTTCTTTTGGGGAGACGGTTACAACTAGAAGGTTGTATAGGCGTTGTCCTTTGAAAATACAAGGTCATGAATTTGCTACAGGTTTGATGGAGTTGCCATTTCATGTTTTTGACGTTATCTTGGGTATGGATTGGTTAAGTGAGCACAAGGCAGTGGCGAATTGTGAGTCCGAAAGGATTTCTCTGAAATTGGCTGATGATTATGAAGTTGTGGTGGTTGGTGAGAATGTGAAATTCTTGTCCAATGTTGTGTCGGCTTCTCGAGCGGAGAGAATGATGTTTGATGGTTGCCAAGCTTATTTGGCTATTGTTATGAATCTAGAAGCTAAAGGTGTTCGGGTGCAGGACATTTGGGCTGTATGTGATTATCCAGAAGTTTTTCTTGAAGATTTGTTGGGTTTACCTCTGGATAGGAAGGTGGAATTTCATATTGAGGCGTACGAAGGTACAACTCCGATGTCGATTGCTCCGTATCGGATGGCACCGAAGGAGTTGAAAGAGTTGAAATCGCAGCTCCAGGAGTTGTTAGATGATGGGTTCATTCGACCAAGTGTTTCTCCTTGGGGTGCTTCTGTTCTTTTTGTAAATAAAAAAGATGGATCGATGCGTATATGCATTGATTATCACCAGTTGAATAAGTTGACGATGAAGAACAAGTATTCATTGCCACAGATTGATGACTTGTTCGATCAGTTTCGCTGGGCAGCGGTGTTTTCGAAGATTGATTTAAGGTCGGGTATTACCAGTTGAAGATGATGTTTCATACGAGGTACGGGCATTATGAGTTTTTGGTGATTCCGTTTGGTTTGACAAATGCCCCGGCGGCTTTCATGGACATGATGAATATAGTATTGGGTAAAGTACACAAATGGTCACTAAACTATCTCCGAAAAAACAAAATGGTAACCAAACTTTCAAAAATTACAAAATGACAATTAAACTTTATATTTTGTTACAAAATAGTAACTGTGTCGTTAACCTCTGTTAAAGAGGTGAAGTGGCTGTTAAATTTTTTTGTATAATAGCACATTTAGTCCTCCATAGTTACACATTCAATCAATTTAGTCATAATTCAAAGAAATTCAATAAATTTAACCTTCAATTTTTACACATTGTTATAATCTAATCCTAATTCTAAAAAATAAACTCTTAATGTTTTAAAATTACTTCAATTTAGTCCATCTTCATCCCTTCATCTTTCCATTATCTCTCTTACATTTCCTATCGTTTTCTCCATTTTCATCTTAATATTTTAAAGGGGGTCGTTATAGTGGTGGCAGTGATGGTGGTTCTTAAGGTCCTGATCGGAATGGAGATCGGTTTGGTGGGCGTAGCAGAGATGCAGGTAGTCGAGGGGGGTCTGGTAGTGAAAGGTATAATCGTGATCATTCTTGACCGTATGAGCGTCGTGGAACTGGAGGGCCCCGTTCTGGATAAGATGACTTTTTGTTGTATGCTGATCCACTTTTCTTGTCCTTTTTGCTTCCTAATTTATTCTTTCCACTTTCAGAGTTTATTTCTAATTATCATATTTCTATTGGAAGCACAATTTGATTGCAGCTGATAAACAAAGGTTGCTGTATTTATGGTGAAGCATGCCATGAAGTTTTATTTTTTCCTTTTTTTACAGGATGTTCTCCCTTTGTTGTTTTGTTGGGTGGAACAATATTGTAGTTCGATGGAGTCTCGTGCTTTCTTAACATCCTCTTTCAAAATATGGTCTTTTGGCCTCTAAATGCTGCATTTTTGTGATTCATGCATTATCAACAGAAAATTACCATTGTTTTCTGTCCGAGTTCTCATTGACTTCTATGGATACTTGGGTTTCGAAATATAGTTGTCTTTTACATTAAACTTAAAATTAACTATTGTAAAAAAATTGTTCACACCTCAATCAATAAATGGTTAATATTCAACTTTAGTTTCTACCGCAAATAAATGATTCTACAGTTACGGTCAAACATAATATTATTAATAAAAAAGTTAATTTTGATATAATTTCTAAATTTCTATTTTGAAACCTTTCAAATAAAATCAAAACAAATGCATAAAAAAATCTAGGATATATAGATTACAATTGACTTGGATTGGTAGAATATATATTTTTATTGTATTAATATTGCAGCTAAAATTTATTAACCATATCCTAATTTGTCAACAAAACTGCAGTGAAGATCCTACAAACTTCATAACAGGGAAAAAAATCCCAACACATTAATGCCTTAATTGCAGGCTTTTAACTTTTGCCTTCTATTAAACCACAACTCAAAGTTCACCTTTTTCCCGTCACTGTCTCTTTCTCTCATTTCTCTTTCTATCAAGCTCACAATTTTGGAAGGTCTCTTGACTATGAAGAGGGACTAAATTGAAATAATATTGAAATATTAAGGATTAATTTTTTTAAAATTAGAACAAAATTATAACAATGTGTGAAAATTGAGGGTTAAATCTATTGAATTTCTTCAAATTATGACTAAATTGATTGAATGTGTAACTATGAAGGACTAAATGTGCTATTATACAAAAATTTTAACTGCCACTTCACATCTTTAACGGAGATTAATGACACAATTACCATTTTGTAACAAAACATAAAGTTTTATTGTCATTTTTTAATTTTTGAAAGTTCGGTTACCATTTTGTTTTTTCGGGGATAGTTTAGTGACCATTTGTGTACTTTACCCTATAGAATTTCATGAGTACCTTGATCAGTTTGTGGTGGTTTTTATCGATGATATACTCGGGTACTCCCGTACCGAGGAAGAGCATGACCGGTATTTGCAGATCGTGTTTCAAGTGCTGAAGGATAACCAGTTGTATGCCAAGTTGAGCAAGTGCGAGTTTTGGCTCAAGGAGGTGATGTTTCTTGGACATGTGGTATCCGCGGAGGGTATTCGTGTTGATCCACAGAAAATTGAGGCTATTCTCAATTGGAAACAACCAAAGACTATATCAGAAGTGCGTAGTTTTCTTAGGTTGGCAGGTTATTATCACCTTTTTGTCGAGGGGTTTTCTAGTATCGCAGCTCCATTGACAAAGTTGCTGCAAAAGAGTGTTCCTTTCATGTGGAAGAAGAAGCAGCAGTAGAGTTTTGAGAAATTGAAGGGGGTTTTGACACATGCTCATGTGTTGATTCAACCAGAATCTGGGAAGGAGCTTGTGGTTTATAGTTATGCTCTATATGTTGGTTTGGGCTGTGTGCGGATGCAGGACGAAAAGGTAGTGGCCTATGCGTCGAGGCAGTTGAAGGTTCATGAGCGCAATTATCCAACTCATGATTTGGAGCTTGCAGTTGTGGTGTTTGCCTTGAAGATTTGGTGACACTACCTTTATGGTGAAAAGTGTGTGGTATTTACGGATCACAAGAGTTTGAAATATTTGATGTCTTAAAAGGATTTGAACCTTAGGCAACGAAGGTGGTTGGAGTTGCTTAAGGATTACGACTTGACAATTAAGTATCATCCTGGAAAGGCCAATGTTGTCGCGAATGCGTTGAGTCGTACGGCTGCGATTGAGCTTAGAGCGATGTTTGCGAGGTTGAGTGTGATGCAGGAAGGTGGGTTGTTGGCTGAGTTGCAAGTTAAGCCTACGTTGTCACAAATGATTAAGGCTAAGCAACCGTTTGATGATTCTTTGGTTCATCATGTTAAGGACATAGCGGATGGTAATCCAACGGATTTTAATTTAGATGAGGATGGTGTTCTGTGTTTTAAGGACTGATTAGTGATGCTGAAAGTCCCGGAGCTCAGGCACACTATTTTGACGGAGGCACATTCTAGTCCTTTTGCTATGCATCCGGGTAGTACCAAGATGTATCGTGATTTGAAGAAAATGTACTATTGGGTTGGTTTGAAAAAAAGATGTGGCGGAGTTCGTGTCCAACTGTATAGTGTGTCAGTGGGTTAATGATGAACATCAGTTTCCGTCCGGTTGTTGCAACCATTGAGAATTTTGGAATGGAAATGGGAGAGAATCACCATGGACTTCGTGACAGGGTTTCCATTGACACTGATAAAAAAGATTCCATTTGGGTGATTGTTGATCGGTTTACAAAGTGAGCACATTTTCTTCCAGTGCATACGACATATACCTTGGACAAGCTGACGGATTTGTATATAGCTGATATTGTGCGTCTGCATGGGGTACCAAAGTCTATTATTTCGGATAGAGATCTGAGGTTCACAACAAGGTTTTGGAGATGTTTACATTAGGCTTCGGGTTCGAGGTTGAGTTTTAGTGCCGCATATCATCCTCAGATGGATGGGCAGTCTGAGCATGTTATCCAAGTCTTGGAAGATATGTTGAGATGTTGTATTATTGAGTTCCAAGGAACCTGGAAGAAGCATTTACCTTTGGTTGAATTTTCTTATAATAACAGCTATCAAGTGAGTATTCAGATGGCACCATATGAGACATTGTATGCCCGGAGGTGTCGTACGCCCTTGTGTTGAGCTGAGGTAGGGGAAAAGCATGTTTCTTTGTCACATGTGTTGAAAGATATTGATGAGAAAGTTAAGCTTGTGGGTGAACGCTTGAAAGCGGCTGTGGATCGACAGAAATCTTACGCAGATTTGAAGCGTAGGTAAATTGAATATGCGGTGGGCGATCGTCTGTTCTTGAAAGTGTCACCGTGGAAGAAGGTGATGCGGTTCGGATGTAAGGGTAAGCTTAGTCCAAGGTTTATTGGACCATATGAGTTCGTGGAGCATGTTGTTCCTGTGGCATATCGGTTGAGGTTACCTCACGAGCTTGAGAAAATACATGATGTGTTCCATGTATCCATGTTGTGGAGGTATCGATCAGATCCTTCGCACGTTACGCTGGTGGAGCATATTTAGTTGAGACCAGATTTATCCTTTCATGAGGAGGCGGTGGAAATCCATGATTCCAGTAGCAAGGTTCTTCGTGGAAAAACGATAGAACTAGTTAAAGTCTTGTGGAGATATCGAGGAAGCCACTTGGGAAAGCAAGGCGGATATGCTAGAGCAATTTTCGTATCTTTTTCCTCCATGTAAATTTCGAGGACGAAATTTCTTAAGAGGAGGAGATTTGTAATGCCCTGGTTTTGGGCCTAGCGGTTTAAGGCTAGTTAGATGGTCTGGTGGATCGGGTTAAAGATTCGAGTTGGATTCAGGAGCAGATATTTTTTTGAAAGATAAAAATATGGAAAAATATTTAAAATCATGTTTTAATATATTAAAAATATTGGTGAAAGCAATTTTGGAAAATGAGCTTTGGAAGGATGACATTTTGGCTAGTGACCAAAATGCAATTTTTGAAAACTATTTTTAAAGGTGGCTATTTTGTAAAGAGTCAAAACATTGAATCTTTAAGGAGCTATTTTACCATTTGATCTAATCTGAGTTTTCTCTTAATTAGGATTATTTTTAAAAAAGTTTCAATTAAAGGAATTAAAAAGGATTTAGTTAAAAGGTAGTTATTTTTCCAAATCACAATTTGACGTAACTTTCTTCCTCTCATATTTTGTTTCAAAATACTTTCAGCCAAACACCCTTTTTCCTATCAAAGGTTCAAGGTAATGATATTGTTTCTTAATTCTTTGATTTGCTAAATGATTCCTTAACTTGTTTTCTCAAAAATCTTATTGAATCTCATTGTTTTCCAAGAGGAAAACATCCAATTAAGGGGAAACTCACTCTTTGGTGGTAAGTTTCATTCTTCTCCTCTAATGAAAGGTTCTTTACTAAAATTCCCAAGTTCTTGACTCTTTACATAAGTTTTCTAATAGGTTTTAATTAATTAATTATGGAATTTTGCTTAATTGAGGGTTATTTGATGGAATCTTGTGATTTTCGATTTGGATCTTTTTTTCAGTGTTGATGATTGATTTGAATCTTAATAATGCGGGATTTTGGTTTGAAACAGAGAGTTGGATGCATTTCAATGCATGTTTCGTCTGGTTTTGTGTGGCCAAAACAGGGGATAATCAAGGCGTAGCATCTTGAGGTGGTTTGAATCTTACCAGGAGCTTGGTTCGCGTTAGAAAGCAAGGCGAAGTGAAATCTGTGAGTGAAAATGGTCTTAAAAGTCTTTCGAAGATTTGAAAGTGGTTTTGGAAGTTTAGGTTAAGTTTGAAACACTTACCTAAGCTTGGAAGTAAGTTTCCCTCCTTTGCTCTTTAATATCTGTTTGGATATAAGCATGTGTGATTCATGTTTAGGTCGTAAACATGGTTTGTTTTACTTACTGTAAATGCAAGATTTTGTGTACATAAGTAGTGGTTTAAAATTATATGAAATGCCAGTGAGCATTGGTTTTTATTCCGATAGGGAATGTGATATTGCTTTGGCAACGTGAATTGCATATATGGGGATTTTGTGTAATGCATTGTAAAACAGTGAGTAAATGGTTTTGTAAATGATATATTGGCTATGTGACAATGTGAGAAAACATTCGGATATAGTTCGCATGCCATAGGATAAAGTGCACTATAATATGTTCAAAAATCGATCGGGGTTAAGGGTCCTTGAGGCGTAGCGGTCGGCTACTCAGACTATGTTGTTATCACTTAGGCTGAGTGGTCAGTTCCCCTTGTTGATGTAAAGCTTGCGGTTGACAACTTCGGACTATGTTCGGTCATTAAGGGAGATCCGTGTATCCGATGTGTAAAGTTAACGGTCGGTTAACTAAAGATTAGAGGTCGGCTAATCAAGGATAGTGGTGGACTATCTGGGGTCACTATAATTGCCAATATATGAGAATTCTAATGTTGAATCTATTTTTGATGCTTTGGGATTTAAGCATGGTTTTGTATTTAATGCTTTGAAATTCCAGCATGGTTTTGTATAAAATGCTTTAGGGATTTAAGCATGTGAAATATATTGTTTTGCATATGGTCGATGTGCATGTTTTGAGTTGAAATTGTTGGAACTTGCTTAGGTCGTAAGCATGGTTTGAAAACAAGTATTGGTTTTCAAGGGTTATAGTGCATCATTGTTCTAAGAGCATCCTCACTAAGCAAGTGTGCTTACGCTCTCTTTTTCCTAATGATGAAAAGCATTAAGGCTTGGGGCAGCAAAGGCAAAGTCGTAGTGGTCCAAGAGGCAAAGCAATTTTGAGTATGAACTCGGTTTATGTTTCAGACTAATAAGACAATGTGTTCGCCATGGATTTTGAGATGTGTAATTTTGTTTCCCTTAGTTTTGAGCATGTATAATGCTGTGATTTCGGAGTTTGATTGATGTTGTTAAACATGTTATGCATCGTTACCTATGGTTGATGTTATGTGGTTGCCTAGGTATGCATCTAGATGGTTTTGCTTGGATGGCATGCTTTGATGAGCTTAACATGTTGAATATGGTATTAATGTGATGTTGGTATGGTGCTTGTGCTGGAAAATATTGATTTGAGCATTTTGGTATGTTTGGTGGAGTGTATTAGGGAGCATGCCTCTAGATTAATCCTTTTGGTGGCCTAAGCTTGTATGGTAGCTAAATCTTGGTGCAAGTGTTGATACATGTATTGTTGGATGTTTATATGCATGTATGCAAGTCGCTAGGACCTAAATGCATCTAGATTTGTGTGAAAACCCAGCTAAAAATGACATTACAGGCCCAGACGTACTGATACGCTAGGGACCGTATTAGTACGGTTAGGCAAGAATAGACCAGGCATTTTGGTACGTGCTCGATACATCGGTACGGTTCATTGCTACTGAAAATTACCTTTTTGGATCAAAACCCACATATCGAAGCACCCATAAGGCGTATCGGTACGGTTGCTGAGTAATTTTAAACTGGTCGTCAATTTCAGTTAAGTGTACCGGTATGGTATTTAGTGTATCAAAATGAGTTCTGTTGGTTTAAGGCATCGTATCAATACGGTTAGTAGCATATCGATACGTGTGGTCGTTATTTCGGTTAATGTCCTGGATTTGCAGTTCAGTTTTCTTTCATTTTAGTCCTTGAATGTTGATGATGCAATTGAATGAGTATGGATGATATTTTTTAAATGATTTTCTACATGTGAGCAAGTAGCCTAACTAATTAAGGATTGGCAACCTTAATTTCAATTTTGGTCCTATAATTTAAAATATTTATGTTTTAGTCCTCGAAACGGTTGTGATGCGATTGGTTGCCTTTCTATGATTTGTTTTCTTCAAAAATTCACCTGCAGCGAGTATGTACATGTAAGATTAATAATTTGCATCTAGCCAAGATAAAAGAAAAAAAAAGTGACCGAATTTTCTTAACCTTTCTCCGATTTGCTTCGACAAACCTAATGTAGCTCATTCGGTTCGGTCAGGCATCTAGGCCAGGTCAAGGGGGTTTACATTACATGTGTATTGAATTACGTTAACCTCTCGTGTATTGGATGTTGGCAACATGTTCTTGAGCAAATTTGCAATGGTTGAGAGTTGAGTTGCCACACTCTTAGAATCATCCAATTGGAGTGTTCCAGGCGTTTTAAGGTCCGGATTCAATCTCCCCGTAAAAAATTGGTAGTCGTTATTGGCTATCTGATTGAGAATCTCGAAAGCCTCTTTAGGATCTTTGTCAAGCAAAACATTTATTAAAGAGTCAACCATCATCCTTGTTGGTGCATTGATGCCATTATAGAACACATTATTTGCAGCCAATCATGGAATCCATGAATCGAGCACTTGTATAGTATATCTTTGTATTTTTCCCAGAATTCATACATAGATTCATCATCTTGTTGCTTGAATGCTATGATTTCACTTCGCTTCTGATTGTGCACATTCGGTGGGTCATATCGGTGCAAAACGTTTTTGCACAAATCTACCCATGATGTAATGGATCCTGAGGGTACAATCTTTAACCATGCTCGGGCTCGGTCACGCAAGGAGTAAGGGAATAGTTTGAGTCTCAATAAATCATCAAGAACTCTAGGTTGCTTGAAGCAATCAAAAACTTCTAGGAAAGCTTGAATGTGTTCTCTTGCATCCTCTCTTGCTGATCCACTGAACTATCCAATGAAGTTGAGCATGTTGAACATAATAGGCTGTAGCTCAAAGTGAGTCGTCTAGATCTGGCATAATGATCGATGGGTTGAGATTGTTGATGACAAGTGCTTTGTTGTCGTGAATAGATCTTCTAAGTCAGGTTGGTGTAATAACCTCTTGCTTTTCTTGACCTCTATTGTCGGCTACATTGTCAACAACCACTCGTGCATCTACCGGTGGAATGCCATCATTATGAACAATATTCAGGCTATTTTGCCCGTTTCGTTCTGCCATTATCCTTCGTTCTCTGCATAGGTCTCACAAATATTTCTCAATTTCTGGATTGTATTGAAGAATAGGTTCCTCTGGATTTGTGCGTCTGGTCATGCACAAGAACATACCAGAGAAGAAAATAAAAACAAAAATTAAATACAAATAAAATAAAATAAAATCTTAAGCGCAATTACAACATAATTATCAATTGCCAATCCCCAATAGTGGTGCCAAAAATTGATGCTTGGTAAATAGTGTTGCACTTGAGAGCAGGTATACTCGTCGATCAAGTAATAAAGTGATGAAGTATAGTGTCGAACCCACGAGGATTAGATCAATAAATACGAATCGATCATACTTAAGTATTGGTTTGATGGTGATTTATCAAAACTAAAAGCAAAGAAACTAAAGTAACTATGATCAAGACAAACAAATGTTGCGACAAATAATCAGGTAATTATGGAAGCTGGGTTTATTGCCTAGGAATTATGCTTTATTACTTATTTAAAAGCTATAGCGAATGGCAATACATGTCTGTGTAAACCAGCTAAGATCTTTATGTATTCGATAGGGTTTTCTAATTAATTTATCTCTCTCGATACCTAGAAGTTGATAACATTGAAGCTAAGGTAATACATGTCTGCGTGAACCATAACAAATCTATTATCAGTTCAAGTTAGTTGTTGAAATCCTAAACTTATGTCTAGGCTGAATTAATACTAAGTTAACAGCTTAGCTTCACTGTTCTCGTTTGTTTAACCTAACTCTCTCGATATTAAGCCATAGATCAATAATTAAAAAGTTTCTCTCGATAGCTCTGACAATAACCATGCATGAAGGACAATGAACAAAATAGATAAAGGAAAAGAACTATAGCATTAAAACAAAATATTCAAAACATAATATCTTATAAAGCAATAAAGCCAACTAAAAGTATTTAGCTCATGCCTGAGCCTAAAACATCCATAATAAAAACAATTAAAAACATGGTAGTTCATCAAGAAAAGGATAGAAAGGGTCAAGCGTCCTCAATGATATCCTCCAATCTTTCTAACTGTTGTTGCAGGTCCCGCACTTCTTCAGCCTCTCTCGATGGCATGTGCCGTATGGAGACTCCTCTAGAACTTTAACTCTGGTGGTTCTCTAATAGCTGAAGACTAGGGGTTGCCATCTGTGATCAAGTTCTCTTTGTTTGTGGCCCAAGTCTCCTTTATATAAGTGAGAAAACTAGGGTTTTATAACCCT
Organism: Hibiscus mutabilis; assembly: GCA_019671005.1. Classification (NCBI taxonomy): domain Eukaryota; kingdom Viridiplantae; phylum Streptophyta; class Magnoliopsida; order Malvales; family Malvaceae; genus Hibiscus; species Hibiscus mutabilis. The sequence continues at coordinate 40,864,853 of CM033734.1, read as the reverse complement.
AAAGCGCGCGAAGCCTCTTTAAAGAGGATATTGCTTTCTCGCTATCTTTAATGAGTTTTGTATCTAGTAAGAGTCCACGTAGGCCAAAGTTATATTTATCTTCAACACTTCTTGCCTCGTCAGCTCCTACGAGAGGTGTGTTATCCTTCCTGCTCCAACATTCCTCCATCTCCAATTGATCCTGCACTCGCACCACAAAAACACTACCTTTCCCATCAAAAGTATCAAAATATATAACAATTAAGCACATGCAATGTAACTCCTTAACTACATGCAAACTACTTGTAAATACAAGTAAATAAGCTTAAACACATGCAAAAGCTAAGTAAAAAGGGCATGCAAAACATGTTATCTACACAGTCATCAATGACTCAGGTGAACCCGACCCTCGGATTCTAAAATCCAGGTCGTTACAAGCATAACTGGTCGATTATATGAAATATAGTTGTTTGCTTTAAATGGTTTAAGAATGAGCCTTGCTCAAATTTGAAAAATACATGATTCATGTTTTATTCAATACTGTAATTGTGTTCTAAAAGCTTCAATTGTATATCATGCATTTAGAAGTCCCATTGAAAGTCCAATATGCATAAAGTATATCAAAACTGAGAAAGATCTTGAAATCTTCCTTAGTTGAGAAGAACGATTTCATTATAGATAGGGACAGAGGGACATGGGCTTGGAAAGAGCGTATGCCCCTAATTCCAAATTCTTTTTTACCTTTATAATGAAGATTTTTTTAAAAAAAAGATTAATCATACATTTGCCCCATCTGTAACCCTTAAACTCGGCTTAGAAGAAAATATCGAATTTAGGAAGTCACCATTGAAAACTTTTCCCTAAAGTAATAGTTTTTAGTTTTAAATAATTTATAAAACAAAATAATTATTAAATAACAATAATTACCATAAAATACCATAATTGATTTTGAAACTAAAACGTTAGAACATATTTTGATTATTTAATAGTAACATATGAAATAAAACTCATAATGCATGTTGAACATAGTCCCAAAATCTGAATTATATAAATGTCCCAAAACATTAAATAATAATCTAAAAGTCTAACTAAAATAGTTCATAATGATGATAAACCATTCAAGTAAAATACGAGATTCTCCAAGTATCGAGTCGCCTGAGAGTCTGAGTATATCTAAAAAAGAAAGTAAAGGGGAGAAAGCTAAAGAGCTTAGTGAGTCTCAAAAGTGCATGCAACTACAAAACAAAACAATATTTTTCTTATAAATTATTTTAAAAACACATTAAATCCGAATTGTAATGATATGTCTGATGCACATGCACAACATAAAACCCATTCTATGTTGCACCGTCTGAAGAGTAAGGTTCCCCGTAACCAATCTCTACATTACACCATCTAAAGTGAAATTCAGCCCGAAAAGTGAAACCATTGAACTTCCCCATATAATCCAAATCCATGTACACATAATGACATGATGCTAATTTTAAAATTTGAGTCTCAACTGAAACTCAAATTATTAAAATTCAAGCTGTACAATTATATATATATGATGTTTCACAATTCAGTAAATATGATATTTCATAATTCGGTAAATCATATTTTTCAGATAAATTAAAATATAATATGCTATGCATGATATTTTATGCTTGTCAAATAGTGATGCACTTTAGAGCAAGTATACTCGTCATATCAAGTAATAAAGTGAAAGTAGAGTGTCAAACCCACGAGGATTGGATTTATAATTATGAAGTTATCAAACTTAGGAATGTTTTTGCGAGTATGGTTGATTGTTGATTTAATTAAAACTAATTTACTAATCTAATGATAGCTAAGATAAAGACCAACAATTACAGTGACTTAACAATTAATTATGGAGGTTGGGACTATTGCTAAGGATATATGCTCGATTCCCTAGATCAATGCTATAACTACAGGCGATACATGTCTGCGTAAACCCTAAAGTTCTTCACCTACTCGATAGGTTTTTCTAGTGAACTTCTGACTCTCTCGATGCCTAAAAGTTAATAACATTTTAGTTAAGGTGATACATGCCCGCGTTAACCCTAACAACTCAATCATTTGTTTAAAAACTCCCTTTTAGTCGTTAAAACCCTAAACTTATGTCAAAACCAGATTAAGACTAAATTCACAACTTAGCCCCACTGCTCATGTTTGTCTAACTTAACTCTCTCAAATATTAAGCCATATATCGATAGTTAACAAGCCTCTCTCGAATAGCTCTTACGATTAACTATGCATTAAGAACAAGAACATAATAGATGAAGATAAAAGCAACTAAAGCATTGAAATAGAATAATCAAAATAGAAAATCCTGGGATGAAATAATCCCAACTAAAAAGATTAGCTTATGTCTAAGCCTAAAACAACCATAATTAAAAGTATAAAGTACGACAGTTTGTCAAGCAAGAAAAGAAAGAAGCCGAGCATCCTTGACAAAACTCCCTCTGTGCTGTCCAACTGTGTTGTAGGTCTCATCTGCGTCATCCTCTTTCGGTGGCATCGTTTGATGAGGAGAATCGTCTAGATTCACCTTGGTGGTTCTCTGCAAGCTCAGACAATGACTGTCATCTAAATCTCGCCCCTTGAAGTAGTGTCCAAGTCTACCTTATATAGGCCGTGAAACTAGGGTTTCAATACCCTACAGTGCGTGCAGCTTGATTAAAGAAAACCACTTGTGTCCCGCTTCATTGAATGTTGAGTAACTGGGAGAAAGTCCACATGGGCAAAGACAGATTCATATCTAACTCTTCATGCCTTGTCAGCTCTAGTCATTCGATCTCCTCCTATCCTACAATCCTCTAGCATCCTACACATGCACCACAAAATACCACATTTCTCATGAAAAGCACCAATATATATGACAACTAAAGCACAAATGGTGTAACTCCTTATCTATATGCAAATATGTACAATCTAACATAAATGCAACTTAAATGAGCTTAAAAACATGCAAAAGATAAGAATTAAGGTCATATAAAATAGGCTAATTAAGCACTCGTCAAATACCCCCAGACTTGAATTATTGCTTGTCCTCAAGTGATGCAAAATGGAAGCAAGAAAAATAGAAAATAAGAACAGTAAATGGTTATAAGTCCTAAGGTTCCACTAAGCTATGATTACAGTGATTCCAAGTTATACTGCAACAGTAATTCATTCCTCAACTATGTTGATGATGAGCAAATGTATTAGAGCTTACAATTTTGCGCAAAAGATTAAACCTACTGTAAGTGCAGTGTGCGCTCGTTACATGCATTCGTCACTTAATGGCCTTAGTGAAGCATAAGGGTTGCTTTCTTTTTCTGCTTTGACATATTGTTCTCCTTTTTGGCATATTTTTACTCATTGTTCTTATTACGTTTGCAAACTGTATCGTTGGTGCTTCAGCTCATCACACTAGCTCTTCATTACTTGAAGATGGAACGGAGCAAATAGCCCATCCCTGAGCCCTGTTAACGATAGTACCCTAAGGCCTATTGTATGGAAGTGATATTTTGATTATTGAATTTATTGTTATGATAGAATTGCTTGCTTTTGTATCCTTGAATATTATTATTCTAAATATCCCTAATCAGTTATTATTGTGGGAACAATAATAAGATAAGATTAGTATGAAGTTTTATAGTTATTCATAAGATGAATATGTGAATAAGATTCAAATCAAATTCATATATATATTTGTTGAGAACAAATGTTAGGATTGACTTGTCTTGAGATTAATACATGGATTAGAGTTATATATTAATCTTCAAACAGTTGTGACATTAAATCCTTAGACCTGAAATTGCTACGGTTCTCAACATGATAACAATTATGTTTTGACATAGTCAAACATCGTTTTTAATCGAACGATTATAAAGGTTATGCTTGAACATAATAAGGAATCATGTAGTGAGATGTGAGTAATTAAGATGGAATTTATCCCTCTTAACATAAGGGAGATATCTTTGGGCCACTCGATGATTGAGATTGAGAAATGCATGGTCGTGCTCAAATGAGTTGATAGAGATCAATGTTATTTGTTTAATCAGTTCAATTGGGCATAGAGAAACTAAAGATGGAATGATATAAGGTTAACATTTTCCATGCCTTATATTCTATCAAGATATCGTGAGATAAAAGGATTATGACATAAACTGGATTAAGGTTGTCTCGGATTATGAGCTTTTCATTGAACTTGGGTAGTCATAATGTCTTGCTAGAGGTCGCTTATGACTTGTAGAATAAAATGTGATTTTATCTACTGCCAACGTTAATTGAACCTATAGGGTCGCACACTAAGAATGGATAAGAATGATTGTGGTTATTACTCCCAATAATAAATTTAAGATAATGTGATTATTTTAAATTATATTGAGAGAGATTATTTATTCGAATTTAAAGAAGTTAAATTCTTATTCTTGTGATAGAATATTTTATTAATTTTATTATTTTTTTCGAAAAATAATATTAAATAATCTCATTATCTAGATTTGGTTGGATTTAAATTCCTTATTGGATAAGGAATCTGTTTTTAATATATTATTTATTTATTTTAAATAAATAATATTATTAAATAAATCATATCATCTAGATTTTGGTTGAACTTGAATTCCTTATCAGATAAAGGAATTTATTTTATAATTTATCTAAAAGAGTTTTAATTAAATTATAATAAGTGAACTCAATATAACCCCAATCAAGTCATATATATTTGTAAGTATGCCAAGGGGTTTTTAAGTGATTTTCGAAAATAGCCACAAATCTACAAAACTAGATTTTTCGAAATCTTGATTAGAACTAGCATTCTAATAGCCGTTCGTCTTCCATTCGCTTGTGGATACTTGTATAGGGCGGTCGTCTTTTAGAAAGGCAGTGTCTCATCTCAACCGGATTCCTGAATAAAAAATTAAGGTAATTCTTGATTTCCTCTTCGTACATTAATATGATTGTATGAGATCCTAGAAATTCTTCATAGGATATTTTTTCGCTACGTTTATATGCCTGATTAGATCAGTTTATTTCCTATGAAACCCAACAGTGGCATCAAGAGCGACTTGCATATTCATATTAATTGTATGATCATTATAATATGCATTATTAGATGTATGTTATTATGGTTTGCACAAACGATATAATTAATCAGGTTGTTTAAGGTGTTTGAAAGGTTAAATCTATTTCTTTAAAGGATTTATTAAAAATTGTTAATAATCCTAATACTGTTTCGCGATTAGAGAGTTTAATTGCTTGATTAGATCATAATAGTATATATTTACCAAGTATGATTGGCGGTGATTTTTGTATAAGTCTGTGTAGGGTTTAACTCTGTGAAACACCTTATAAGGTTAAAAGACTTAAGTAACACGCCTTAGTAACGACGTACACTTTGTCAAATATTCATGAGATGATTGTTTTGTTGATGTATGGCATGGTGTGTAGTATGGCCTTTTAGATTTTTACAAAGGTTGTAAAGTTTTTAAATACGGCATGCGTGTCATTTTATTCATTGTAATACGACATGCGTGTCGTTTTATTTTATACGGCTTGCGTGCCATTTGAATTTTTGTAATCAAGACATAATTCTTACCACCATGGTGATAGAGAAGCTAGATGATAATCCAAGGCGATAAAGATATTGATCCAAGGCGATAAAGATATTGATCAAAGGCGGTGAAGTCGTTTATCGTTTAGGTTTATTTATTTTTAGGATAAGGCTATGTCACGTTTATGTATTTACATATATGTGATGCTATGTGAATGCGATGCTATGTGCATATGATACCTTAGTAATTAAAATCAACAAGAACCCCTCACGTAAAATTTCAGTTTTACATGCCATCCAATTTTAAACACTTGTCAAGACTTTTATCACCTTAATGTAGGTTATACCAAAGTAGGAGTACATTATGTTACATTAGTAAGACAAGATGAGTAATAGTGCTGCTCAAATGTTTAAAATGGTGTAGCTTAATTAGGTTATCAAAACAGTTTTAGACCTAATGGCTTGAGATGAGATTTATAAATGTCGGGGCATAAGATGTCAAAATCTCATAAATTTCTAAGAGTTGCATAAGATGCAATTGGTAAGATTTACTTACCTAAATAACTTATTTTTAAGTGTCTTTCTAAAGCTGACTTAAAGATAGAGAGAAATATGGATCTTAGCCCACTATATTAATTAGTTTTGAGGGTTGTTAATATAGTGGAAATCTTAAATCAAAATACCTTATCAAACTTTACATTATGTTGTAGATGACAACCAATAATTCTACTTTATCACTGCGATCGGTCCTTGAGAAGGAAAAACTTATCGGGACTAACTTCATTGACTGGTATCGAAATTTGAGAATTGTTCTCAAACAAGAAAGGAAGATTTATGTCCTAGATGAACCTTACCTTGAGGAACTAGAGAAAGATGCCTCTAAAGCTGATACAAAGGCTTATGAGAAGCACAAAAATGATTCTCTTGATGTTGCATGTTTGATGCTAGCTACCATGAGTTCTGAACTTCAGAAGGATCTAGAAAACATGGAAGCTTATAATATGATTCATGAGCTTAAGGAAATGTTCCAACAGCAAGCAAGGCAAGAAAGGTATGAGACTGACTACCAAGGCATTACATTCTTGCAAAATAGCTGAAGGTGCCTCTGTTAGCACCCATGTGCTAAAAATGAAAGGTCATATTGAGCACCTTGAGAGACTTGGATTTCAATTGAGCCAAGAGTTGGCCACTGACTTGATCCTGAATTCATTACCTGAAAGTTATAGTCAATTCGTTATGAACTATAACATGAATGAGATGGATAAATCAATTTCTGAGCTGCATACGATGCTTAAAACTGTTAGACAGAATATTAAATCCAAGCCTAGCCATATTCTGATGGTTCAAAAGGGAAAGAATTTTAAGAAAAAAGGAAAGGGAAAAAGAGTGGCTGGAAAGTCCAACGCTAAACCAAAACCCAAAGCTAATACCAAAGTTAAGCCCCCTAAGGAGGGTGGTTGTTTCTTTTGCAATAAGTCTAGTCATTGGAAGAGAAACTGCAAACTGTATCTGGAATGTCTAAAGAAAAAGAGAGCACTGGTGAGACCAACTCTTCTGGTATTTATGTTATACATGTTAATCTTTCTCCTACAAGTTCTTGGGTATTAGATACTGGATGTGGATCTCACAGTTTTACGAATTTACAGGGACTCAAAAGGAGTAGACAACTGAAAAAGGGCGAGGTGGACCTACGAGTTGGAAATAGAGCAAGAGTTGATGCTTTAGCTGTAGGAAGTTATGAACTTACTTTGCCTAGTGGACTTTTGTTAGTTTTGAACAATTGCTTTTATGTTCCTAGCATAAGTAGGAATATTATTTCTGTTTCTTGTTTGGATAATGATTGTTTTCCTTTTATTATTAAGAATAATAATTGCTCCATTTATTATAAAGACATGTTTTATGCAAATGCTGATTTACAAGATGGTCTTTATGTTTTGAAACTTCAAAACTCCAACAACTCTTCGATATATAACATAAATAAGAGGCTTAAATCTAATTGTTTAAATCCAACCTATCTCTGGCATTGTCGCCTTGGCCACGTAAATGAGAAACGCATTTCAAAACTTCATCAAGATGGGATTTTGAATTCTTTTGATTTTAAATCACATGATACGTGCAAATCTTGTTTACTACGTAAGATGACAAAGAGTCATTTTACTGAAAACAGTGAAAGGGTTAATAAAGTTTTAGGCCTAATACATATGGATGTATGTGGACCTTTAACTTCAATTGCTAGAGGAGGTTACAAGTACTTCATCACGTTTACTGATGACTACAGTAGATATGGTTATATTTATTTGTTGAGACACAAATCGGAATCATTTGAAGTGTTCAAATCTTTTCAAAAATGAAGTACAAAATCAACTTGGAAAAACAATAAAAGCTCTTCAATCTGATCGAGGAGGAGAATATTTGAGTCAAGAGTTTGATGATCATCTTAGAAATTGTGGAATAGTTTCACAATTAGCTCCTCCTGGAACACCACAATGGAATGGGGGTTCAGAAAGGAGAAATTGTACTTTATTAGATATGGTTTGATCGATGATGAGTATGACAGATCTTCCACTTACCTTTTTGGGGTTATGCACTTGAAACAGCTGCTTTTACACTAAATCGAGTTCCTTCCAAAGCAGTTAAAAAGACACCATATGAGATATGGACTGGAAAGAAGCCCAGTCTGTCTTTTCTTAAAATTTGGGGTTGTGAGGCTTATGTGAAACGTTTAGCTTCTAATAAGCTTGAACCAAAATCTGACAAATGTATTTTTGTGGGATATCCTAAGAAAACAAAAGGATACTACTTTTATAATCCCCCTGAGAACAAAGTGTTTGTTGCTCGGAATGGTGTCTTCTTAGAAAATGAATTTATTTCTAAAGGAACCAATAAGAGCAAAGTACAACTTGAAGAAGTTCAAGAACCACAAAATCACATTGAATTGTCTTTGGATACTCAATGTCAACAAACCGTTGTTGACATACCTCCAGTAACACAAGAATTACGTAGATCTGATAGGGCACGTCGTGAACCTGAGAAATATAGATTTCTTGTCACTGACAATCATGACGTGTTATTAGTGGATCAGGATAAACCCACCACCTATCAAGAGGTTATTTTAGATCCAGACTTTAAGAAATGGTTGGAGGCCATGAAGTCTGAAATGCAATCCATGTATGACAATCAAGTTTGGAGTTTGATTGATCCACCTGAAGGTACTAAAAGCATTGGATGTAAATGGTTTTTCAAAAGGAAAATCGACATGGATGGCAAAATGCATACTTATAAAGCAAGGCTAGTTGCAAAAGTTTTCAAACAAACTCATGGTATAGACTATGATGAAACCTTTTCACCGGTAGCTATGTTTAAATCTATCAGAATTCTTATAGCCATTGCAGCATATTATGACTATGAGATTTGGCAAATGGATGTGAAAACTGCGTTTCTTAATGGATACTTACTCGAGGATGTGTACATGACACAACCTAAGGGTTTGGTACAAGTTGATAATTTTGGTATAGTATGCAAGCCTCACAGATCCATTTATGGATTGAAGCAGGCTTCACGGAGTTGGATTCTTCATTTTGATGAGTCAATCAAAGAGATTGGATTCGTCAAAAAAGAAGATAAACCTTGTGTTTACAAGAAAATTAGTGGGAGTACAGTTGTGTTTTTGGTCTTATATGTTGATGACATTCCTACGTTGCAGAGTGTCAAGTCTTGGTTAGAAAATTGTTTCTCAATGAAGGACTTAGGCGGAGCTGCCTATATCCTTGGGATAAAAATCTATAGAGATAGATCTAAAAGGAAAATCGGTCTAAGTCAAAGTGCGTATATAGATAAGGTACTGAAAAGGTTCAGTATGCAAGATTCCAAGAGAGGATTCTTGCCTGTGTCTCATGGCATTATTCTTAGCAAGATTCAGTGTCCTAACTCTAAAGATGAGCAAGAACGCGCGAGTAAAATTCCTTATGCTTTGGTGATAAGGGCTATAATGTGTGCCATGCTATGCACTAGATCAGATGTTTCATATGCTTTGAGCATAACAAGTCGATACCAATCAGATCCCAGTGAGAGTCACTAGACATTAGTAAAGAATATACTTAAGTATTAGAAAAAAACTAAAGATATATTCTTAGTCTATGACAGATTGGAAGATGATCTAGTTGTAAGAGTTTACACAGATGCAAGTTTCCAAACTGACAAAGATAATTTTTTATCGTATTTGGGATATATGTTTTGTTTAAATAGAGGTGTTGTTTGCTAAAGAGTTCAAAGCAAAGCACTACCACAAGTAAAACATGATCGTCATGTTAGGTCTATAAGTACGACATACATTCTTGAATAGGCCTAGTGCAAGTAGGAGATTGTTAGCGATAGTGCCCTAAGGCCTATTGTATAGACATGATATTTTGATTATTGAATTTATTGTTATGATAAATTTGCATGCTTTTGTATCCTAGAATATTATTATTCTAAATATCCCTAATCAGTTATTATTATGGGAACAATAATAAAATAAGATTAGTATGAAGTTTGATAGATATTCATAAGATGAATATGTGAATGAGATTCAAATCAAATTCATATAAATATTTGTTGAGAACAAATATTAGGATTGACTCGTCTTGAGATTAATACATGGATTAAAGTTATATATTAATCTTCAAACAGTTGTGACATTAAATCCTTAGACCTGAAATTGTTACGGTTCTCAACATGATAACTATTATGTTTTGACATAGTCAAACATCGTTTTTAATCGAATGATTATAAAGGTTATGCTTGAACATAATAAGGAATCATGCAGTGCGATGTGAGTAATTAAGATGGAATTTATCCCTCTTAACATAAGAGAGATATCTTTGGGCCACTCGTTGATTGAGACTGAGAAGTGCATGGTCGTGCTCAAATGAGTTGATAATGATCAATGTCATTTGTTTAATCAGTTCAATTGGGCATCGAGAAACTAAAGATGGAACGATATAAGGTTAACATTTTTCATGCCTTATATTCTATCAAGATATCGTGAGATAAAAGGATTATTACATAAACTAAATTAAGGTTGTCTTGGATTATGAGCTTTTCATTTAACTTGGGTTGTCATAATGTCTTGCTAGAGGCCGCTTATGACTTGTAGAATAAAATGTGATTTTATCTACTGCCAACTTTAATTGAACCTATAGGTCACACACTAAGAATGGATAAGAATGGTTGTGGTTATTACTTCCAATAATAAATTTAAGATAATGTGATTATTTTAAATTATATTGAGAGAGATTATTTATTCGAATTTAAAGAAGTTAAATTCGTATTCTTGAGATAGAATATTTTATTTATTTTATTATTTTTCTAAAAAATAATATTAAATAAATAATATTAAATAATCTCATTATCTAGATTTGATTGGATTTAAATTCCTTATTGGATAAGGAATTTGTTTTTAATATATTATTTATTTATTTTAAATAAATAATATTATTAAATAAATCACATCATCTAAATTTTGGTTGAACTTGAATTCCTTATCAGATAAAGGAATTTATTTTATAATTTATTTAAAAGAGTTTTAATTAAATTATAATAAGTGAACTCAATCTAACCCCAATCAAGTCATATATATATGTATGTATGCCAAGGGGTTTTTAAGAGTGATTTTCGAAAATAGCCACAAAACTAGATTTTTCGAAATCTTGATTGGAACTAGCATTCTGATAGCCGTTCGTCGTCCATTCGCGTGTGGATACTTGTAGAGGGCGGTCGTCTTTCAGAAAGGTAGTGCTCAACTTAACCGGATTCTTGAATCAAAAATTAAGGTAATTCTTGATTTCCTCTTCGTACATTAATATGATTGCATGAGATCCTAGAAATTCATTATACGATGTTTTTTCGTTGCGTTTATATGCCTGATTAGATTAGTTTATTTCCTATGAATCCCAACAAGCCCAACGAGCAGTGTCATCTTATGAAGCCTTTCATTCACTCTTTTTCAGTACTATCATTCCTACCAGGGAAAGTTAAATGGAGCAACCACAACTCATCTAGTGTACTAAGATAGCAAGATGCATAGAAGAGTGTCCCTTAACATTTTTGTTTAAATTATCAAGTCTTAATTTATTTTCTTGATTTTTCAAGGAGTTTTTAAGCCCTTGTTTTGCTACATTGAGCATTTAAGTTCATTCTCTTTGATTCATACGTAAGCATCAAAAACTCGATCTAGAGCATCTCTAAGGTTTCTTAAGTGTTAGATTGTATGCAACTTGTGGTTTTAAGGGCTACAACAGATTTATCATAAAGTTCAAAAACTTGACAGCTTTTAACACCTTGCAAAGCATCAACATATATTCATCATAGGAAGTCATGATTAACGCAGCAGTAGTTTCAGAGTCAAAGGGAACCTAGCTGACATATTAGGCTATTTACAATTCTAAAAAAATACTTTTTTCCCTAAATTTAACATAATATATATATGGGTATGTACTCCCCCAAACTTGAGAAGAGTATTATCCCCAATGCAAAAAGAAAATAAAAACAAAACAAGGAAAAGTAAATTATGCAAATGAAACTAAACTAAAAATAAAATAAACGAACAAACTAACCTAGGGAGTTAATGGGCGGTGGTACGCGGCGGGTCTGGCTCTTTGTTCTTTTACCAGTCTGTGACGCAAAAGGAGTAGTTCCCGGTGGTGAATTTTGGATCACAAGGGGTGCAGAGGATGCTGAGGAGTTGGAGGAGGTAGATAATTGGGGTCAGTGCCCCAAATGTGCATGTAGGGAGTGGTAGCAGTTAGAGTTGGAGTTGGTGATGTCTTGACATGGGAAGAAGTATCCTAGCACACTGATTGGTGCACCTTCATAGAGTCATCGCAGTCCAGCTGAATTGGGGTAGTAGGGGTTGAATGGTCAGGGAGCATGAGGGCCTTGCCTTTAGCCTGAGCTCTCATCTGCTTAGTATGTCGACGAGGAGCAGGCACGATAGTGCTTTCCATACTTTTTTGGTCCTAGTAGTAATAACCGAAGGGCTAGAAAAGACTTCTTCTTCTTCTTCTTCTTCTTCTTCTTTTTCTTATTCTTCTTCATCTTCTTCATTGTTTCTGCCATCATCTTCTCTGGGTGAATCGGCTAGCACGAAACTCAGCAAAGTAATGCTCGAGAAATACTGGAAACACCTTAGTAGACCTTGGGGACAACTGGTTCAGCACGGCTCTCATTGCCAGATTATTTGCTCGAACATATTCAAAGAATGACCGACAGAATTCTGCCATTGCACCAATCAGAGCGGTGCACAATGAATTTGTGGCTGCGGTGCTGAAGGGTGTTGAGTTGGACACCAATCCCTTAAGCCTGGGTATCTCCTTTGGTAGCGTCCATGTAGTGGCCTCAATGATCACATCATCTTGTGTAGCCCGAACCTTTACTTTTTCACATAAGACGGTGATCAAGCTCGGGAAAATCAGAGGTAACTTCTTATCGGAGGACATTGCTCTACTTATAATAGATTCATAAGTTATTTTTCCAACGTTGTTTCGTCAGCCAGTCATCATAGAGTGCAGGAGGAGCATTCTCTTGGCAGGGATTGTTGAGTGGTGTCCAGTGGGGCCCATTCTCGAGCTCATAAAGTGTATCCAAAACATAGGTTCTGGTTTCATGTCAACTCATTTCACAATCTTGTGGTTGGTGGATTCCCATGTCCATGCAGTCCCCGGAATACATAAGTCTCTTAATACCTCATCATGGGTGGCATTGTTCGTCGTTTCCACAAAGTCTTCATGGTCATCTTCTGCATTATCAAGGTCATATGTAGTATTGATTGTTTTAGCATAAAAATTTACCATTTTTCCTCAGACAAATATAGTGGTGCAGCAACTTGGGTAATGTGAGTATAGAATTTGCGCACCCATAAAACATTGATTCACCTAGGGCGCGGGACAAACTCTTCCTATCCATGGGTTTCGATCATAGAGCGAATGTTATCATCAAATTGGGTCCTGTGCACATCGATGAACTCCAACCCTTCCTCTGAAAGTAGTTATTTTCTCCATCTCCGAATTATAAAAAAACCCTATGAGGATCAACTTATTGTCTTGACATTGTGGCAGGTCGAGAGGTTGAAGCAGGGGTTTTTCGAGACGATGAAATCCTAGTGGGCTTTAGAGTTAATGGTGAAGCATTGGCATTGATGCGGTTCGCATTTCTTAATTTAGCCATTGGGAAGAAAGTAAAAAAATTTAGAAGAAGAGTTAAAAAGGGTTGAGCAGAAATCAAGAATGTATAAGGGAGGATAGACAAAGTGTTTTAGGGTTATGAAGGGATTTTAGGTAGCGTGTTAAAGGGGGGAAGGTTGGTTTAATTGTGTGTGATTGATGGGAGGTTTGTGGCGGTATGGGAAAGTTGTGTAGGGTAAAGTGAGGTAAGGGGATTGGTATAATGATAATAGAAGAGGATTAAAATCGTATACTCGCACTCAATGTCCTAGGAATATCACTTTCGATCAAACGCTATTTTTCTATCTTGTGGAGGCCCGCACAAATTACTTTGCATGATAACTGCCAAAAATTATTAAAGAAAACTTAAAAAAACTTAAAGCTAAAAATGTGGAAATTAAAATAACAGAAAAATAAGTGTAGGGAAAATAAATATGGGTAAGATTAGGGTATGCTAAACATCCCTCAGCTGTGATTCGATCTTATCGTGAAGGATTGGTGCTCCTGTAAAGATTGATAGCCATTGGAATAATTCATTAAGTTGGTCTAGATATTGATCAAAGAATAGCAATGGATAAGTATCCCATGAAACTTCAATGATGAGACCGCCGATTCCATCATGCCATTTGATTATCTCTAGTTTATCCACAACTCCTTCAATTGACATGAATCTCCATTTTAGTGTTATCTATTTGTTAAAATAGCCTAGAAGTATAACCTTATACGAGCATAAAGTAGGATTTATATCCTCTAAGTCAATAATGTACCGCCCAAGAGTTTCATTAATTCATGAGAGCATAGTCATTAAGTTGGTCTATTGGTTGGGTTTTAAGCTAGTAGGTATATTGACAGGCGGTGATTCATTCTCTCTTAGAAATGTATATTTTAATTTAGAGGGAGAGGTTTAGGTTCAAGTACCAGCAGATGCTCGAGCGAAGGTTTGGGAGATTTGAACTCAGCATAATCCAAAGGCTCAAAAGTCATACCTGGTCGAGTGAGCACAACGTTGGATTGTTCACTATCTATGTTACCTTCTTTTTCAGCTTCATATATGGCCTCATTAAAGTTATCATGCTCTTCAGCAGTGAGTAAATTACTACAACATATCTCGGGCAAACTTTATTTAATTAGAGTTTCTTCAGTTTCTACAAGCAATATTTTTCATGGTCATCCATGTACTTGAGTATGCTGAAGACGTTGAATGTTATCTGTTGGTCATTCATCTTTGTGGTGAAGTTTCCATTCTATAATCAATCACAATCCGTTCGGTGGCTAAGAATGGTCTCCCGAGAATGATGGAAGCATCCTCATCAACTTCAAAATCAATGATGATAAAGTCTACCGGGAAGACAAACTTATCTACCCTAACTAGCATATCATTAATTTTACCGTTGAATCAAATTTGAGATCGATCAGCCAACTAGAGGATCACTGATGTAGGCCTTACTTTTCCCATCCCTAATCTTTTAAAAATAGATTTCGACATCAAGTTCACACTTGCACCAAGATCACATAAAGCTTGGCCAAAGTAATTATGGCCTATCAAGCATGGAATGGTGAAGCTGTCAGGGTCCTTCATCTTAGGTGGCAAATCACTCAGCACAGCGACAAACTCTCCCATAGTGGTGAAAATTTCAACCTCACTCACCTTCTTCTTCTTTGGCACGATCTACTTCAGAAACTTTGCATAGATTGACATCTGATCAATAGCCTCCAGAAGTGAGACATTAATATGAAACTGTTTAAGCATCTTTAGAAATTTATGGTATTGGGCATCTTATTTTTGAGCTTTCAATCTTTATGGAAATAGAGGTGGTGGTCTAGGCTCGTCTTGTGGCTTACTGGATGCAGGTGCATCCTTAGTTTTATCTTCCTTGCCTTTAGTAACAAGGTCACTCACTATATCAGACATAGAAGTTGGTTTCTTTGGTGCATGAGCATCAATGATTGGCTTGCTTGGAGTAGTTCCTACTGAAGAGCTTCCCCCAAACTTGGCTTCTATCCTCAATTGCGTGCCACTGCGTAGAGTGATGGCATTGCATTGCTTTGCATTAAAGGCCTTAGTGACTTCAGTATCACTAGGTAGTTCGCCAGGTGGTCTTGATTTCAACATCTTAACAATTTTCCCAACATAAGTCTCTAGAGACCTAATCGAGGTTGTGTTGTTTTCCATGATCAATTTTTGGTTTTGCAACATGGCAGCCTGTTTGTGAGCATCTCACTATGATTCTTTAGTTGGGCTGCTTGATCATGTATAATGACATGGACAATTTATATAAAAGATTGATAAGAATTATCAAAGTATTATAATTGGAGTTAGAAGCTCCCTGGTTCTGCCTCTGAGTCTTTTGGAATCCATGAGGGTCGGTTGATGTAGTTGGTTGTGCTCCTGAATTTCCTTTGTTACCTCCCCAACCAAAATTTAGATGTTGCCTCCACCCTAGGTTGTAGGTGTTGGAGTAGGGATTGGTGTTGCGGTTGGTGTTCCCTATATAGCATCCAAATTCTTGTTTTTGAGGACATGCACTCGACTGATGTTCCCCATCACAATGTACACAAGTGCAATGCACCACCTTGGCCTCTCAGACATTATATGGCCCTTGCATGTCCTTAGGCAAGTTGGTGTTTGTAGAAAGTTGAGTTGCTAAAGTTTGAGAGTCATCCAATTGGAATGCTCTAGTGGCTTTGGGTCTGGGCTTTAATCTCCCTCTTGGAAACTGGTAGTCAATGTTGGCTATCTGGTTAAGTATCCAAAAGACCTCGCCAGGTTCTCTATCGAGCAAAGTACCATTGGCTGACGAGATGATCATCATTATTGTTGGAGCATTGACACCATTATAGAACGTCATGACTTGTAGCTAGTCTGTAAATCCAAGGATCAAGCACTTCCAAAGTAGGTTTTTTACTTATCCCATGCTTCATACTTGGATTCATCATCGTATTGTTGGAATGAGTTGATGTCACTTCTCTTTTGGTTGTACACGTTCGGTGGATCATATCTGTATAGAAACTTGTTGTACAAGTCATCCCAATATATAATAGATCCTACGGAACAAGTTTTCAACCACGCTATGGCTCGATCTCGTTGAGAGAAATGGAATAGCTTGAGTCGCAAGGCATCAGTGGGAATGTATAGTTGTCTGAAACAATCACTGACAAGAAGGCTTGAATGTGTTCTCGAGCATCTTCTATTGCGAATCCTTCAAATTGTCCAATGTTGTTGAGCATGTTGAACATAACGGGTTTTAGCTCAAAGTGGGTCATCCCTAGGCCAGGTACCACAATCGGTGGATTAAGGTTATTGATAACAGGCTCAATGATTTCTCTAATGAGCCTTTTTGTTCTTGCAGGTGGTGGATCCTGCTGGCCATTATTAACCGCTCTAACTTCCTATCCATTGACTAGAGGTACTTCTTCTGGATTATGCACGTTCTCAGAGGGGTTCCTATTGTCATTCACCATATTCTTTTTCTCTCGTATTATTCTTTGAAAAATTCTTTCGATCTCTGGGTTATATGGAAGAATAGGTTCTGTTCTGGTCATGCACTTAAGAAAGAAAAGAAAAACAAAAATAAAAATTAAATGCAATAAAAATAGAGTCCTAAGCGTAATTACATCATAATTATAAATTGCCAATCCCTAGCACTGGCGCCAAAAACTTCATGCTTGTCAAATAGTGATACACTTTAGAGCAAGTATACTCGCCGTATCAAGTAATAAAGTGAAAGTAGAGTGTCAAACCCACAAGGATTGGATCAATAATTATGAAGTTATCAAACTTAAGAATGTGTTTGCATGGATGGTTGATTGTTGATTTAATTAAAACTAATTTAACTAATCTAATGATAGCTACGATAAATAGAAACAACTACAGCGACTTAACAATTAATTATGGAAGTCGGGACTATTGCTAAGAATATATGCTTGATTACCTTGATCAGTACTATAGCGACAGGCGATACATGTCTGCATAAACCCTAAAGTTCTGCATCTACTTCGACAAGATTTTCTAATAAACTTTTGACTCTCTCGATGCCTAGAAGTTAATAACATTGTAGTTAAGGTGACACATGTCTGCATTAACCCGAACAACTCTATTATTTGTTTAAGAACTCCCTTTTAGTCGTTGAAACCCTAAACTTATGCCTAACCCAAATTAAGACCAAGTTGATAGCTTAGCTTCACTGCTCATGTTTGTCTAACTTAACTCTCTTGAATATTAAGCCACCTATCGATAGTTAACAAGCCTCTCTCGAATAGCTCTTACGATTAACTATGTATTAAGAACATGAACAGAATAGATGAAGATAAAAGATACTAAAGCATTGAAATAGAATAATCAAAACATAAAATCCTGGGACGCAATAATCCCAACTAAGAAGTTTAGCTCATGTTTGAGCCTAAAACAACCATAATTAAAAGTATAAAGTACGTCAGTTTATCAAGCAAGTAAAGAAAGAAGTCGAGCGTCCTCGACAAAATTCCCTCTGTGCCGTCCAATTGAGCTGCATGCCTCCTCTCCATCATCCTCTCTCGATGGCATCATTTGATGAGGATAATCGTCTAGCTTTTCCCTGGTGGTTCTCCGCAAGCTTGGAGTAGGACTGTCGTCTAAATCTCGCCCCCTTGGAGTAGCATCCAAATCTTCCTTATATAGGCGGTGAAACTAGGGTTTTAGTATCTTAAAGTGCGCGCGACTTTATTAAAGAAAGCCACATTTTCCCGCTTCATTGAATGTTGCGTGACTGAGAGAAAGTCCACGTGGGCAAAGACAGATTCATCTCCAACTCTTCATGCCTTGTCAGCTCCAGCCATTCAATCTGCTCCTCTCCTACTCCAGTAATCCTCCAGCATCCACCTGCACATGCACCACAAAATACCACATTTCCCATTAAAAGCACCAATATATATATATGACAATTAAAGCACAGATGGTGTAACTCCCTATCTATATACATATATGTATAATCTAACCTAAATGCAACCTAAATGAGCTTAAAACATGCATAAGACAAGGATTAAGGGCATATAAAATAGGTTAATTAAGCACTTGTCAATATTTGAAAACTTTCACCAATCATGACAGAATAATGCACACAAAATGTATAAAAACATCATTTATTTATAGCACTGAAAGAAACACACCTTAAGCGATCAATAGCTCTATAGTGGAAAATGACAACTCTCACGTTTAGACCTACCACTTGGTAGCATCTGACACTATCACTAAGTTACCACCAAAAACATAACTACTAATCCAAAAGGAATACTCACACGTAGACCTCTAAGAACATGCACGGTCAAAATGAACACGAGGAGGTAACTCGTCTGCCTCAGAGTCGATACTTGAACACAAGGATAACTCAGGTCAAACCAATATTGAATTCTTTTGAAATTACTAAGTACAAATTAATTGTGAATAGTAAAACATGCTTTCAAGTTCAAATTTGACGAAACGAACATTGGATTCAGACTCAAAACATCGAAAATGTTAAGATGACGATTGTTCAAAAAATTTATTTCTGGTCAAAGTTAACTGGTCAGAGTAAACCTTGATGATCAAAGTCAAAGTCAATGGGTCTAGTTTAGTCAATTGTCGGGTCGATCAACTCGGGTTGGATCTGGTCAAGGTTAAATTCGCTTGGGGTCAATTTAAAAGATCGATTTGGTCGGCCTGGTCTAGGCTCACTGATTCGGTTTAGTTTGATTCAGCACATGTGTTGGTTCACTTATACTTGGGCTCTATACCGGTTTTGTTCAGGGAGTTGGGTCACCTGGTTTGGCCTCTCACCATATTGGGCTTCACACTTTTGTTATACACAATAGTTGGCTAAACCAAAGGGTTGGTCTGGTTCTAAAGCTCAACCCTAAGGCTATGCTTTTAGGCAAAAATAAAAAGTTAGGGTCTATTAATCCTTTGACGGTGTCGTCATCGGCGATCACTCAACGGGGACCATAAAGGTCATTTTTGGCCAAAACCAATCGCATAAATACGTACGAAATGAGGCATGATTGAAAAAGGGGTTTCATAGGGCTTACCCAAATGCTAAAATGGAGAGGAAGAGGCGGAGGGGACGGCAGTGCAAGGACGCGATGAGCAAGCCGCACGGTTTCTCTTCGTATTCTACAAATGATGGTCGGTGAGGGGTATTTGAGGGTTGGGGTTTACTTGCATGTCGGTGACAATCATGATGGTGGTGGTCGTGCAAGCCATGAACGGTGGACGGAAGATCGTCGGGGGTTCGTCAAAAAAGTAAGGGAGATGGTGTGTTTATTTGTATAGTGAAAAACGAGGGTGAGAGAGGCTGCTAATATCAAATGGTAGATGAAGAGGCACATGTCTAAAAAGTTATTTAAATACCACGCCAAAATGGGTAAATCACAAGGGAATGGTCCACAATTTTACCCACATTATTGAAAAGGTCACTAAAGTTTAAATTCTAATCAATTTGGTCACTGAATTCAATATTAATTACAATTGAGCCCAAAATTTAAATTAAGGTTTTAATAAGAAATTCCCAAATTCTAGGGTTTAATTTAGGGATTTCTCAATTAGGGTTTTTAAAAAAGGAGTACTTTTTGGAGTGTTACACTTGCACTTTTTAAATAAGTTTATCTCTTACCCCTAATCTTGGCTTTGTCCCTGATTATAGACCTCTACAATAAACTTCAACTTTTTTTCGGATCATTTTCTATTTTTTTACTATAAATGTTAGAGTCCAAGGCATAATTTAGTTAACTTTATTACTCCCTCCGTCTCACGAAAATTGTCCCTTATCGACTTTTTGAAAGTGATTTTTTTATAATTTGACTACAATTATATTAAATATTTTAAATAATTATATCTTATAAAATTTATATTTAAATAGTACTTGATTAGAGGTTTTTAGAATATGTTTTTTATATTTTTATTAATAATAATTTTTAAATAATTATTAGTCAAAGTTAAAAAACGGAAGGAAAAAAATCAATAACAGGAGACAAAGGGAGTATATTACTACTCTTATTTGCACACGTATCAGCCAGAACTTGTCAGATTTTACTTTGTTTCGACCATTCAGAAACATGCATGACCTACAAAGTACCTGGCCTCAACACGTGTAACTATTATTTAAAATATCAATTTTTCTTTAATATTTTATTTTATTTGTAAAACAAAATATATTAATCAATGCAAATAGAGTTGAAGAAAATTGAATATATTTACGTAGACCTCTTTTAAAAGTACAATTTATTGTACGTAATTATAAAAAATCAGCATTTGATTCTTTTAAAAAGAAATATTAATTAAAACCATTGCACTTGATTTCAATTATTTTTGGTACTGCTATCTAAGGGTTTGATTGTTCAAAAGTATTTTATAAGCATTTCAATATTAATTGTTGGAACCACTTGATATTTGATTTACTAAACTTTGGTTCATTTTGTATTTTACTAATTCAAATTTGTCAAATTATGTTGGTAAATAATTTATATTAGGTTTAATTAAATATAATGTTATTAATCGTCATGTTGGATTTCAAAATTTTAGTTATTTACTATCATTATTTTTTTATTTTTTAAGTGATAATTTTAATATTTTTCCTGCTAATCTCATCTTTAAAAAAATTATACTCTCAAGCTAGGATCACTTGAACCAAAGTTTTATTATTTTTTTGTAAAGTTTGTTGAAAAAGTCGAGGCTTTGGTCCTTTAGCATTGAAGTTCGACACTTTCCCTGTTTAAATCTTGAGTCGTTCCTTTACATATTTATTCTGGTCTAATTCTGAATATTTTAGTTATTAGTCTCAAAAAGGGTGAAGTCTCAAATATTTTTGAGAATCTAGAATTATATCATAAATTTTTTTAGAGTTAAAATGAAATTTTATTATTGTAACTTAAAAGTTTACAGTTTTTACTTTTTAGAATGGTCAAATAAATAAAATTTTGATTTCGGGTGGAAAAAATATAATTTTACCACGGGTTACCTTTTACTTCTGTAATTACTAGAGGGGCTTATTTACAATTCTACTATAATAATGATTCTATCTTGTACTTGAAAAAACCGTACACAATAACTTCTAACACATTTATAGTCAATAATTACCTTTTTTTAACAAAAAATCTATGTCCCCTAACTATGCTTTTTTTTGTTTCCCCACACTAAAAATATTAACAAATTAAATTTTAAACTTTAACCTTAAATTTTAAATCTTAAACCATAAACCCTACACCCTAAAATACAACATACCCCCAATTTCCTATACCCTAACCATTAACTCTAACCTTAGACCCTAGACCCTAAACCTAATTTTTAGTGTAAGGGAATAATTTGGGGCAGACTATTTCCATCTTTCTGTTCGGACAAAAAGTATAATTTTATTAAGAGAAGTCAATGCAATGGACCCTGATTTCATACAAAAGAGATTCTTAATATGTGCTTCATTAAAAACCTCATACGTATCGAAATGATGAAAAGAGTGCTATTTACTAATAATATATTAAAACAAGAAACAACTCAAACACAAAGTAACTAACGAAGCACCCAAGCACCGAAAAACACTCCGTAAAACTAAACAATAAACATGTCATCAACTCACTACATCATTCAACATCAACGAAGCACGGCCAGCAACATTGCAACCCCTCCCAACATCCAGCTCCATCCATAAATGATAGCAAAACCAACACAACCGCACATGCAACAAACCTCATTAAAAATCTCATCCGTATCAAAAGGAGGAAAAGAGTGCAATATACTAATAATAGAGTAAAGCAAGAAACAACTCAAACGCAAAGCAACTAACCAAGCACCTGAACAACACTCAACAAAAAAAGAATAAGCCATCAACTCGCCACTTCATCACACAACATCAGCGAAGGACGCCCAGCAACATTGAAACCCTCTCAACATTCATCACCATCCATAAATGATAGCAAAACCAGCACAATCGCACATGCAACACACTGGCGCAACCAGCACACAAACACATTTTCAAAGAATCAGAATTGCTTTATCAGACTTAACCCATTAGAACCAAAAAGAACATCACAAAAACAAGACCCTCCATACGAAACTACAGGAATCTACTTTCACCTGGACAAACATGTCTGTACCAACGTCCTAAATATAATTTGAGTAGAAGACCAATTGATAAAAGAATTAGCTGTCAATGGAAGCACAACCCCGCCATACTCACGTACTTTGATTAACGACATTACATCAAAACCCTGCTATCACATTGTACCCAGCCTAAACAACGGACGTGATAGCCTAACATCTACATTTTTCCTCTACTGCAAATGCACTCGCTCCTTCGCCACCTCAGCGTTCTCTTGGACCTAATACTTACGTTTATTTATGACTCGATCATGCTTTTTTGGCTAACCAATATTATATTAAAATACAAATATTATATTGAAATATTGAACGAACAGAATATAGATACAACATATCTAAAATCAAACCAATTAGGATCGAGTTGAGGCCTGTAGCTACACAGTTTCCTTAAGACAGATTTTCGGCCACTCTTTAGTGCTTGAGATTTTGGTCGTCTGTAACACCCTGGTTTTGGGTCTAGATGTTTTGGGGTTCGTTTTAAAGGTTCGATGGACCGGCATTAGAGATTTGATTTGATTTCGCCATTAAATCGGATTAAATATTTTTGAAGGTGATAAAAATATGGAAAAATGTTCTAAAATCATTATTTAATGTGTTAATGATTTTGGTGGAATCAATTTCAGAAAATGAGTTTTAAAAATCAGACATTTTGGATTAGTGACTAAAATGTAAACTTTCAAAACTATTTTTGGTGACTGTTTTGTAAAAGGGTCAAAACTTTGAATCTTTAAGGAGCTAATTGCCCAAAGTATAATCTCAACCTTTATCCCTTAATTGGCTATTTTTAAAGTATTTTGGAAAATATAAATAGGATTGAGAGAATTAATTTGATAATTAATTCTTTAAATAAAAGTAACGTAACTAACTTTCTATCAAAATCTTTTCTCTCAAAAATCTCTCCAACCAAACACCATCCTTTTCTTATAAATCTTTCTTTTCTTAAATCTTTTGATTTCAAATGGATTCTCAATTGTTATCAAACAAAATCTTATTGTTTTAACTTTGTTTTCTCATGTAAACTCATCCAATTAAGGGAGAAAGCTTCCATTAGAGGTAATGTTCATTCTTCTCCTATAATGAAAGGTTATTTACTGAAATTCCCAAGTTATTGATCCTTTACAATTGTTTTCTAATGTGTTTTGATCGATTAATTATGGAAAATTGATTTAATTATGGTTTAATGGTGGAATTGATAGATTTGTGAACTGGATCTTTTTTGCTGGGTTTTTGATCAGATTAGATCATTATTTTAATGTTTAATAATGTTGAAGGCTTGGTTTTATCAAGATAATCCCAAAACTAGTTGAATCTCTAATGTTAAAGGTTGGTAGATAAGGGTTTTTGTGATGTTAATGCAGTTTGATCATTGCTGGAAGTAAAATGATGTTGTTAAAGTGTTTTTAGATGTTAATTGATGAGGTTTGATGTACCGAATCGTTATATTGTGGCGGGATAAGATTGGAAGGTGTATGACGTTGTTTTCGATAAGTTTCGGATGGTTTTTGAGTGGGCAACTTGTGAGTCGCGGGTAATTGCTTTGAGGTAGTGGTTTGGATGCATTTTAATGCATATTTCCTCTGGTTTTGTGCGGCCAAAACATGGGATAATCAATGCGAAGTATCTTGAAGTGGATCGTGGCTTGCCGGAAGCTCGATTTGCGTTGGCGAGCAAGGCGAGGTGTAATCAGTGGGCAAAAACGTTTTAAAAGTCTTTCAAAGGTTTGAAAGTGTTTTTGGGAGTTTAGCTTAAGTTTGAAACACTTGCCTAAGCTTGGAAGTAAGTTTCCCTTTTTTTCTCTTTGATATCGGTTCGAATATGAGCATGTGTAATTCATGTTTTGGTTGTTTTACTTACTGTAAATGCATAATTTTGAGTACATATGCAGTGGTTTGAAAGTATATGAAATGCTAGTGAGCATTAGTTTTCATTCTAGTCGAGAATGTGGTATTACCTTGGCAATGTGGCTTGCATATGTGGTGATTTTGTATAATGCATTATAAAACAGTGAGTGAATGGTTTTGTAAATGATATATTGGCTATGTGACATGATGAGAAAACATTCAGATATTGTTGATATGCCATAGGATAAAGTGCACTACAATATGTTTGAAATTGATCATGGTTAGAGGTCATTGAGATATGGCGGTCAACTACTCGGACTATAATGTTATCACATGGGTTGAGCGGTCGGTTCCCCTTGTTGATGTTAATCTTACGGTCGGCGTGGTATAGGTTTTGATAGCGGTCGGTCATCATGGGAGATCCGTGTATCCGATATGTAAGGTTAACGGTCGGTTAACCAATGATTAGCGATCGGCTAATCAAGGATAGTGGTCGACTATCCGTGGTCACTATAATTGCCAATATATGAAAGTTCATGTGTTGAACCTATTTTATAATTCTTTGGGATTTAAGCATGGTAATATGATTTAATGTTTTCGGATTTAAGCATGGTAATATGATTTATGCTTTGGGATTTAAGCATGGTGCTATGATTTAATGCTTTGGGATTTAAGCATGTGATTTCTAAATGATTTTGCATATGGTCGTTATGCATGTTTGGATTTGGAATCAATGAAAATGCTTCGGTGTTAAGCATGGGATTTATATATGATGTTGCATAATGATCGTTATGCATGTTTCGGTCGGAAATAATGAAAATGCTTTGGTCGTCAAGCATGTTTTGAAAACTAGTGGTTTTGGGTTTTTCAAATGGTTTTAAATGCCTCATTGTTTTTATGAGCATCCTCACTAAGCATTTGCACTTACGCTTTCTTTTCTAAATGATACAGAGCACTAGAGTTTGGGGCAGCATTGGCAAGGCAAAAAGATACAAGATCTATACTATCTTTGAATATAAAACTCAATTTTACTTTAGGTTAATAAAGCAATGTGTTCTCCATATTTTGGGGGATTTGTAATTCTATTTTCCCTTGGTTTTTTAGCATGATTATTGCTGTGTTTTGGAGCTTGATTGATGTTGATAAACATATTGGTGATCTTTGCTTATGATTGAGGCTAAGTAATTGCTCAGGTATGCATCTAGCTACCTTAATTGATTGTCATGTTTTGATGACTCTAGTATGTTGGATTTGAGGTTATTGGAGTGTTAGTATGTTTTATATGCTGGAAAATACCAATTGAGTGTTTTGGTATGTTTAGAAATGTGGTTTTAGGTAGCATGCCTATAGTTTATCTTTAAAGCACGATTGCCATAAGTTGAGGATGGTTCTGTGATTTTATGGTTAAGATCTATCCTTGGTAATGTTGCATGAATGTTAGAAGCATGTTTAAGTGGTTTGGTGTCCAATAATGTAAGTTAAACCAGCAAAACTGGATGTTTCAGGCCCAGGCGTATCAGAATGTGTCCCCTCATACCGGTACAGCTAGGCCATTTTGGGGTTAGCATTTTGATACGTAGGGTAGTGTTTTGATACGGGTGAGCCATTTTAGGCTTAGCGTTTCGATATGCGAGGTAGTGTTTCGGTACGCGTAAGAGCAAATTGGTAAGGTGTATCGGTACGCGTAGCCGTATCAATACGATTTGAACTACTGGAATCTGAGTTTTATAAATTAGCCAAGATGTACTGAAATGCCTGCACGTTCACTGATACGGGCTGCAGTTAATTCAGTTATTTGGATATTTGAAAGGTTTTTGATTTATTAATTTTGGTCCTTGTTTGTTGTGAATGCAATTGCTTGAGTTTGGTTGGTCGTATTAAGCTGAGAATTGACATGCAAGCATGTAATCTGACTAAGTGAGGATTGATAACCCTAATTTCAGTAATGGTCCTTTAACTTACCAGTTTTATGTTTTAGTCCCTAAAATGTATTGTATACAATTGGTTTCCTTCCCGAGGTCCGTTCCTTTGTAACTTCATCTGCTGTAAACATGATCACTTAGGTTTAATAATGTGCATCAAGACAAGATAAAAGGAAAAAATGGACTGGTTTTCGTAATTTTTCTCTGGTTTGCTTCAGCAAACCTAATGTAGCTCACTCAGTTCAGTCGGGCGTCTAGGCCAGGTCGAGGGGGTTATATTTGTTGGTATCAGAGCTAGGTTATGAAAGGTTGGGATGTTGTTTGATATGCACGGTGATTGTGTATATGTACGGTGATTATTTATATCATGTTGGGGTATGAATTGGGAACACATTCCCTATTACTGAAGTTTTAAAATGTTTTATAAGGTTGTATTGGATCCTTTGCCGAATGTAGCCTGAATTTAATTTGTTTTGATTCTCTTGTTGGCATGGCTCGATGTAAGACTCGTTCGATGGCTGGTAATACCGGGTCTGGGCAGAATAATGATGATGGAGGAAATTCTCGTAATACTTTACCTCTTTCTCCTTCGTTGGTTCCTTCTATTGACGCTGGGCAGGTGGTGCACCTCAGGCTCTGCAAGGGCCAGTTTTTGGGGATTTGACTCCATTAATCCAAGCAATGACGGGAACTTTTCGGGCAGCAATGGCTAGAGTGCTACCTTAAGCTCTGGCACCTGCTATGGTGGTTAGTCAAGGTTTACTCTTGGAGTGTCTTCATAGTTTGGGAGGTGAGGAATTCAGGGGTTTGATCCTTGAAGCAGCCGAGGGTTGGCTAGAAAAGATAATTCGTATCTTGAATCAGATGGATTGCAACGATGTGTGCAAGTTGGATTGCAATGTGTCCTTTTTGCAAGGTGATGCGTATCACTGGTGGGTGACCACGGTGGTGGGTGTCCCAGAGGCAGATGTGACTTGGGAGTTCTTTCGAAGAGCTTTCAAGAGGTAGTATCTTGGTCTTCAGTATCTGGATGCGAGGAAGTACGAGTTTATGTCGTTATCGTAGGGTCGTATGTCAATTACCGAGTATGAGGTGAAGTTAGTTCACCTTAGAGTCTTTTTCTGAGGCTCTAGCTTGGTTAGCGCTAGTTGGGTTTTAGATCGTTGGCCGATATGGCTATTTGTGGAAGTATCAAATGTGCTAGTGACATTCGAGATGATGACGTGTTGGGTATTATCTAAATGCCTAGTTTTGGGTAGTGGCCGGGGTGGTGGTGTTCTCGTGTACTGTGGTACCGAGAAAGAGTTTTGATCAACAATTAAGGGTTGCTAATGTGTTTTCGATATGTTAGAGGGAATATTGGTACCAAGAACATTATAAGTAAGTGTGGATGTTGAACATGCACAATGCAAAAACACTTATGTGTATATACTTAAATATGACAGTACATGCATACATCTTTAGGCATGACATTAGAGGCTCTGCATCTATATGCATAGACATCTAGGATGACATATAAGGAATCAACATACATATGTCCACACTTACAAATAATTTCTCAGAGGTTGACGAAGTGTATGTAACTAGTTTCTTTGGTGAGATGGTTACGGTTAGGAAGTTGTTTAGGAGATGTCCTTTGGTATTGCAAGGTCATGATTTTGCTGCGGATCTGATGAAATTGCCATTCCATGGTTTTAACGTGATATTGGGTATGGATTGGTTAAGTGAGCACAAGGCAGTTGTGGATTGTAAATCCAAAAGGATTTCTTTGAGGTTAGCCGATGATTACGAAGTTGTGGTGGTTGGCGAGAATGTGAAATTCTTGTCCAAAGTTGTTTCGCTACTCAAGCAGAAAAGATGATGCAAGGAGGTTGTCAAGCTTATTTGGCTATCGTGATAAATCTGGAAGTTAAGGGTGTTCGGGTGTAAGACATTCAGACTGTTTGTGATTTTTCGAAAGTGTTTTCTGAAGAGTTATTGAGTTTATCGCTGGACAGAGAGAAATTTGGTATTGAGACGTATACAGGTACGGCTCTGGTGTCCATTGCTCCTTATCGGATGTCACTGAAAGAATTGAAAGAGTTGAAGACACAACTTTAGGAGTTGTTGGATCGTGGGTTCATTCGACCGAGTGTTTCACCTTAGGGTGCTCCGGTTCTTTTTGTGAAAAAGAGGGATGGTATGATGCGTATGTGCATTGATCACCGATAGTTGAATAAGTTGTAGGTGAAGAATAAGTATCGTTTGTCGAGGATTGATGGTTTTTTTTGATCAATTTTGTGGAGCGACAGTGTTTTCTAAGATTGATTTGAGATCAGGGTATTATCAGTTGAAGGTTAAAGATGTGGATGTGCATAAGACTAATTTTTACACGAGGTACGGGCATTATGAGTTCTTGGTGATGCCGTTTGGTTTGACGAATGCCCCAGCCGCGTTTATGGATATGATGAACAAGGTGTTCTATGAGTACCTTGATCAGTTTGTGGTGGTGTTTATTGATGATATTCTTGTGTAGTCTAGTACCGAGGAAGAACGTGATCGTCATTTGCGGATTATGTTGCAAGTCTTGAAGGTTAATCGGTTGTATGCCAAACTGCGTAAGTGTGAGTTTTAGCTGAAGAAAGTGATGTTCCTTGGTCATGTGGTTTCCGTGGAGGGTATTCGTGTAAAATTGAGGCTTCTCAATTGGAAACAACCTAAGTCTGATTAGAGGTTCGTAGTTTCCTTGGGTTAGCTGGTTATTATCGTCGCTTTGTAGATGGGTTTTCTAGTATTGCGGCACCGTTGACGAAGTTGATGCAAAAGAATGTTCTTTATGTGTGGAAGGAGAAGCAATAACATAGTTTTGAGAACTTGAAGGAAGTCTTACACATGCTCTAGTGTTGATCCAACCTGAGTCAGGAAAGGAGTTTGTGGTTTATAGTGATGCGGCTTACGTTGGTTTGGGTTGTGTACTGATGCAAGATGGTAAGGTTGTGGCCTATGCATCGAGATAGCTAAAAGTTCATGAGCGAAATTTCCCGACTCATGATTTGGAACTTGCGACTGTGGTGTTTGCCTTGAAGTTTTGGAGACGCTATCTTTATGGAGAGAAGTGTGTTGTTTTTACGGATCACAAGAGTTTGAAATATTTGATGTCTCAAAAGGATTTGAATCTTAGGCAACGTAGATGGTTGGATTTCCTTAAGGATTATGACTTGACGGTCGAGTATAATCCTAGAAAGGCTAATGTGGTTGCGGATGCATTGAGGTTAAGACAATGTTTGCGAGGTTGAGTGTGACACAGGAATGTGGTTTGTTGGCTGAGTTGCAAGTTAAGCCTACATTTTCAAAAATGATTAAAGCTAAGAAACAGTATGATGAGTCTTTGGTTCCTCATGTTAAGGACATATCGGATGGTAATCCGATGGATTTTCATTTTGATGATGATGGGGTTTTGTGTTTTAAGGGCCGAATAATGGTGCCAGATGATTCAGAGTTGAGGCACACTATATTGACGGAGGCACACTCTAGCTCTTTTTCTATGCATCCCGGTAGTACCAAGATGTATCGTGATTTAAAGGAAGTGTACTATTGGGTTGGTTTGAAAAAGGATGTGGTGGAATTTGTTTCTAAGTGCATGGTGTGTCAGCGGGTTAAGGTTGAACATCAGTTTCTATCTGGGTTGTTGCAATCGTTGAAAATTCCAAAATGGAAATAGGAGAGAATTACCATGGATTTTGTGTCAGGATTGCCGTTAACATCGACTAAAAAGGATTCTATTAGGGTGATTATTGATCAGCTTACGAAGTGTGTACATTTTCTACCAGTGCATACGACATATACCTTGGAAAAATTGGCAAACTTGTATATCGCTAAGATTGTGCGTTTGCATGGGGTACGTAAGTCCATTATTTCGAATAGAGATCTGAGGTTTTTAGCAAGATTTTGGGAGTCTTTGCATCGGGCTTTAGGTACGAGATTGAAATTCAGCACCGCGTCTCATCCTCAAACCGATGGACAGTTAAAGCGTGTTATCGAGGTTTTGGAGGATATGTTGAGATGTCGTATTGTTAAGTTCCAAGGAACCTGGGAGAAGCATTTACCTTTGGTTGAGTTTGCTTATAACAATAACTATCAAGCGAGTATACAGATGGCACCATATGAGGCATTGTATGGCCGGAGGTGTCGTATGCCTTTGTGTTAGGCTAAGGTAGGGGAAACATGTTTTCTTACCGGATAAGTTGAAAGAAACGGATGAGAAGGTAAAGCTTGTGTGTGATTGCTTGAAAGCAGCCATGGATCATCACAAATCCAACGCGGATTTGAATCATAGGGAGATTGAATATACGATTGGTGACCGTGTGTTCTTGAAGGTGTCACCGCGGAAAAAGGTGATGTGGTTCAGACGTAAGGGTAAACTTAGTCCGAGGTTTATTGGACCATATGAGGTTGTGGAGCGTGTTGGTCCTATAGCTTATCGGTTGAGGTTGCCTCCCCAGCTGGAAAAGATACATGATGTGTTCCATGTATTGATGTTGCGTAGGTATCGGTCAAATCCCTCGAATGTTATGCCAGTAGAGCATATTAAGTTGAGGCTGGATTTATCCTATGATGAGGAGCTGGTGGAAATCCTTGATTCCAGTAGTAAAGTTCTTCGTGGCAAAATGATTGAGCTTGTAAGATTTTGTGGCGACATTGTGGTGTCGAGGTAGCCACTTGGGAAGCAAGGCCGACATGTTAGAGCAATTTCCACATTTATTTCCTCTAGGTAAATTTCGAGGACAAATTTCTTAAGTGGGGGAGAGTTGTAACGCCCTGGTTTTAGGTCTAGATGTTTTGGAGTTAGTTTTAACGGTCTGGTGGAACGATATTAGAGGTTCGTGTCAATTTCAGGATTAGATCGGAATAAATATTTTTGAAGGTAATAAAAATATAGAATATGTTCTAAAATCATTATTTAATGTGTTAATGATTTTGGTGGAATTAATTTTGGAAAATGAGTTTTGGAAATCAGACATTTTGGACTAGTGACTAAAATGCAAACTTTGAAAACTGCTTTGGTGACTGTTTTGTAAAAGGGTCAAAACTTTGAATCTTTAAGGAGCTAATTGCCCGAAGTCTAATCTCAGACTTTATCCCTTAATTTGCTATTTTTAAAGTGTTTTGGAAAATATAAATAGGATGGAGAGAATTAATTTGATAATTAATTCTTTAAATAAAAGTAACGTGACTAACTTTCTATCAAAATATTTTCTCTCAAAAATCTCTCCAGCCAAACACCATCATTTTCTTCTAAATCTTCAGGTAAATCTTTCTTTTCTTAAATCTTTTGATTTC
Source organism: Hibiscus mutabilis (assembly GCA_019671005.1). Lineage (NCBI taxonomy): Eukaryota > Viridiplantae > Streptophyta > Magnoliopsida > Malvales > Malvaceae > Hibiscus > Hibiscus mutabilis. The sequence continues at coordinate 40,832,955 of CM033734.1, read as the reverse complement.
AAATGGATTCTTAATGGTTATCAAACAAAATCTTATTGTTTTAACTTTGTTTTCTCATTTAAACTCATCCAATTAAGGGAGAAAGCTTCCATTAGAGGTAGTGTTCGTTCTTCTTCTCTAATGAAAGGTTCTTTACTGAAATTCCCAAGTTATTGATCCTTTACAATTGTTTTCTAATGTGTTTTGATAGATTAATTATGAAAAATTGATTTAATTGTGATTTGATGGTGGAATTGATAGATTTGCGAACTGAATCTTTTTTGCTGGGTTTTTGATCAGATTAGATCATGATTTTAATGTTTAATAATGTTGAAGGCTTGGTTTTATCAAGATAATCCCGAAACTAGTTGAATCTCTAATGCTAAAGGTTGTTAGTTAAGGGTTTTGTGTTGTTAATGCAGTTTAATCATTGCAGGAAGTAAAAGGATGTTGTTAAAGTGTTTTTAGATGTTAATTGATGAGGTTTGATGTATCGAATCGTTATATTGTGGCTGGGATAAGATTGGAAGGTGTATGAGGTTGTTTTCGATAAGTTTCGGATGGTTTTTGAGTGGGCAACTTGTGAGTTGTGGGTAATTGCTTTGAGCCAGTGGTTTGGATTCATTTTGATGCATATTTCCTCTGGTTTTGTGTGGCCAAAATAGGGGATAATCAAGGCGAAGTAGCTTGAAGTGGATCGTGGCTTGCAGTAGCTCGATTTGCGTTGGCGGCAAGGCGAGGTGTAATCGGTGAGGGGAAACAGTTTTAAAAGTCTTTCAAAGGTTTGAAAGTGGTTTTGGGAGTTTAGGTTAAGTTTGAAACACTTACCTAAGATCGGAAGTAAGTTTCCTTCTTTTGCTCTTTGATATCGGTTCAGATATGAGCATGTGTAATTCTTGTTTTGGTCGTAAACATGGTTTGCTTTACTTACTGTAAATGCATGATTTTGAGTACATATGCAGTGGTTTAAAAGTATATGAAATGCTACTGAGCATTGGTTTTCATTCCGATCGAGAATGTGGCATTGCTTTGGCAGTGTGGCTTGCATATGTGGTGATTTTGTATAATGCATTGTAAAACAGTGAGTGAATGGTTTTGTAAATGATATATTGGCTACGTTACATGATGAGAAAACATTCGCATATAGTTGGCATACCATAGGATAAAGTCCAGTATAATATGTTTAAAATCGATCGTGGTTAGAGGTCCATGAGGAATAGTGGTCGGCTACTCAGACTATGATGTTATCACGTAGGTTGAGTGGTTGGTTCCCCTTGTTGATGTTAATCTTGCGGTCAGCAAGGTTGTCATATCATGCGGTCGGCATGGTATAGGTTTTGATGGAAGTCGGTCATCATGGGAGATTCGTGTATCCGATATGTAAGGTTAACGGTCGGTTAACCAATGATTAGCGGTATGCTAATCAAGGATTGTGGTCGACTATCCAGGGTCACTATAATTACCAATATATGAAAGTTCATGTGTTGAACCTATTTTATAATTGTTGTGGATTTAAGCATGGTAATATGATTTAATGCTTTGGGATTTAAGCATGGCAATCCGATTTAATGCTTTGGGATTTAATCATAGTGCTATGATTTAATGCTTTGGGATTTAAGCATGTGATTTGTAAATGATTTTGTATATGGTCGTTATGCATGTTTGGATTTGGAATCAATGAAAATGCTTTATTCGTTAAGCATGGGATTTATATATAATGTTGCATAAGGATCATTATGCATGTTTCTGTCGAAAATAATGAAAATGCTTTGGTCGTTAAGCATGTTTTGAAAACAAGTGGTTTTGGTTTTCAAATGGTGTTAAATGCATCATTGTTTTTATGAGCATACTCACTAAGCATTTGTGCTTACGCTCGCTTTTCTAAATGATGCAGAGCACTAGAGTTTGGGGCAGCATTGGCAAGGCAAAATGGTGATCCAATATCTATACTATCTTTGAGTATGAAACTTAGTTTTACTTTCAATTAATAAGGCAATGTGTTCGCCATATTTTGGGGGATTTGTAATTCTGTTTTTCCCCTGGTTTTTGAGCATGATTATTGCTATGTTTTGGAGCTTGATTGATGTTGATAAACATGTTGACGATCTTTGCTTATGATTAAGGATAAGTAATTGCTTAGGTATGCATCTAGTTAGCCTTAATTGATTGTCATTTTTTGATGACTCTAGTATGTTGGATTTGAGGCTATTGGAGTGTTAGTATGTTTCATATGCTGGAAAATACCAACTGAGTGTTTTGGTATGTTTGAAATGTGGTTTTAGGTAGCATGCCTATAGTTTATCTTTAAAGCAAGATTGCCATGAGTTGAGGATGGTTCTATGATTTTATGGTTAGGATCTATCCTTGATAATGTTTATGAATGTTAGAAGCATGTTTAAGTGGTTTGGAGTCCAATAATGTAAGTTAAACCAGCAAAACTGGACGTTTCAGGTTCAGACGTATCGGAACGCGTCCCCTCGTACAGGTACGGCTAGGCAATTTTAGGCTTAGCGTTTCGATATGCGGGGTAGTGTTTCGATACAAGTAAGCCATTTTAGGCTTAGCACTTCAATACACAGGGCAGTGTTTCGGTACAGGTAAGAGCAAATTGGCAAGGTGTACCGGTAGGCGTGGCCGTATCGGTATGGTTTGAACTACTGGAATATGAGTTTTATAAATTTGCCAGGACGTATCAAAACACCTGTACATGTACCAATACGGGCTGCAGTTAATTCAGTTATTTGTATGTTTGGAAGGTTTCTGATTTATTCATTTTGGTCCCCGTTTGTTGTGAATGCAATTGCTTGAGTTTGGTTGGTCGGATTGAGCTGAGAATTGACATGCAAGCATGTAATCTGACTAAGTGAGGATTGATAATCCTAATTTCAGTAATGGTCCTTTAACTTACCAGTTTTATGTTTTAGTCCCTAAAATGTATTGTATGTAATTGGTTGCCTTCCCGAGATCCGTTCCATTGTAACTTCATCTGTTGCAAACATGATCACTTAGGTTTAATAATATGCATCTAAACAAGATAAAAAGGAAAAAAATGGACCGGCTTTCGTAATCTTTCTCCGGTTTGCTTCGGCAAACCTAATGTAGCTCACTCGATTCGGTCTAGCGTCTAGGCGGGTCGAAGGGGTTACATCGTCTGTCTCCCAGGATACAACAACTAGATGATCAGCTATAGTAGCACAACTGCAGAGATCACGAACTACAATCTTGCCTTCTCTTATCTCCAAAAACTATTTTCGAAAGTCACTAAGTAAAACGATAGAAAATTCTCTTTGTTTTGAGTTGCGTATAACCTAGAAGGTTTACATCCTATTTATACGAGTTTCACGAGGGTATAATGGAAACTTTTGACCTAATGGAGCATTTATGATTTTGAGAATTAATGAGCCTTTAAAGAGCAGTTTCCAAAATTATTGTCTGAATTAAAGGAAACTTTAATATTTATCATTTTAATTCCAAAATAGAATTTAACAAGTAAATGCTTTTATTTGAGGAAAAATTATTTCAAATTTGGGTCAAAACATCCACAAGCCCACAGAGGACCAGACTGGTTCGGACATTTGTGTTACCTACATCGTGCACATCTGCACATTTACAAACCAGCAATTGGTTTCACATTTTCCTTAACAACGTTTGGATCAATTTCTCATTCAAATCTCCAAAATTATCAAAATTTTCCAACAATCTCCTACATGAATGAAATTGATGATTTAATAAAAAAACATTTTGAATTGATATGTTGATAGGATCTACGATCGATAGCCGCATAGGATAGGTAGGTTTCCTCCTTTGAACCTTCCCATGTGAAAGTATATTTACTTATGACTAGTAGACATGATGTCTTTGAACTGCTTTGTTGTTTGTGTAAACGATGATATACTTCATACAACTACCTCTCTGACAAGAGTATTAGTTCTCATGGATATGTCCATATGGTTGTGAACATCGCTTGGTTCAACAAGAGTTTGAAAGAATTATGCCCAATAGTCTTCTTGAATTGGCCCCACTTCATTCTCACATAGGTGACTTATGTTGTTCGGCTCACCGAAGCACACAATGGTCATTAAAAGCTTTGCTTAGCCTATTCCACTTTGATTACTATTTGCATCATAGGAATGGACTTGGGGTAAGTACCTCCACAGTGACCGAACAAGGTCTATGCAATTAGGTTGTCCCTTTGAACCTAGATCTTGGGATCTCCAGTCAACTAGGTAGGGTTTTCCTTCACATAGCCCCTTAAATTTTCCTAGGCTTTAGCCTCATTTTTTTCGATGTTTTCTCAACTTGATCTCAATTTAACCCTTTGGTTAGCGGATCTGCAACATTATCCTTAGATTTTTCAAAATCAATAAAGATAACTATGTTTGAGATCAATTGTCTAACGGTATTATGTTGACAACGACATCTGTCTCAACTTACCATTGTACATAAAGTTCTATGCTCTACAAATTTTCGCTTGGTCATCACAATATATACATATTGTGGGAACATGCTTTGGCCATTTAGGAATATCCTCCAAGAAATTTCGAAGCCATTCAGCTTCTTCTCTAGACTTGTCTAGAACTACAAACTCAGATTCTATTATGGATCTGGTTATAACCGTTTGTCTTAAGGATTTCCATCTACTTGTGTCTTTGATGTCTTGAATATCATATATCCAATTGGCATCAAAGAATCCTTCTAAATAGTAGGATCTCTGGAATAATGTAGTTCATAATCTTGAGTATATTTGAGATATCCCATTACTCTCACAATCGCTTTCTAGAGGTTTAGCACTGGATTGCTTGTGAATCTGCTTAAACTGCTCACAGTGAAAGCAATATTTTGTCTAGTACGGTTTATTTAGATTGTCTACGATACTTGCATATTCCATTTGAACAAACCGTGGCTCATATTTATTGGAGTTCTGGCTATACCGAAACATCCTAGCCAAACTTATCTTGTCCACATACTGTGACTGCATCAATATGAGATCTTCAAATGACCGTTTGATTTGGATGCCCAAAATCAAATATGACAATCTCATATTTTTCATGTCAATCTTGAATTTAATAAGCCTTTGGTACGTTTATCATTTCATTGTTACTTATAACAATAAGTATGTCATCAACATAGGATCATATATCCTAATGTCGGTAGGTTTGACATACACACATTTGTCACACTTATTTGCTATCATGACAATATTTTAGTTTCAACCTTTTGTTGAACATCTGGACTGTCTTCATTGATAGTCTCCAAAGTTTGTTTCGTTGAACATAGATCAACTTCCTTAATTGTACAAGGATATATATATTCTAAAGAATGAAGCATTATTTCATTCCATTATCATATTCTTGAGAATATCATGGTTCTTTGATTCGCAAACAAGATACTGATATACATTACTATGATATGCATAGCCAATGAAAATACAGTCCACCATTTTTAGACTTATTTTCATTTACTTTGGTAATGAGGTCATTACCTTTGCAAGATGCCCCCACATTTTTAAGTAGTTGTAGGAAGGTTTTATTTCCTTTCATAACTCAAATAGTGTCTTGTCTCTTTTATTGTGTGATACCTGTTTTAAAAGGTAATTAGTTAATAAAACAACTTCCCCATATGCCAGGTACATTTTGAAGTTTCAATTTTACCATTGGATGTTACAGAGTTACTCATATAGAATTTCTCCCCACATTTAATCAATGTATTAAGTTTGGGTTTCAACATCCTACTTATAGAGAACAATTTCTCTATAGCATCTTTGATTTTAAGCAAATGCGCATAACACTAGTTTGTGCTATCATGAAGGTAATAAATTTTCCTTCAAATAATTGTTTTCCATATCAATTGTTATGAATATATTTTGTCATAACATTGATCTCGTTTGGAAGTCTATAGTCCGAAGACTTGTTCCCCATCTTATGACAATTGAAACATTTCTCATGAAACTTTTGTTTCATAAAACACCGCCTAATTTGCGGTTTGAAGTCCTTTTTGACTTTCACTACATTTGCCCTAGCAATATTTGTCTTGGAAATGTTTGCCTTAGCAATATTTAAAGATGGTAACAACATTTACCTTATCCTCTCTAATAATAGGAGGATCATCCTTCAGATATTTGACCAAGTTTATCATGGTCAAATAGAACAACAACCTTAGTTGTTTCATTTTGAAATTCTTTCCAATGAATTTCACTGGTTTTTTCATTGTGGTTCATAGTCACAAACCATAAACATATGTTCATCTTCATGAATTTAGTCAGAAACTAAACCCAGAAATAGAAACACAATTTTGTTAGGATATTTGTTTTGATATAATAATTGAAAAATGTTTTTGGACTAAATTGAAAATATTGCAAAATTGATTTTAAGTCCAAACAACTTGAGAAATATGTTGAAATGATTTTGGAACGTTTTTAAGTCAAAAACACAATTTTTATAGGTTCAAAATGTCAAAAGCAGGCCCCTGGTATCGATACCCTATCTTCAGTATCGATACCCTAAGGCCAGTATCGATACCTCTTTGCATGGTATCGATACCCCTTTGTTTTCCATTTTCCCATAATTAAAGATGGGCACCGATACTGCCCTAGCAGTATCAATACCACCATACAGGTACCGATACCACCCCATGGGTATCGATACCCACTCACAGTTTTGGCTCCAACGGTTATTTCTAAATTAGGACGGTATCGATACCCCTACCCGAGTATCGATACCCTATGCTGCAAAATTGCAGGTTTGCTTGGAAAATGTTCCTGTAATACCCCAAAATTAACTAAGTTGATTAAGGGTCATTTAGTACTAAGATAATAGCTTAAAAGCTAACTTAGTGATTAAAATGCCAAAAATGCAAAAGCTAGGATTTCTCTAATTATGGGTTTTGAAAAAGAAATTTCTAAGGTTTAAAGGTCTCATGTGATAGAAAGTGAATTGAATAAGTTATTCTTAAAGTTTGGTTGAATTCCAAGGAAGATTGGAATGGGAATTGAAGTTTAAAAAGTTAATGACCAAAATGTAAATTTTGAAATTTTTATGGTTAAAGTATAAACTTTGGAAAAGTTTGGGGACTAAAGTTGTAATTCCCTAAAAGTTAAGGGTTTTATTTCATAAATAAATAGATCACCTAAGGGTGTGAATCGAATGCGAAATTATTGGTTCGATCTAATACTTCGATTATTGGGAAAATCACAATTAAAGTTTAAGTGGAATTTGGATACCCAGATCGAATTGGAAGATTTTGAAATTTTTCTATATGATATAGAAAGGTTACAAAAGTCATTTCCAAGTGTTGGAAATGTTTTTAGTTTGATTCAAGATGAATCCTACAGTTTATTTCTGAGTAAAGGATTATTTATCGGTATATTGGATCGAATAGAAATTTTTGAGACTGACCAAAAGCTATGGAAAAGTCATAAAATTTTATTTTATGAATATTTTATTATGGTTGGTTGAATTCTAACTAAATTTAGTTAGATTGTAATGGAATGGCAATTTTGGAACAAACTAGTAAATAAAAACTAGTTTGAGGGCAAATTGGTCTTTTGGCAAGGATGACAATTTTGAAATATTTGAAAGTTATAAAGGGCAATTTTGGAATAAGGGAATTGAAGATTAAATCTTAGCCCTTGATTGATGATAAAATCAATCTCAACCGTTGGATAAAGGGGCAATTTGGTAATTTCACTATTTGAATGAATTTTAAATTCATTTTTAAGATACATGTGGCATAAATTGGAGGAAATAAAAGTAAATGGTCAAAAATATGAATAAAATTCAACTTGAATTTCGAATTTGAAGGGAGGAAGAAATAAAAAATGGAGAAAATTTTCCAAGTTCGATTCAAGCCCCGAAACTCGATTTTTAGGTAATCTTTTCAACTACAAAGTTGTTCTTCTCTTCAAGCTCTATCTCTTGATATCAATAACTCATGGAATCCATGCTTGATTGATGAGAATTTACATGAGAAAGAAATTAGGGTTTATGGATCAAATTGGGGCTTTTGAGATTTTATGATTCCATGATTGAATTCAAGTTGAAATCAAGTTAGTATGATGTTAAAATCATGATACTGAGTTGGGATTTAAGTTTTACATGTTTTTATTATTATAAAGATGATTAGGGTTTATGGATTCAATTTTAATTTAGGGTTTCTGATGTTGAAATAATGATATAGTAAGCTTGAATTGTTGTTTGGAAGCAAAACCCTAAGTTAAATTGTGTAGGGACCATTTCAGCAACTTGAAAAGTTGAAGGACCAAATCTGAATTTTTATAATTTGGAGTGTATTTGTGTTATTAATGATGTTAGAAATAAGAAAATGAAGTTAGAATGCCAAATTGATGTTGAATTGAATCAATGACCATTTTGACAATTTGTCAAAGTTAAGTGACCAAATCGAAATTGAAATTTTGTATGGGGGCTAAATCTGATTTTTAGTTGTAATGATGGAATTAAGGTAGTAATGTTGAATTGAGGACTAATTTGCAAAGTTAAGAAGCTTGAATCCTTATCTTTGCATTTTAGTGACTATTTCGGTAAAGAAGGAAAATTAAGGAGAGTTATTGTGAATAATTATTTGATGAAGAAGGTCATAAGATGATGGTTTACAGAAATTAATTGGACTAAATTGAAAAGTAGAGAAGTAAGGAGAAGTTAGTATAAAAGTTGAAGTTTATGGAAGTTGTGTAGAAAAACTGGTTTATGGCAGTAACTTTGAAAATTCACCATAAAATCTACAAAAATTGTTAGATGGTGAATTTTATACCAATGTAAAGATTTGTTCGTCTAGTTTCATTTCTAACAAACGGAAACTGATTTCGAGTTCCGAGTAAAAAGATATGAATTTTTAAGTGGTGAAAGGTCAGAGAACAGTATAGCAGGCTGTTCCGAAATTCAATTCTGGAAATTGACTTTGAAAATTCGCCATAAATCGTACAAGTTGAATTTGAGCTATTAATTTATATGGTTGAAAAGCTTATTGAATCTAGTTTCTTTCAGAACAAACGGAATCGAATTCCTAATTGTATATTATTTTATAGAAATATTTCTTTGGAGGTACTGCAAACTACCAGAAAATGAGAATTGATACACTTTGTATCTAAGGTTGAATAGTAAGCTTGAAAGGGATTAATGGAAATTCAAATTGGTCACTAAGGACCATAATGAGTTTTTGAACAATATAAGGAAGAATAGAAAACGTTTGGAGATTTTTTATTCGAATGATTATTTTGGACAATATGTCTAAGATATTGTTAGATTGGGATCTAACAAATATTTTACTTATTTGAATTATGAAGTTAAGTTCGAGTCAAGGGACTTTCGAGGTACGATGAAGGAAAGGATCAAAGAGGACTTATTGAGGCATACTAATACATGGCCCAGGTGAGTGCAATTGCATACATGTCATACTACATTGATATTTTATACATGATTGGGATGGCTTGCGATGAGCCTACCCTAAATTATTGTTGCTATGATATTTATGTCATTGAGTATATGATTGACATATCGTAACATGTCAAGAATTGAAATATGAAATGCATTGGTCATATGATTACTTACATTGATGAGATTGAAATATTATTTCTAGTATAAACTGTCAAATGTTGATATATATGTATATATATATATTGATTAATATATGTTGCCACTGATGACATAAATGATGAAATAAAGCCCAATGTATGATATAGAGGTTCGATGGTATAGTTGGATAGGTCATAAACAGCTGTATAAATATTCTAAGCACTTCGGTGCAATATTCATAAATACTCATTGAGGGTATACTCATGCAATGTTTGGGTATACGGAAACACTTCAGGTGTTAAGCACTACGGTGCAATTTTTATTAATACTCAATGAGGGTATACTCATGCAAGGTTTGGGTATACGGAAGCACTTAGCGTGCTAAGCACTACGGTGCAAATAATATACATACTCAATAAAGGTTGGGTATGAGGGGATGACTCGTGTACATAGAATCTCTTAATTAGATACTTTGGGCTAAGTAAATTGAAATGAAATCAAAGAAACAAAATAATAAGCTTGAAAGCTTGTAGATAGAAATGGAAAAGGTAGTTGTAAGCATTAGAAGCTTACGGATAGAAATGGCAATGATATTGGTAAGATCTAATCTTATCTCTTTGGTATACACATATGCTATTATATATTTATTTATGTTAACGAGCATGTAATGATAAGGTGATCATATGCATTGTTAATCATTAATATTGATATTATGACAATTGCACTTGAATTTGAATTATTGCCTCACTAAGTAAATACTTGGCGTGTAACTGTTTTACACGTAGGAAATAAGAAATGGTTGGAGTAAGGAGCATAAACGGACATCATCAATCAATAACAGGTACATCAGTAACAGTAAGATATCTTTTGACATTATTTGGTATTTACTAGTTGGCATGTATATTAAAATGATATGCCTGCTCTGATAGAATTTGTAATTTATTTGGAATTTGGATGAATTTTAAATCAGACAGTTTTACTAATTATATAAAGACAAATTAAATTGATAAGTTGTTGTATGAAAATAAACTCGATTTGAAGATGAAAATATTATTTTTAAACTTTACATGAATAACTAGATTTGTAAATAAAAACTAAATACATTGTAATATTTTTAAAGAAACAAAATTTTACCGAATTGCAAATGTAGAGGGTTTTATGAATGTTTTGTGACATCTCTGTCTCGTATTCAATGATGGATACGGGAAAGGAGTGTTATAGTTCCCCAATGGCTCCAATTTATCCCCAACGGTCACAAACAGCTAGGAACTCATTTGGGAGGATAAAAGGACCCTCAAGCACCTGGAACAACTAATGATCTTATTGTCAACAACATTATGATGAAAATTTGTCTTAGCGCTTAATTTTTCAATTCTTGTATAGACAACACTTGTGAGCTTAAATGTTTATATGTGCTCAAGTGTTTTAGGATTTGGGTGAGTGCCTTAGAGTGCAAACACATACCTTAAGAGAGGGATTTTAGTTTGCTTTGAATTTTCTCTTTGTAAAGAGGGTTTACTCAAAGCTTTGGGGTAGAAGCTTTGAGTGTTGTAAAAGGTTGCCTCCTAAGCCTAGAAAAGGGGAAGAATTCTTAGTGAATTGGTTGAAATCCTTAGTGGGGAAGCTAAGGTAGTGGATGTAGGCTTTGGTTAGAAAGGCGATCCACTCTAAATCTTGTGTCTATTTTTCTTATCTTTTGCTTCCACCACCAACACCCAAAAGTCAACCTCTCCACCACTTAGCAAGCAATTCGGTTGAAGGAATTCAGGCTCAACAATTGGTATCAGAGCGAGGCTCAATCGAAAGGGATTAACATCCCATTGAGATGATCCAATAAGCTCAACCAACAAACAAGTCAACCGGCTTCCATGGTGCTATCAATTGACAAGCCACCTTTCTTTAACGGTGAACACAATGCTTTTTGGAAGCATAGGATGATGTTCTTCATGAGAGGCAAAGACTACCATCTTTGGGATATAGTTGAAGATGGATTGTACGTGCTACCACAAAACAAGGCAGAATGGAGCGTGGAAGATCGTAAGAAGATGGAGCTAAATTGCAAGGCCATGCACATTTTATTTTGTGCATTGGGCCAGGATGAATTTGCAAAAGTTTCTTCTTGTGAAAGTGCCAAGGAGTTATGGGACAAGCTTGAAGCAATCCATGAAGGTACAAATGAGGTGAAAGAGACAAAGCTTGGTCTACTCAACCTCAAATATGAAAACTTCAAGATGGACCCATATGAAGACATCAAGAGTATGTTTGACCGGTTCTCCACGATCGTCAACAAGCTAAAAGGACTTGGAGAAGAGATTTCAGAAGACAAACTCGTTCGAAAGTTGATTTATTCATTTTCTGAATCATGGGAGAGCAAGAAGACGGCTATTATTGAAGTCAAAGACTTGAAAAAGCTCAAGCTTGAAGAGCTCATAGGATCTTTTCTCACCCATGAGATGATGTCTATACCCTTGATAAGGGAGAATGAGAAGATAATCAAAGAGCTTGGAATCAAAGATCTCAACATTGTAGCTCTTAAATCCTCCACAAGCCAACAAGAGGAATCAAGTGAGGAGGAAAGTGAAGATGAAGAGATGGCCTATCTCTTCAAGGAATTTACTCGATTCATGAAGAATAACAAAGTAGAATCTAAACATGAATCGAAGAAGAAGAAGAAGAAGAAGAAGAAGATGGTGGTGGTGGATCCCCCCAAGTGCTCTAAGTACAAGGAAACGAGGCACAACAAATTTGATTGCCCTCACTTCAACAAAAATGGATCAAAGAAAGCATGTGTGGCTACATGGAGTGATGAAGGCTCCACCGATGAAGATGAAGTATCCCATCTATGCTTCATGGCCCTCAATGAGGGGGAGGTAACTTCTAACTCATCTTGTTCAAATTCAAATTCTTATACATTTGATGAGTTACAAGAAGCTTATGATCAATTGGTTTTTGAATTTAAAAGTTCATTTTCTAAAAACAAAAAGTTGATTTCAAATTTGAAAAATGAAAATGATTTGCTTATAAAACCCAATTTGGAATTTGAAGCAAAAATAAAAGATTTTGAGCTTAAAGTTTTAAATTTACAAAGTTTGCTTCAAAGTTTGGAAAAAAGATCATCAAAAAGAGGTGAATGATCTTAAGAAAGAAAATAAATTGATTTCCAAAAATCTTGGAAAGAAAAACAATTTGAGAAAATCATTTTTTTATCAAAAACAATCTAGTGCCCCTAAATTTGTAAATGGTAAATGTTTTAGAAGTATTTGGGTTCCCAAAAGGCCTAACTACTTCATCTAAAAATGATGAAATTAAAAAATGGATTCCTAAGGGGACTAAAATATGTGCTACTAATGTCTTTAGTTCAAGTGTGGTAAAAATTAGTTGAATTTTAGTTGTTTTTATTTGATTTATTTAATTTTAATTCAACTAGTTTATCATATATTTTGGACTAACATTTGAATGATGCTTGAGTAAGGGGGAGCCAATTTTAAAACAAAACTTATTTTGTCAAAATTTTTAACTCTCCATTGTTATTGGTCTTTAAAGTTTGAACCATTTTTGATAAAACAAAAAGGGGGAGAATGTTTTGAAAAATTGAATTTTCAAATGAATAAGGGGAGCTTATAAGTTTTTCAACTTTTAATCTCTTATTCAATTCTTATTTTACTAAGGGGAGAATCTCAAAAACAATTTTTCAAGTTGGTTTTATTATATAAAAAATGGGAGATTGTTAGGATATTTGTTTTGATATAATAATTGAAAAATGTTTTTGGACTAAATTGAAAATATTGCAAAATTGATTTTAAGTCCAAACAACTTAAGAAATATGTTGAAATGATTTTGGAATGTTTTTTAGTCAAAAACACAATTTTTATAGGTTCAGAATGTCAAAAATAGGCCCATGGTATCGATACCCTATCTTCGGTATCGATACCCTAAGGCCAGTATCGATACCCTTTTGCCTGGTATCGATACCCCTTCGTTTTCCATTTTCCAGAATCAAAGATGGGTACTGATACTGCCCTAGCAGTATCGATACCACCATGCAGGTACCGATACCACCCCATGGGTATCGATACCCCCTCACAGTTTTGGCTCCAACGGCTATTTCCAAATTAGGACGGTATCGATACCCCTACCTGAGTATCGATACCCTATGCTGCAGATTTCCTTGGAAAATGTTCCCCAACGGCTCCAATTCATCCCCAACGATCACCAACGGCTAGGAACTCATTTGGGAGGACAAAAGGACCCCTCAATCACCTGGAACAACTAATGATCTTATTGTCAACAACGTTATGATGAAAATTTGTCTTAGTACTTAATTTTTCAATTCTTGTATAGACAACACTTGTGAGCTTAAATGGTTATATATGCTTAAGTGTTTTAGCATTTGGGTGAGTGCCTTAGAGTGCAAACACATACCTTAAGAGAGGGATTTCAGTTTGCTTTGAATTTTCTCTTTGTAAAGAGGGTTTACTCAAAGCTTTGGGGTAGAAGCTTTGAGTGTTGTAAAAGGTTGCCTCCTAAGCCTAGAAAAGAGGAAGAATTCTTAGTGAATTGGTTGAAATCCTTAGTGGGAAAGCTAAGGTAGTGGATGTAGGCTTTGGTTAGAAAAGCCGAATCACTCTAAATCTTGTGTCTATTTTTCTTATCTTTTGCTTCCACCACTGACACCCAAAAATCAACCTCTCCACCAATTGGCAAGCAATTCGGTTGAAGGAATTCGAGCTCAACAAATTTCAAACTTTTGGTAGACGACATAAATTTAGTAAATTAAAAACCCAAAATAAAAGTTCACAAGGTCTAATAGAAAGAACAATAATGAACAATGCACCAGATAGGTAACTTATAAAAAGAGAGGTGGTGCACTAGGCACGCTTAAATACCAATCCTTTCAAAGAACTAATACTAGACATGCAACTTCAAATTGTCTTTCAATAATCCGTTTATGAGTTTCATTCTCTTATGCTTAAGGAAGTTCTTAAAGTCATTCTAAATAGGGGTTAACTTTTCAAATGACTAACGCTTGAACAAATTCACTTACCAACATTCCTTTTGCGAGAATATCGTGAGTGATCAATTAAAGTTATTGCCTTTGGTTCACAACAACTTAGAATCAATCATTAAGAATTTGGTAACTAAGAATTTCTTAGCACCGACATCTTCCATTTTGTATTTATGGTCCAATGACCCTCACAACTCTGTGCACTTCATAACATGCATCAGATAAGACTTTGAGAATGTAGTCGCGACAGAGAATCAATAACCAGTGTTACTTTCACAACAAATTCTGTTAAAACAGATTTGTGCACTTTGTTTGAAAAAAGATCAAGTAAACTTGTTAAAACGGCATTAATTAAATTCCCGAAAACAAATTTATTTACAATATCTCAATTTACAAATGAAACAAGATTCTCAATAAATAAATTCAACGATTTATTTATTTATTTTATAAGGTAGAATCATACTAGATTCCCAAGAAAATAAATTCAACGATTTATTTCCCTTACAAAATAAAATCATACAAGATTCCCTAGAAAATAAATTTAATGATTTATTTTCCTTACAAAATTAGAATCAATGCAAGATTCTAAGGAGAAATAAATTCAATGATTTATTTCTCAAAGAAAATTATTAGTAGAAAATAAAATCCATATTATTTCCAAAAACATAAACAATAATAATTTTTAGATTTAATAATTATTATTATAAGATAAAATATCTTATATTCATGTCATATTTAATATTTTATATTAAAAGCAAAATTATTTAAGGAATATTTTAGGATTTCAAAATTAATTATGGAATATTGCCTTAATAATACCATAATTATAGTGAGCGGCCAAAATTCATGTCCATAATCACCTCGATAGATTTCGGAGTATGCAACCATGGATGATCAATCTCGATAGATTTTGGGTTGGAGCACTCATGTCCATAATCACCCAAATTTTTTTCTTTTACCGAACAGGGAATGCCATTGTGCTTTTACTTGACACTTTGATTTAAAGCCATATAAAGGCTATAAAACAATGCACTTAAAACGTGAGTGAATCAGATCAAACATGAAATCAAGTGAAAAATAAGCAGCAGCCCGTAAGCATTAAACCAGGTTGTGTATGCGAGTACCCCAATATCGGCGACATCAATGCTTCTTTAAGCAATTTTGATTTCCTCAGCTACAAGAAGCATCTATCTGCATGATTTGAGAATGACGATGACGCCGAAAAAGTAAAATTAACAAATCAAATATTATAATTTCTTGAAAGAAAATAATTCAAGAAAATCGTAATTTGTTCGTCCTGAATTAACCTTAGATCTGTCTTAAGATTGTTAACAAATCGTTAATCCAAGACATAATAAATCAATGAAATACAAATATTATATTAAAATATTGAATGATAAGAATAAGAAATATAGATACAACATATCTAAAACCAAATCGATTGGGAATGAGTTGAGGCCACTCCATGGTGCTTGAGATTTTTGGCCGCATGTCTCCCAGGATATAATAACTAGATGATCAGTTACAGTAGCACAACTGCTGAGATCTATAATCTTGCATTCTCCTATCACTAAAATCTATTTTTTGAAAGTCACTAGGTAAAACAATAAAAAATTCTTTGTGTTTTGAGTTGTGTATAACCTAGAAGGTTTACATCCTATTTATAGGAGTTTCACGAATGGTATAAGTAGAAATTTTTAACCTAATGGAGCATTTATAATTTTGAGAATTAATAAGCCTTTAAAGAGTAGTTTCCAAAATTACTATATGTATTAAAGAAAACTTTAATTTTTATCATTTTAATTCTAAAACAGAATTTGGCAAGCAAATGCTCTTATTTGAGGAAAAAATTATTTCAAATTTGGTTTAAAATATTCGTAGGCCCACGAATGACCAAACCGGTTCGGACATTTGCGTTACCCACATCGTGCACGTCTGTACATTTACGAACTAACAATTGGTTCCACATTTTCGTCAACAACATTTGGATCAATTTCTCATTCAAAACTCCAAAATTATCGAATTTTTCCAACAATGAACTATATTTCTTTTTGCCCTTGGAACACCTAACGTTTCTCCCAGCCTTGAAAAAATATGTTGGGATGGATCACACGTTTCATCATGACCCAAAAACGAATCACAAATAGGCTCTACACTTTTCAAATCATCAATCAAGATGGTCCTACAATCAACTTCCTCTTCATGTATCTCACCAGCCCTATCAACTTTCAAGAGGACCCTACTCATTTCTTTATTATCAATTTTATGCGTAGTAGAAGCATTCCTATCGGCAAGCATTGAATTAAAATTACCTTCCCTAGAATTTTTTTTGCAAGCAACCTATTTGCATCTTCTAGATGTGGCTCATCGAGTAAATTGCTTTTTGAAGGTTCTAAGGAATCCAAGCAACCGACCTTTCCTAAGAGAAGGTGAGAAGACTCTTTCACTCCTTTAAAGCATGACACATGCAAAAAGGGAGAAACTTCCATCTGCTTTAAAAAATTTGCCCCTTGGAAGCGGCTTTGAGATACATCCAAAGCGTTCACTACATGATCAAACGACATGGGGGAAATATCACCGCTCTCTAAAATTGAAGACTCCTCCCAAGATGAATATGGAATAAAAGATAGATAAAACTCATAAACGCACACTCTAAACATCTTATTTCTCACTTTGAGAACAATAGTTTCTTCCACTATAATTAAGGACTATAATAATTTGAACAAGAGCTCTATCAAAAGAACCTAGATTCAAAGTCTTCTCATCAATCGAAATTAAGTCACCCCAATTACCTTTTAATTTGAGTGTTATAAAGTTATGTTATTTTAAATTTCACATTCTTAAAGCATTTGTATCTAATATTTTTTAATGCGTATTTAAATATATAAAATTATTAATATTTTTTATCAGCAAAAGTATGATATTATTAAGAGAATCATACAAGCCACCATTGTGACGAGCCTCGTTAAAAACTTCCCTAAACCTAAGCGGAGGAAAAAGGTATTTTTGACAATGCAAAAGGGGTGGGAAACCAAAACGGTCTATGCAAAACAACAAGCAAACAATGACGAAACCCGCATACATCATGACTCAACATCCTATATGCTAACAAGGCAACATACTACTCAATCCCCTAAAACCAAGAGGATCTATCCATGTCTCCCTTAGCTAATACGTCGGACAAAATATTCGCCTTACGATACACGTTGTGGAAATAGACTCGAGTCAACTCTGCACATACGCTATCAATACGTGGGAACCATGTCCACAAATTCCACGGCCCTCTATCATAGTGTAACTCCCATGAGACAGCTACTATAGAATTCGATTCTATAATGACCAAACTATTTCTCCATTTTGAACCTCTAGGAATCATCAAAGCATGATATATGGCTTGCCACTCTGCCTCATTGGAATCAATCACACCTACGGACCTGAAAAAAAAAAGGCTAAAATCTGTCCCATGTCATTTTGCAACACACCACCGCTGCCTGTCGGCCCCAGTTTCCCTCACACTGATCCATCAACATTAAATTTTAGCACTCCAATTAGTGGCCAGACACCATCGAACACCCACCTGTGTCACATTCGAGCTCGACCTCTCATCACACAACCAAGGGCATTCCCGTCAGGTTGACTCAACAATCATCACTGTAATTAGCCGTACGAATCCAATACAATGTCTATAATTTGATCAAGAAGAACTCACTCACCTGTAGATGCTTGGCATTAAACAATAATCGTTTCTGGCTAGCCACATCGACCAAAGCACCTCGCGCAACCTGCCAACCACCACCTACGCTTCATACCTGAGAAAAAACTATGTAAACATTAACTTAGAAACTCGGATAAGCTTGCTGGCTGAACCAATTTAACCCTCCCCCACCAAAAAAAATAACCATACCTCCCTCGTGATGTTATAATTAAATAAGATGCGGTCAACAACATCCTCATCCTCTCCACACCATTGAAACTTCAATCATTCGCATCAATTGGAAATCCTCTATCATTCAAAAAAAAAATAGCTTCGAAACTCGTTGCAACATGACAAACCAAATAAAACATTTTGTTTTTGGAGGCACCTCTAGTTGCTGAATAGCCGAATAATCCTCCTATCCCTCAAGCCCAATGGTGCAGCATTTTCGCCATCACAACAAACAATAATGGCGACAAAGGATCGCCATGTCAAATCCCTCGTTGCAAAGCAAATTCGCTCATCGGGCAGCCATTAATAAAAAATGAGAGTCGCGCTATACTCATACATTCCTGTATCCACATGCGCCATCGAGCTCCAAATCCCACCCGAAATAAAACTTGGTCAAGACAATCTCATTTTATATAGTCATAGGCCTTGGCGAAATCCAATTTCAAGATCACACCCTCATTACTAAATTGTCGTTTCTGCATTGAGTGTATCACCCATTCGCTAACATAACTATTTGTCTACCCTGTACAAAAGCGGACTGTGAATCACTAATTAAATCAGCCAACACATTCTGAAGCCTCGTCGCCAGGCACTACGTTGGCTCCAACCATCTCGAATTAAATTTAATTAATGTAGTTAAATTTGATTTTCAATTTTCTCTAACAATTTCGTTGGCTGTTGAGTCTCATTAGACAGATACCATTGTCCACGCAAAATTGCATAACCACATGCAATATAAATAAAAAGATTAAACAATAAACTTCATATTCCTGTCGGAACTTGTGAGAACTATAAATTAATTAGATGGAAAACTATTTCATGCATCGACTTAGAAAAAAAAAAAGTTTTTTACGAGTATATTTAATTTAGGGTTTAGGTTTAGAATTTAGGGTTAAAATATAATATAAAGTTTAGGGATATAATTTATGATTTAGGTTTAGAATTTAGGGTTAAAATATAATATAAAGTTTAGGGATATAATTTATGATTTAGAATTTTAAGATTAAGGATTTGAATTTTAACTTTTTAAGTGAAACTAAACATGCTTGTGGAAATTTTTTTCACTGGTGCATACAATAATGACCCCCAAATAGATTGAGCTACAACAAATGTATGAAATAATTTGATTCTTACACATTTGGTTATAATTTAAGGACTTATAAGTATGATTGGGTGACTTCTGTTACTTAATTTTCTGCAAACTTGTTCATATTTGAAATAAATGTTAGGCATTGGTATATTTGACTTTAATGTTTTCGTATAATTAGGGGTGTTCAAAATTACCCGACCCGACTGACCCGACCCGATTACCCGACGACCCGATACAAAATAGGCGGGTATTTTTACGTTTTTTATTTTTTTATCAGGCTGCGTACCCGACCCGGTAACTTTTCCGGGTACACAGTTCAGACTTGGGCCGAAAATTTTCCCTTACCGGGTACCCAACCCGACAATTTTAATATATATTTTTATATTTTAAATTATATGTTTATTTTAGCTTTTTTAATATTTTTACTCCAAAGCTAAATTCAAATCCCTAAATTCTGTCTATGTTTGTATTATATACTTTTAAGTTTAATTTTTTTTTTTAAATATTTGTATTGATTTGTAAGTATGATATTTGAAGGAAAAAATCACGATCGAGATTAATCTTTTTAATATATTCTTTTAGTGATAAACTTTAATATATATCTAAATATTTCACCCTTCAAAGTTAAAACTAACTCCAAATCACTATTTTTTTGTTTGGATTATATATTATAAACTTTTAAATTTTATATGTTTAATATGTGCTTTTTAATTTTAAAATTAAAAAAATAAAAAAATATATGAACAGGGTACCTGTTATTCGATTACCCGGGTACCCGAGTAGCGGGTACCCTGATGTAGCGAGCCGAGCATGGGCCGACAAATGAGGTACCTGAATGAACCGAGTACCCGATCTTTCTGGTACCCGACAATGAACAGCCCTAGAGAGAACCCATGAATGAAAAGCAACCTGATAATCCACCTAACCACAGTACCACGCTCAAACAAAATATCACTTTTTTTCAGCAAAGCAGTAAGATTTTATAAAAGAGCAAATTATACAAGCCATCAGTACCTTGTGCCTCATTAAAAGTCTATAATCCTAAATAGAGAAAAAGAGTACAACGTGATAGTGTAAAAGAAAACACACCAATAAAAACACTAACAAACAAACATCAATGAAATCGAAATACCCAACTCGACAAACATCAGATGGGCACAATATAGTCACCACCCATAAGGACCATATAGCAGCCAAGGGACGCAAAATAGAACCACACCCAACGCACAATCCATGTAAAAATATCACACCAAGCAAACAATAAAATCATGTCCCAACTCGCGCAAACAGCAACAGAAAAGCTTGTGCTCGCCTAAATTTCACACCACCCTTACACAGAATGCCACTATCAACCACAACTTGCTTTTGACATGTCGCTAAACCACCGCGAAAACAGTCGAGAGGTTGAAAAATAAAATGTCCTAAAATCAATAAAATAAATCCGCAAACACCTTATTCTTTTGAGGCTTTGAACGACCACGAATTCTCTTCTTTATTCGTTCTACGACAACCTTTCACTCTTATAGATGTATGAAACTACGACGTTCCTTCAGATCCAACCCACTAAGTACGATGGCTTTCACCTCTCACACCTTTCGCATCACACCATGCTCAGGTGTATCCAAAACGAACTCTGTCGGTTCATTAACCTCAAGTTGCATATCAATACCATTATGTACAACAATCTGAGCCATAAACGCCAAAAGGAAATTAGCAAAAATTAATTCTCGACATGCTTTCTCATTCAAAATTTATGGATCTGATAATTCTACATTTGAACCAATCATCACATTCTCGGGATAAAATTCACTTGTCAAAGATCCACCTAGTTCAGACTCGTCACCATCTCTATATACGCACCCTCCTATATCATCTAGAGGTTGTTCAATTGGATTAGCATTGTCCTCCCACAATGTATTCATTCGCCAAATCACATGACCCACCAACTCGACCTCTCCCAAACCAGCACAAGGCCGAGCCAACTTATTAATCAAAGTTGAATCTCTAATTTTTTTTCCACTTCTTTGGATGAAACCCCCAGCTCTTCCCTAAGCTCCACTCCCCCTTTGAATACACTATTAGAGTCGTTTATATCTTATGTCGATTCTGAATCTTCAACCTCACTACAGTGAACAATTGCATCATATTCAGTAACTTTTATATAGAATTTATTACCATTCATGAATACTTCAATCCTCTCATCAATTCGATCAAAGTTCTCGGTTTCAATCAAGATTCTACCGTATTCAAACGAGAAAGGTTCCTCATTTGTGCTATCCAGTTTTATAAGTTTTCCCCATAACTGCGCAATATTGGTAAAAGTTCCTATCGACCAAAGATGCATCGGCAAACCACAAATTGCAAGCCAGATTCGTCTTGAAGTAATCCCAATCGACTGCTACCACTTGGGTGTTCAAAATTACCCGACCGGTTACCCGACGACCCGATACAAAATAGGCGGGTATTTTTAAGTTTTATTTTTTATCGGGCCGGGTACTCGACCCGGTAATTTTTTCGGGTACACGGGTCGGGCTTGGGCTGAAATTTTTCCCTTACCGGATACCCAAACCGACCCGACAATTTTAATATATATTTTATATTTTAAATTATATGTTTATTTTAGGTTTTTTAATATTTTACTCCAAAGCTAAATTCAAATCCCTAAATTCTTTCTATGTTTGTATTATATACTTTTAAGTTTAAATTTTTTTTAAAATATTTGTATTGATTTATAAGTATGATATTTGAAGGAAAAAAATCGGGATCGATATTAATCTTTTTAATATATTCTTTTATTGATAAACTTTAATATATATCTAAATATTTCACCCTTCAAAGTTAAAATTAACTCCAAATCACTATTTTTTTTTGTTTGGATTATGTATTATAAACTTTAAATTTTATATGTTTAATATGTGATTTTTAATTTTAAAATTTTAAAAATTAAAAAATTATGAACCGGGTACCCGTTACCTGATTATACGGGTACCGGAGTAGCGGGTACCCAGATGTAGCGGTTCGGGACATGGGCCGACAAATGAGGTACCCGGATGAGCCGGGTAACCGGTTTTTCGGGTACCCTAAAACCGGATACCGACAATGAACAGCCCTAGGTATAACCACTTGTATCTGGTACATTGATCGACTAATTCAGATCAGGTAATCATAGTCTCATTCATAACATCATAATTTAAACTCTTGATTTTGTTTAAGGGACTTGATGCTTCATCTCGTTAAACTAACTGATAGCTGGTTGATTTAATTTCTGTCATATATATGTAGAACACAACTATTTACTTAAGATGTCTCATCTTGTATTTTGTGTAAAATAAATGTTTAATTAATTTTAAAAAATGTTGCTGGGAATAGATGAACATCAACCGGTATGCATGGCCTAACTTTAGCCTAAATTAACATATTTGAAGACAGGCATTAAATTGTCTAAAGTTTTAGTGGGATCCAAATGAATGTATTAGCGACATTCATAGCAAATCGTCAGGTTTACTTGATTCCTCGTAAAGTTTGATTAGGATAATGTTAAATGCATTTAGACAAATTATTCATTCACAATCTAACTTCTTTTTCTTTCATGTCTAATATTTGTGTTTCACATGTATTCCAACATTAGTGCGATGATTTAACTATTTAAATATTCAATGTCTTTATATCAAACACATATTGTCATATACAATATTTATATTCAAATTTAAGTTATTTAAAAGTTAAATTGGTAAATGATGGTGTATTTCATCCAGATGATCCAGGTTCAAGGAGCTTAGCATGTAGATGTGCGTGAGGTTATCCAGATTTGGAACCGAACACAATACTACCTTGTACTATAATATAAATATAAAAAAGTTTAAATTGGTTATTACCACATTTCATTTCTCCATTGTAATTGAGAAACAAATCCCAACAGTAGTGACTTGATAATCTTTGAAGCAATCATAAGGTCCCTTAAAGTTTTAGTCAAATGGAACGCATAACAGAATTTTAAATGAACAAAAACATATTCCTCACCTCAAAGCCTTCCCCATGTTCAAGGATCAGGGTGCAATGACCAAATTGAGAAATAGGCCATAATTTACAAAATCTTATCGTGTCGTAATTATATTTAAAACATAACAAGTTTTGTAGTATGATTTTAACCTTATTAATAAAATCTTTTGCCTAGCAAAAAAAAAAAGTTTTGTAGTTATGAAAAAGCTAATATATGCAATACAAACCTAACAGATTTTCACTTAACTGCTCTCTTTTTGGGATTATCCCTCAAGCTAAGAATTTTTTATGAGAGATGATTATGCGAAACAATAACGCCACATCAGCACATGCCACTTTCATTTAAATTATATCATGTAATTATATATTTTATTAACTCGTATGATTTTCTAAAGAAAAAAATTATACAAGAAATCTATTAATGCGAGCCTCGTTAAAAACCTTCTTATAACTAATTGAAAAGAAATAGTACCTAGAAATAGCAGGAATCACACAAAGAACGGATCACAACCACCCATAATTCAACCATAAGACATAGTCGCCAAGCTAATACATGGAAAAACAAAGACAATCCCTGGTCCCTCGGAATATCGGTCGGTTTAATCCAACTACCGGGGCTTTCCCGTTTGGTGGATTCGATAATAGATCTAAATGTTTGGCTCTTCCATCTGACGTCGTTTGCTTGCTTGGGTTCCATTTTAGGGTTCACAAGATCCATCTTTGTGTTTCTTTTTTTTTCGGTTTTAATCTTTGATGCCCAGTGTTGTTTTAAGGCTTTGGTGTTTGTTTTCTGTACGTATGTTGTTCTTTTAATTAATAAGAATCCCGTCTTGATAAAAAAATATATATATTTATAAAAAGAGAGTCAATCATAATCCTTCGAATGTAATAACACCTTTTTAAAATAAGTAGAAAATTCAGAAGACGATTATTTATAATATTCGGTCGAGCTAAAAAGGACAAAGCAGATACCGGACATTAACCGCGAATTGTTCTAAAATCAAACAAAAGCATTACCACTCCTAAAGTATATGACAGATATAATTGAAAGGACTTGTCTTACCCGCAATAAAAGAGAATGTCACATGCTTCCATGTGATAAAGTTTGAGAAAAGACTAAAGAAAGAAAGAAAATTTAATAGAAATAGTGGGAAAAAGCTCAGTCAAACATTTACTGCTACAAAGCATGCATGGAAATTAAGATGATGACGAATATTTGGCATGCTTATGTTAATGGGTGTCTGAAACTGTGATTTTTGAAAATATCATGATTCTAATTAATGATGGGATAAAGAAGTGGGGAAAGATGGTGACAAGATTTGACTACACTTTTGTTTTATTAAGGCTGCTTTATTGATTGATTTTCTTTTATAACTAATCTCTATGATATTTGAACAGATTTGAAACCTT
Source organism: Hibiscus mutabilis (assembly GCA_019671005.1). Classification (NCBI taxonomy): domain Eukaryota; kingdom Viridiplantae; phylum Streptophyta; class Magnoliopsida; order Malvales; family Malvaceae; genus Hibiscus; species Hibiscus mutabilis. The sequence goes on along the minus strand of CM033734.1, from coordinate 40,808,020 downwards.
TTTCACCACTCATCATTCTTTTCACTCTATTTAAGCTACTGAAGTTTATTTTTTTAGGTTAATCATTGAACATTTGAACTGTACATGTTTAGATCATTTGACAGTCTAATGAGATGCCAAAATGACGCCATTATGGATTCCTACAAAAGCCGTAAAATACCCCTATACGAATCTAGCATTGAACGCTTTGTGTCACACCCTTTACTGAGGTCTGGATAAAAACATGAATTTTGGAAAATTATGGAGTCACATATGAAAATTTAGCGGGGCTTAAATTGAACAGGGAAAGAATTAGAGGCTATTTCTGTAAACCCTAAATAGTTTTGGGGACCTCTATGCAATTTCCCAAATTTCTAATATATATATATATAAAGAGGGGTTTAGAATCTACTTACACAGAATGTAAAACTCATAGTTTTACATATTTTTTGGATCGTTGGATGGTGAAAATGGATGACTGAGATTAACTTCTTACTTTTTTTTTCATGTGATAATCTTCACATAACCTATTGTTAATCTCAACCATCTATTTTACCCATTCAACGATCCAAAAAACGTGTAAAAGTTAAAAACTGTTACACTATGTAACTGGATCATATATATATATATATATATATATATAGGGTTAAGATCCACTTACACTATGTTAAACTCAACTAGTTTTATATTAATTCATGGCCATTAGATGAGTAAAATGGATGGATGAGATTAATTCCTTACTTTTATTTTCCAAGTGATAATCTTTACCCATCCTACTTCTAATCTCATCCATCCATTTCACCCATCCAATGGTCATGGATTAGTGTAAAATTAATTGAGTTTTACATAATATAACTGGATCCATTTTTACTCTACCTTTCTCTCTCTCTAATTTTCCCCAAACCCTCTATTTTTCCCTCTCAACTTGTTCATCTTCCCTACCATCATCTGCCATAGTTTCTTTAATGTTTCCATTATTCTTGTCAACGTTTCAGTCCTTGCGTTTTGTCAGTCCTAATTTCCTCTTTCTTGAATTCCATTCGAGTCGTGTTAAATAAAAGATTTGTGTGTCGGTTTTCTTGTCATTAGAGGTTTGCATGTGTTCTCTTCCCCGATATTGGTGTTGTCACTATCGTGTCATTGTGTCTGTGGCTAGTATGCTTACATGGGTAAGGGTTCATTCTTGTTCTTTTACTGCTTGTGTGGGTTATGTGATCCATAACCACCGTCGTCTTTGTCTAATTTCCCATATGCCTAAAACTAAACCCTAGGACATGTTAATTATGACACGAGACTACACTCGAAGCCCAGTGGTTCTGTGACCTAAGCCCGTACCAATTTGGGCTCCTGGTCAAGCCAGGCCCAATAATTGAAACCAAAGTGTACCCATCTAGGCTTTGCCTTACCACATCTATTAATTTATTATGTTAGAGCCATCTGGGCTTCGCCCGGGGAGTCCGATAGTGGCTTTCGTTTTTATTTTGGACACTCGAATATGGTTTACTCGTAAAACCCAACTCTTCTTTTTCTCCACCAATCCAAAGACAACTCTAACGATGATTCTAAGACCATTGGCCGACTCATCTTAACGAGATAAACGTGATAGTTATGAGGTGTCGAAAATGGGCGGCCGAATTCTAGTAGATTGAATTTTGAAAGCTTAGAGAATAAAAAGAGAGGAAAGGGAGAGAAAAGGAATAGAGAGAGAGAGGGAAAATAAAAAATGATTTCTTCACTATCAACCACCTTAAAATATTGAGATAGGTAAATCACACCCATGGCCTCCATCTCTCAATTCCCTTGCTTTTTAGTCATCTAATTTGCCTAAATTAAAATTTCAAACACTTTAATTTTTAATTTAATAATTAATATTAAAAATATTCAACCCGGATTCAAGATCCGAATAACTAACCTGAAAATTGGGTCGTTACAGCTACAATCAAAATGAATGTGACAAACACATTTTTTGTCATCTTATGAAGAATGAGATATCTTCCTGCTTGATCTTTTTATTATTGTAGGATTATTTGGAACATGATGCACACAAGCATCTTCTAAATACTTCTCTAACTCAGTTTTGTTGGCAGTAAATAATGAAAAACTTGTATCCCTTTGATATTTTGAAGTCACGAGTTGTTAAAGATCAACTTTACCTTTACTTTGAGTCTCATTCTAAGTGATATTGGAAAAAAAAGGTAGAAGTGGAGAAAGAAGTATCATTTGTCTTTGAATGAGGCAATGAGGAAGCATATGTCAAATAAAAATTGCAAATCCACTGATGTTTGTGTTTCGACACGTAAATAGTGCAAGTATACACTGACGACACAAGTAAAGAAATGGACACACAAGGTGTGTGTCGGGTTACCAAATCTTATAAGGAATGTGCAATGTTGATCAGATGGAATTGATTGGAACAATTTTAATAAGCTTGACGAGTGTTCAGAAATTTAAATGAGAAAAACTGAAGAGATATTAAGATAAATAGAAAAAGGATCTTGGTACTTCCAAAAGCAATCAGCAAATTGTGATATAAAAGATAAAATTTTCTAATACATCCACCACTATACCGACATTTTCATTGATACAGTATTGACATAGTTGATGGGTGATGTTCCTTCGATGCCACAAATATATTTACCTAAACTAGCCATAATGTGTCACTTGACATAGTCCGTCGGTAACTCTATCCATTCAAGTATCGATACAACCATTCCCAACTAAGGCCTAAGTGTCACATGGCCTAGCCAGGTAATAACTCTTGTTACTCATGTCGCTTAAAAAATTTATCATCTTTTTAACACCCCTACCCAATATGAAATAAAATTGAGTCGGATATGACACCGGAATACAAAATAAAGATCCAAAAAATCAAAGCAATACAAAACATACATTTCATCAAAGAAAATCATCAATCATGAGAGGATACAAATTATTTAGTTCTAATTTAAACATCATAGACCAATTTGCAAAGTTTTCAAAGTTTAGGAACTCAAATGTAATTTATGGAAATCTAATTTTTTTAACAATATTAGGACATACTTATGAAATTCATTTCAAACATGCCTACCTATAAAAATTTAGCCCATTTAGATGCTTAGAACATATTTAATTTCATTATGAAAGTTTGAGGACTAGATTGCAAAATTTTAAACTTACAATTAACTCTTAATTAACTTGTCATGAAATTCTAGTAGCAAATTTTTGTACTGGTACAACACCGTCTGTATCGATACTCTACTATATCGTACAAATACATTTGTACCAAATTTTTACATATATAAGGCGAGTTGTACCGGTACTCGAGTATATTGCACCGATAAGCTTTGCACTGAATTGCAGAACTGAGATAAAAATTTTTTTCTTTAAACCATTTTAAAGAGATTCAAAATCACCCTAAACATGTTTCTATAGTTTCACATATATTAAATCTAAGTAAACTTATATCAGATATCAAAATTTTTACACTTCAATCCAACCTACAAGGATATAAAGTTCTAACCATATATGTAATATCATACATGTTTCTTTCAGGCATAAATGGCCTATTCCAATTCAAGAATTCCATCTTGTCATGTTTAGTTATACATCCACATATCATAAGGTTTTCCATATATGTCTTACACATAATTTACCAATTAAATTCACAACTCAAAGAATGACTTATTGCTTACCATTGGACTAAAGTCATATTATAAACCAAAGTCACACTTAATTACCATGCAATCAATCATTCTTAGTTCATATGCCACCAACTAGGAGTTTGACAAAGGAAAGCTTACCCAGTGATCAAAGAAGAACTTGCAATCCCTAAGTACGATCCCGAATGCTTATAAAGAATTTTCACACGAAATGCATTCAAACAAACATAGTAAGCTTATAAAGCTTTGTTAGGTAGTTGAAAGTAATAAATATGTAATGAACCATTATAGATATAAATGAACAAAAGATCATACTTATAAGGTGGCAAGACCTATCATATAACTTAATCAAAATTCATATTCATTAGCATATGAATTCATTAAATTCCTTATATTACAATCATACTTATAAACTCTTAGTCTTAAACATAAGATTTTATTCATTTTCCCTTGGATCACAATTAACATAAGGATACTCGAATTCTCAAACAACTTTCGCCTATAACAAAAAATGGTTAATACCTCCAGTTGTCACCAATGACCAATACAACATTCCTTATGCTTTCGCCAATAAGTATCATAATCCTTCGATCGTATTCCACTCATACATGAGCTCAATAAATTCTACGGCATGCCAACTGTACCCAAATTTAACTTGTATCCAAGGTTATCTTTAATTCATTCCTTTATTCACATAAAAGCTTATAGCTTGAAAAATTCATATCATAATTCATAGTGAGCTTGGAGATCTAAAGCTTGTCATAACGTCATGATTCAAAGCTTAGCTCATAGCAAGGTTCATAACATGGTTCATATTATAGCTCATAACATAGTTCATATTATAGCTCATAACATAGTTCATAACATAATTCATTGTATAACATATTTCATAACATAGTTCATATTATAGCTCATAACTTATTGGTATAATTCATAGTATAACTTATTTCATGCTAGCAACTTATCATAATATCTCATTTCATAGTTTATTAAAGTCACATATTAATTCATGATGAACTTAAGGTTTTATAACTTAACATATCATATCAAAACATAAGCAATGTACTTACAAAATAAGAAACAAAGTAATAAGCTTACCGAACTTACCACACATTGGTTTGACATAAAGATAGCTCTAAGTGGGTTTGCACCACTTACCACAAAAAATGCAACATATAAACAAATACATATGCAATCGCGTTGCCACCAAACAAATCCCTAGTTTGAACTACACTCACATAATACCCCAAAATTATGGAGTATCTTGATTCAAATTTCCTTGCTCGATTTTCTTCCCACCAAAGAGATTTCATCCAATTCTTGTTCTCTCACACACATTACACAAGACATAATATAAGAATTCATCAATATCAGGATTAAGACTAAGGATTAACTTGGGAAGCACGAGGACGAAAAACTAGTAACATTTCCAGTACTCGTTCTGTCCCCGATACTGGTACAATATAGGTACGATCGGGGTACGTGTCAAGGATGTCCCACGATAATGGGGTACGGCTAAAATTCTTCAGAGATGTTTGATGAATTTATGGAGACTCTTCGGGGATGGCATGTAACCTGCACATGCATCACATTGTTATTTTTTACCTTTAACATAAAAAATAAAAAAAAAACAAATTAAACCTAATTGCAGACGTACCTGGAACAACTCACATTTCAATTTCACTTTCCTTTTCGACTATTAGAGAGGATAAGGATGTGACAAACACGACACCAACGGGTAACCAAGGACAATGAGGTAGACGCCGATGAAAGGCTTGTACTCCGACACGTTTAAATTTTAATTTCAGGTATGTTTCTCCCTCTCTATTTTCTTCATCCTTTGTATTCCGACGTATATTGTGTTATGCGGTGTCATGACAAAATAAAGTGCTGGAAACACTCGAAAGAATGATGAAACTTGAGTTTTTGATGTCAACGTGGGTAACAAGAGATTGACTTTATACACACAAAAGGATCATGTTTTTGGAATCTGAATCCCCAAGAGATTTTAGACTTAGTTAATGGAAATTAAGGCTAATTAAATTGTGAAACGAATAAGGGGAGATGTTGAACTAAAGGAAATATCTTTCTTTAGGGGAGATGATTGCTTGCACACAAAAAGAGATTTCGGTATGATTGCTTAAGATATGCACGTATCTATTAGAAATAAAGGAAATAGGGTGGAATAGTAAAACTGGATTAGATAAAAAAGAATGTTGGGGAGGATACATTAACATGTATGATGATATATAAATGTATGTATGTTAATCAATGCTAAAAGATAACTGGAAACTTCTAAAAGCATGTTGGTTTCTTAAATCTTAAAATTTCAGGAATAGCCATTACAATTTACAACCATGTGTTGTTCAAAATTACATGTTTCTTTCACTGGAATTTTTCTGAGGATGTGCTATTGTGGATTTTGCTAAGAATGAACATTGATCTCGAAAGATGTTAACAATGTTTTATTGGGGTTATTTAATATTTTTCTAGACTTAATTTATTGTTTGAGTCCTGAGATTTGCACTTTAATTGTGTGCTTTGTGTATGAATTTTATTTTTAATTTACTATGAAGTAAGATACTAATTTGTGAATTTAATGACCAATTGATTTGTTTTGTTTGTTTAATGTGAGCAGATCTATTTAGTTCAAATATGTCATCTCAAATGATAATAGTGATAATGATCCTAATTTCACTACTAGTGGAACTGGAAGTGCTAGCGGGAGTGGGTCGATTTCATCATCTCAAAATGAATTGTGGGATTATGTGACAACGATAGAAAAATGGGGGACTGTTGGAGGAATTTGGAATTTCCAATGTAACATTTGTGGTGAAACTCGTAATGGAAGTTATACTATGATAAAGACCCATTTGCTTCAAGTTTCAGGCGAAAGAGTTGCACCTTGCAAAAAAGTAATTGGAAATCAAAAACTTGAAATTCTAAGGTTGGTAGAGGAGTGGGGAAAGAGAAAGAAACAAGGAGAAACTAGAGAAGTTTCTTAGACTTGTCAATCTCAAACTAGAAATGAGACAGTCTTTTTTTTAGAAGAGAAAACTTAGCATGTCACCTCTTGCTAGATCATTCGACATGAATGCTAGGGCCCAATTAGATGAAGAAATTGCAAGAATGTTTTATACAGTGGTTTATCCTTTAATCTTGTTAGAAATCCCCATTACCATAGGTCTTTCACTTTTGCTGCAACTTACAATATACCTGGTTATTTGCCCCTTGTTATAATAAATTGTGAACCACATTACTCCAACAAGAAAAGAATATTGTTGAGAACCTCTTGCAACCGATTAAAGCAACATGGCAAGAAAAAGGGGTTGACTATTGTGTGTGATGGTTGGATTGATCCAACAAGAAAACCTCTCATTAATTTTATGGCTACTTCTTGAAATGGGCTCATGTTTCTTACAGTTGTAAATTGCTTTGGTGAAGTTAAAGATAAGTGTAGAAATTCTAATTTCTTATTCTTTTTTTTTTCTGAGAATACTTATAAGGTATTTATATACAAATGTCTACCAACCTAGAAAAGGGAATTGCACCCTAATTAAAGAGAATATTTAAAAATTAGGGAAATAATAAATCTAATTAATCCTTGATTGACTAATAACAACAATCTCTAATCCCCTAAAATAAACAATCATATCCTATTTACGTTTAAACCACACTACAAAATTTTGACTAATTCTACACTCTCCTCAAGTTGGAAAGTATATGTTGCATGATCCCATCTTGGATTTGAATCCATCGAAGCTGGTTCTTGGGAGAGCTTTGGTGAAAATATTAGCAAGTTGCAATTGAGTAGGAATATAACTTAGCTTGATAGTCTCATTCTTGACCATTTCGGAGATAAAATGTCTATCAATCTCAACATGCTTGGTTATGCCATGATGAACAGGATTCTTAGCAATGCTTATAGTAGATTGGTTGTCAATTTGCACCTTGAACTGAGTATTAAAGCCTACCTTTAACTCTTTTAATAATCTCTAAATCGACATTCCTTCAAAAATTCTGAGTCCAAGTGCTTGAAATTCTGCTTTAGCACTACTTCTTGAATCTATCGATTGCTTCTTACTCCTTCATGTAACAAGATTACCCCAAAAAAATGAGCAATAGCTGCTTGTAGACCTAATTTCAGTTAACTCCCTAGACCAGCTTGTATCGGTATAAATCTCAACCTCATAGTTTTCACTTCTTTTAAAAATTAAACAATGACCAAGTGTCATTTTGAGGTACCTAAGAATTCGATTGAATGCTTCTAGGTGCTCTTCTCATGGTTCATTCATATGTTGACTGACAATACTTACTGAAAAGGCAATATATGGTCTAGTATGGGATAAATTAACATTCCCACTAACCTTTGGTATTGTTCTTTGTTAACTGGAACTCTATCACTCTTTAGCTTTAAGTTAGGATCCATAGTTGTTTCTGTTGGTTTACACCCAAGCATACTTGTCTTTATCAGTAAGTCTAAAATGTATTTCCTTTGTGATATCACAGTTCTAGCTTTTGAACGAGTAATATCCATTCCTAGAAAATACTTGAGAGTACCAAATCTTTGATTTTCAAGTGAACAGCAAGTTGGCCTTTTAGACTACTGATTTCTTCAAGGTCATCTCTTGTTATGATAATGTCATCAACATAAACAATAAGAATGACTTTTTTACCTTTCGATGGAACCTATAAGAACAATGTGTGATGTGATTGACATTGACTGTATCCATAGTTAATTATAGCTTTGATAAACTTGTGAAACCATACACGAGGAGACTGTTTCAGGCCATACAGTGATTTCTTTAGCTTGCATACTTTGTAGCTATTTGAGGATTCTCTGAACCTAAAGGTATCTCCATGTATACATCTTCTTCAAGATCCCCATTTAGAATTCATTTTGATGTTTAACTGATGAAGAGGACAATATTCATTTATTGCAAGTAACAATAGTACCCGGACTGTGTTTAGATTTGCAACAGGTGTAAAGGTCTCTTTCTAATCAATTCCATACGACTGAGTGAACCCTTTTGCCACCAACCTTTCTTTGAATCTTTCAACACTTCTATCAGCCTCGTACTTGACCAAGAATATCCATTTGCAACCCACTGTCTTATTTCCTTGTGGCAATTTAGTGAGTACATATATCCCATTGCTCTTTAGGGGCCTTGATTTCTTCTTCAATAGTTTTTTTTCCAACATGAAATTTTTAATGCTTCCTAAACTGTCTTTGGAATATGTATGCTATCAAGAGACATAGTAAATGCTCGATGGGATGGTAGTAATTTTCCATAGGCAACATACCTCTCAATATGATACTTGGTGCACTCTCAAAAACCCTTTCTTTATGTACCGACCCGAATCTTGGGCTTTGGACCCAATTTATTGGGCCTTATGTTGGAAAGCCCAAAAAAGGATAATTGGATTGGTCTTTGTGATAAATAAAAAGAAAAAGAAAGAGTTTTGAATTAAAATGGTGGATAGTGATTTGATGGAGAAAGAGAAAAGAATGAGATAAGGGGAGAGAGAAAATAGAAGGAAAAGAGAGAAAAGTAGGGGAGAGCTTTGAGTTTTGATCTATGATTATCGGAGTCGTCGTTCATGACACCACCGCTGCCATCACCTTTAGCTCGTCGAGACGCTTCCGGTGGTGGTCGCCACGTCCTCATTAGAATCGCCGTTAGAGGGGGTGAGAGGAAGGAAGTTCGGCCTAGGGTAAGATGAAGTCATTCTAGCGGCCAAAATGAAAAATGAAGGCCAACGACGTGTCTATCAGCGTTGAAACAACCAGGAGGGAGCTCGTCACTGTCGTTCTGCCACCGGAGGGCCGCCCACGAGTCGCCACTATGCGTGGGTGTGCGCTACTACAGGCGGGTGCACCAGGATCTAGTGCACTGCACCACACTGGATCTCGCACCCGGTTTCACATGGGCTCAGCCACACCAAATCAGGCCACGCGAGTGCATGTGAGTTATGATGCATCACGTCGCACCAGATCGACCAGCTTGACCAGGTCATTGACCGATAGTTGACTTTTTTGGGGGGACCCTTCCCGGGGGTTTCTCGACGTTTTGAATCTAATAGCTCAGTTCGTTTTTCAAAATTTGAACCCGGTAAGCTATTTTTACGTGTTTGACCCTTCGTTTGGCATATGAGGTGTATGGAATTTAAGTGTTTTTGTAATTGTTGATATGCGAGGATTAATCGGTTCAGATATCGGATCAAGTGGGATATTTAGGAAGCTAGGATAAGGATTTTAGCGATGTCAGCATAAGGTTAGTACACCCGAACTTCAAAATGCTTCATGAGCATAATAAGTGTAATTGCCTTGCATGTTAGTGGTTGCAAAAAGGAAATGAGTAATAAGCATGCATCAGTACTGGTATTGCGAGGCTTGATAATTATTAAGGTGCTTGATGAGTTTGAGGATGTTTGAAACTGTTATGAGCTTTAGAGGCCGTATAGGGTTGTCTGAACATTCGTACAATTATCAGATTCATGATTGCTATGTGACGATGCCTTGTGTGATAGTAGAATGAATTAATATATTCGATTGAATATGGATTAAGGACAGAGCTAATAATATTTGATTAAATGCTTAAATTGGTAATTATTATTAAATAATTTAAATACGCTAGCAACAAACTATAATGACTTTTATAAGCTTTAGGGGTAGGATAGGGTAGGATAGGGCCTCGTAATTTATATTGATGTAGTCAGGCTTAATGGACTAATACTGGCAAATACTCGATAAACTGCTTATGAATTGTTAATCCAACACTAACTGGTTTAAGGCCAGTTGCGGTAGAAATTGAAGAATATGATTAACAAATGTGATAATGTGGATTATTGGAAATAATTAATGGGAATGAATTGTATCACTCCTCCATAAAACGTAACACTCGGTAATGCTTGATTAGTTGTAATAGCAACAATAGGGACTCGTGGTGGGTCGTGTGATGGTTGTGTGCCAGGTAGGGCACTTGTATGGATCCGTGGTGGATCATGTATGGTTACGTGCCAGGCAGCGCACTTGTTTGGTTAAGAATCTTTGTTTGGTGGGATCCGGATACCCAGTGAGTGAGTGTTGCAACACATAAAGTCCACTCGATGTGAGATTTCGAGTGATGAAATAAAGACCATCTGATGTGAGATTCCGGGTGATGATATTTGCTCGATGTGAGATTTTGAGCCCCGCTTGATGTGAGATTCTGAGCCCCGCTCGATGTGAGATTCCGAGCGAAGACTCAATGTGAGCTTCTGAGTATACCGCTCGATGTGAGATTTTGAGCAGCTCAATGTGAGATTCTGCGCATGGGTGGGTCTCCCAGTGTCGGGTGACACTGGGCCTCACTCCTGGTTTACTTTATTGATGTGCTTAAGGCAATTGTGATGTTGTTTATATGCTTGACATGTGTTTAGGCGATTATGGTAGTGCCACATGTTTATTTATCTCTTCTTATTGCTTGTACTAGCTTGAATGCTTACGTTTATGATTAACATGAAGTATAGTGAGTAGATGTGTACCACTGAGCTTTGTAAGCTTAGCGCTTGGAATCGTTGTTTTTGTGCGTAGGTTGATCATTGGATCGTGGGATCGTGGAGCACTGTTAGATCAGGATTCTAGCATGGGGGTCTTTGGAGTACGGTATTTGAGTCTAGTGGGATATGTGTTCATAGGACCTTACATGTGAAGTCTGTATTTATTATTTTAAAATTGTATTATTTAAATTGTACCTTTAAGTATTTTAAATTTTAATTGGAGCTCCCTTGTAACCTTTTATTTACTTATATATATATATTTATTTTAATCATTGGTTTTAAATGTTTTTGCGACTTACTTGTTGGGTTGATCTTGTTTGAAAAAGAAATTTTATGGTTTTGGGTTGGGCTTGAGGCCCGAATGTGACATCCGGGTCGCGGGTGTTACACTTTAGGTAATGGGCAGTTCTATATTATAAGTAAAAGGAACAAGAGTCTCATTGTGTGAAGATTCCATACATGTGTCAATTTTTGAGGTGGAAGGATCCAGGTCAAGTTCTTGACAATGTATGATGTCCTCTATATTCCAAAAATTAACTTGAAACAAATCAAGAACTCCTTATCTATGCTAGGAGGAGTAAAAGTATACATTTTGGGAGTGAGAGGAGAGTAACATTTGTTGTAATATCCCAATTTTTGGCTAGTGACCAAAATGTAAATTTTGAAAGTTTTGTGGCTAAACTATAAACTTTGGAAAAATTCAAGGATCAAAGTGTAATTTTGAAAAGTTATGTATTTTAATCCCGTAAATGAATAGTTTACTGCCAATAATGTCGTTTCCCTGTTACCCAAGATTTTCGTACGGAGTTTGTATTAATGGCTATAAAACTATAAAGTTCGAAAAAATATTCAGATAATCGGATCAAGCTTAAATTTCATAGATAGTTCTATGGAACTTAGAAGAGTAATAAAATATCATTTTATGGATATTTGGATGTTAAAGAGATCGAGAAAATTTTAAATCGATCAAAATGATATGGAATGACAATTTTGTGAGTAAGTTGATCAGTAAAGGGCGTTTTGTTCAAAAGGGACATGGAGCGAATTTTGAGATTTATTTTATGGATGAATAGTAGCTTATTAGAATCCAACTGTCTAGTTGGAATGTTACAAAATGGCAAATTAGAAATATAAATCTAGTTGGAGGGTATTTTTGGAAAGTGGAATTTATTGAATTAAAAATTCATTTTTAATGATAAAAGTGTCTTAAATATATGAAATATGAAGTAATTATCAGGAAAAATACTCTCCAAAACGTTGGTGAAGTGAAAAAGAAGAGAAAAAATTTTACAAGCTCAATTTAAGCCCCGAATCTCAATTTTCAAGTAATCTTTCGAACTACAAAGTTGTTTTACTCTTCGAGCTCTATCTTTTGATGTAAATAATTCATAGAATACTTGCTTGGTTGATGAGATTTGATAAGAGGAAGAAATTAGGGTTTATGAACAAATTGGGGCTTTTATAATTTTATGAATCCATGGTTGATTTTAAGTTAGAATCATGCTTGTATGGTGTTAGAATCATGTTATTGAGTTGGGATTTAAAACCTACATATTTAGTATTGTATAGAAAAGATTAGGGTTTATGGATTCAAGTCTAACTTAGAGTTTTTGATGTTGGATTAATGATCTAGTAAGCTTGATTTGTTGTTTGGAAGCAAAACCCTAAGTTAAATACATATGGACCATTTCAGCAAGCTTTAAAAATTAAGGGACCAGATCTGATTTTTTATGAATTTGATGTGTATTTATATTATTAATGATGGTAGAGACATGAAAATAAAGTTAGAATGCTAAGCCGATGACTAATCACATTTGTGACCATTTTGACAAATTGTCAAACTTGAATGGTCTATTCGACAAAGAGGATATGTAGAAGGAGTAAATCTGAATTTTATTTAAAATGATGGAATCAAGGTAGTAATGTTGATTGGAGTACTATTTTGCAAAGTTAAGAAGCTTGAATCCTTATATTTGAAATTTGGTGACCATCTCGGCAAATAAAGAGAAATTAAAGAAGTAAGGGTTTAAGCTTATTTTGATGAAGGATGTAAAGAGAACATATGAATACAAGCTTTATTCTAGTCATTTGAAGTAAAGTGATGGGACTAAATTGACAAGTAGAGAAATAAGGAGAAGTTGATGTAAATTAGAAGTTATTTACGGAAAGTTATGGTAGAATTTGAATTATGGCAGTAAGTTTAAACATTTTCCATAAATTCTATAAAAATGGTTAGATGATGAATTTTATACCATTGTAAAGATTTGTTAGTCTAGTTTCGTTTCCAACAAACGGAAACTTATTTCGAGTTTCTAGTTAAAATATATGAATTTTTAATCAAATGAAGGTCAGAAAAATTACAGAGCAGTTTCTGCCTGGACAACTCTGTGACGTGGATGTAAGGAATTTTCATAATTTTTGAAGATTTTATTAATTCATGTGGTTTATACAGTTAGAACCGTTATCGAATCTAGTTTATCCAGTATAAAATAAATTAAGATCAACTATGCTTGTATAAGTAAATCTTTGAAGGTAGCGCATGCTATCAGAAAATGGAATTTGAAACATTTTGTATTTAAATGTTAGTTAGCAAGCTCAGAAGAATTATAGGAAGTTCAAATTGTTTACTAAGGACCATAATGAGTTTTTGAACAGTACAAGGAAGAAAGGAAAAATATTTGGAAATTTTATATTCGAATGATTATATTAGACAGCATGTTTAAGGTACTATTTTATTGTATTCATGTGATTAATGAAGTCAAGTCCGAATCAAAGAAGGTTCAAGGTACTATGAAAGAAAGGATCGACCTAGAACTTAGTGAGGCATTATGTTAAGTGGCCAAAGTGAGTGCATTTTTACCTATTTTATATATGATATGAGGAAGACTTGCGATAAGTCGACCTTGATATTAATGAAAATGTATGTTGATTAAAGCTATGCAAATGGCATGAAATGTTAAATGGCATATGTGATACATTGATATGGCATAATGATTTATGTAAGATAAATCGGATTTTAGATATTGGGTATGAACTGCCTACTATCGACTTATATGATTTATATTGATGCTTTGAACATGGAATGTTGATTATAATATTGATTTTTCCCAAGTACTATTGTGAAGTATTTGCTATAATTGGATATCCATAGAGTCCTAGCAGTTGCGTCATAGCACTACAGTGCGAGATTGACTCTTCGGGGTCGAGATAGACTCTTCAGGGTCGAGTTAGACTCTACGGAGTCGGTTCAGACACTACGGTGTTGTTTAGGCACTTCGATGTCAACTAGCACAAAAGGTGCGATAATAAGAAGCAATGGGCATCCTCGAGTACGTACTCATCATCAGACGTTATGGCGTTGCAGACACTACGGTGTCGTTATGATGACTCGTATACCATAGGTTCACATGAAATTGTACTTCGGGCTATAATACATGAAATGCATTTATGCAGGCAATTAAGTTAAAAAGCTTAACGTATATTTGATTAATAAAATAAAGGTTTGATGGTATGATATAAACTGCAATTGGGACTCGCTTGCCATTTTACAGGAACTGTATTGCATTGTTACATGACAGAGGAATAACTTTGATAAGTCAGTTTTATACAATTCTATATTTTTATATAATATACACAGTAATTTGTGTGTTTATGTTATTTTTATACATTGAAATGATTTACTTTAATTTATAGTTGCCTCACTAAATGAATACTTGGCATGTGCTATTTCACACATAGGTTATTCGGAACTTACCAGAATAGGAGTCAAGCATGTTGAATAAGCTGCAATTTGACAAACATCAGTAAGACATTCTAATTTATAATATTCTCTAGTGGGCATGTATCAATTTACCTGTTAGTTGTTTTAAAGTTATAAGTTTGATTAATAGTCAGATAAATATAAATTATTCGTATGGTTAAAGAATTACTGGTAATAATATTTAATCGGGTAAAATTCTATTTATTGTTTATCGCGTAACGATTTTAAATTTAAGAAAGGGTCTAGGCAGTGTAACTAGTTTTCACCCTGAGTTACATACTTGTTTTAATAACTGACTAACATGTTTTATAAACCAATTCAGGGTCAAAACTAGAAATCTGCAAATAGGCTACGAATACTTCAAAAGGCGGGAAATGGTTATTTTTAAAAACTAGTTTTATGTCAGATGTTTTACAAAAAAATACAAGTCTAGAACTCTATTAAATAATATTGTGACATCCTTAATGTGTATTCGTACTAAGAGTATACGTTAAGGGCGTTACATTTGTAACCCTTTTTAGAAGACGAGTGGCCGAGAAATACACATTTGATAGACTTAGGATCAAGTTTGGTTCTAAACTGGTGGTGGATGTGACTAAAAGTGAAACAACCAACTACTTTTAGGGAAAGATTAGAAGAAGATAAGGTAGGTAGCAGTCAAAATAGTGTCTCCCCAAAAATATTTTAGAACACTAGTGGAAAACATAAGAGATCTTTCAACCTCTAGTAAGTGTCGATTTTTTCGGTTAGCCCATTCTGTTGAGGTGTGTCAACACATGAACTAACATGAATTATCCCCTTTTTTAAAGTTGGAACCCAGACTTTTTTAAAATACTCACTCCCATTGCATGTTTTAAGGACTGTAACTTGGATGTGGAATTGAGTTTCAACCATTGTACAAAGGATTATAATATAGTACAAGTTTCAATTTTTTCTTTTATAAGAAATGTTCATGTTGTTCGATAATGATCATTTATAAATGATAAAAACCAACGAGCACCATTAACATTTTTTACTCTTGAAGGACCCCCAAATGCCAATATGAATAATGGAGAAAAGGTTTTGATAGTGTATAAGTAATGCCAGGATAAAACTTTTCGAGTGTGTTTCACAAGTTGACAGATTTCGCAAGAGAAAGATGCTAGAAGTTTATTGATCAATAATGCAAGAAATAGTTTTGCAATTGTATGAAAAATTAGGCTGACCAAGGTAGAAATGCCATAACATATTGGATTTGAAAGGAAAGTAAAGGCAACTGGAGAAACAGATTCAGATACGTAGCTTGTGGAAACTTATCTTTTGGGAGAAGTATTCCTTTAGAGTAAATAAAGGCCACCATGCATCTTATCATTTCCAATCACCTTCCCCAAATCGATTTCCTAGAATTCACAAAAGACATGATTAAACTTGGTGCAACAGCCAAATCACTATACAGCTTGCTGATAGAAATTAGGTTGCATGCCAATTTATGGACATAAAGCACAGATGATAGAATAAGATCTTTTGTCAAATGAATTGTGTCGATCTCTTCCACTTTTGAGAGGGAGCTATCTATTGTTCGAACATTAGAATGATTATTTTATGAACCGAAAATTTGAAACAAGCTAATATCACCTGTCATATGATCTGAGGCCCTAGAGTCTATCATCCAAGTGTTGAAATTTCTATTATCAGCACTATTAGAAAAGGAAAGAGTACCTTGATGTGTTATGAATCTTGTGTGTTGCTGATTATTAAGCGTAGACATTTGCCCAAATATATTTTGGAGTGCCTCAATCTGCACCTTAATGAAAGATTGATTGTCACCACTAATAGTAGACTCGTCAGCCATATTTGACTAGCTTTCCCTAGGTTGGAGTGGCCTATTTTGTTTCCAATCAGCTGGTTTACCATGTAATTTTCAACATTGCTCCTGTGTATGGCTTGGTTTTCTACAATTTTTGTACAATGGCTTTCCTTTCTTCTGTTTGGCACCTTGGTATGAAGTGTGGGTGTACAAAGCTATTCCACCAGCCATTGTTGAATCGACTGATTCTATCAACATCAACCTCATTTTTCTTTCTTCTTGGAAGACTTCAAAAAACATTTCACTAATCGAATACAAGGGCATTTTGCTTAAGATTTTGTCTCGTACCTCATTAAGCTCTTTGTTGAGACCAAGAGAGAACTAAAATATCCTATTTTGAGCAACAATTTTCTTGTATAAGACTGCATCATCATTACATTGCCAATTGTTAGTATCAAATAAATCAATTTGTTGCCAATACCTCGTCATAATATCGTAATACTGAGTGGTAGTCATATCCTCTTGTCGTATATCATAAAGATTGCTTTCTATCTTGAAGTGTTCTAATGTGTTATTTGTGTTGGAGTATGTCTCCTTCACTACCTCCCATATTTCTTAGGTTGTTTGGTAGAGAAGGAAATTCTCCCCAATATCTGTTGCCATGGAGTTGATCCATAACATCACTATATTTTTTCCTCTATATACGACAATTTTGATTAGTAGGTTTTGAAATACTCATTTTCTCAGTGAGATGATCATTTTTTACCTTTTCTTAAGATGTAGAGGAAAATTGATTGTGGCCATTGAAGATAGTTTAGGCCATTTAATTTGTGGCATGTCATAGGGATGGGTGAGGTATCAACTATGCTTGGATGATTCACAAGTGTTGAACTGATTTGTGGTTGGGAGGATTTAGATATCGTATAGTTTTAAGAAAAAAAAAGGACACATTAGAGCTTGAGGTATAGAGAAAGTAACATCATGACTGAAAGAACCTTCTCTAAAACCTAAGCAACTCATACCATATAAAAATTTTGATTTTTTATTCTTATTTTTTGTGAGAATACTTACAAGGTATTTATATACAAATGTCTACCAACCTAGATAAGAGAATTGCTCCCTAGTTAAAGGGAATATTTACAAATTAAGAAACTAATAAATATAATTAATCCTTGATTGCCTAATAACAACAATCTCTAATCCCCTAAAATTAAAAAATAGACAATCATATCCTATTTACATTTAAACTACACTGCAGAAGTTGACTAATTGTATAGTAAGTTTTTCATTGCCAATTTGATGAATGAAGTGATTGATTAGTTGGGTCACCAAAATGTGGTGCAAATTATTACTGACAATGTAACTAATTATAAGGGTGCAGGAGAAATTATTGTGTATCCTCATATTTATTGGACACCGTGTGTTGTCCATACTCTTAATCTTGCCTTGAAGAGCATTTGTTTGAAATATATATCGAGGGAAATGAGGAAACATATGTCTTGTTCCATTGGATTACTAAAATTTGTGGGGATGTCGTACAAATCAAGAATTTCATCATGAACCACAACATAAGATTAGTAATCTTGCAAATATTTAGTCATCTTAAGTTGCTTTCAGTTGTCGGTACTCGTTTTGCCTCGAATAAACGGGGATTTCAAACAATGGTATAAGTGATGAATGGAATTTTTATAGAGAAGATGACACGAGGAAGGAAAACTTTGTGAAGGAAAAGCTTGTGAGTGATGTTTGTTGGGATAAAGTGGCTTACATTATTGATTTCACAAAGCCCATCTATGACATGCTTAGAGTATGTGACACTGATAAGCCATGTCTCTATTTGGTATATGAGATGTGGGATTCTATGATTGAGAAAGTGAAGTGTGAAATCTACAAGAAGAAAAATCATTTTCTTTCAGACTTAAGTCTTTTTTACCATGTTGTTATGGGATTCTTATAGCTCGTTGGACAAAGAGTTATACTCCTCTTCATTGTCTAGCTCACTCACTAAATCCAAGGTACTTAATTTTCTCAAATCCTATACTAGTTCTTTGATGTATATGTAATTTTCTTTTTAACACGTTGAAGGTTTTATAGCGATGGTTGGCTAACCGAGGATCCTAGTAGAGTTACTCCTGATAGAGATGGCGAAATATTTCGAAAGAGAATGAAGTACTTTCGTAGGTTATTTCCAAATGATGATGATTATGACAAAATCATAGATGAATATGCTTATTTCTCACTTAAGAGTGGGTCTTTTGAAGATTTGATTTCTTTTACAAAAAGGTATTTTTTGGATCCGAAACATTGGAGGGCTAACTTTTGTGCCAAAACTTCATTTCTCCAAGCTTTGGCTTTCAAAGCGCTTGGACAACTTACTTCATCCATTTGTTGTAAATGAAATTGGAGTACTTATCTTTATCCACTCACTTAATAGGAATAAGTTAAATTCAAGTCACGCCGAAGATTTAGTTTACATCTATTACAATCTTCGTCTTTTATCAAGGAGTTCTAGTTAGTAAGAGCATGAGAAAATCAAGATATAGGATATTTGTATAGATGCATTTGATTCTTTGGGAGATGTTGAATATTTAGAGTTTGTGGAACTCTCGCTTGATGAGCCGGATTTAAAGTGCAAGTTGATCTCGGAAGATGTTAACAATGTTTGATTTACGTTGTTTAATATTGTTCTAGACTTAATATTGTGGTTTAGTCTTGGGGTATGACACTTTATTTTTTGTGGTTTGTTTATAGATTTTATTAATCTAGACTTAATATTGTGGTTTGAGTCTTGAGAGTTGACATTTTAATATTGTAGTTTGTTTATGTATTTTATTGTTCGAGACTTAATATTGTGGTTTGAGTCTTGACATTTCAATATCGTGGTTTGTTTATGAATTTTATTGCTCTAGACTTAATATTGTGGTTTGATTCTTGAGATTTGTTTATGGAGAGCACGTTGATCTCGGAAGATGTTAACAATGTATGATTTGTATTGTTTAATATTGTTTTAGGCTTAATTTATTGTTTGAGTCTCGAGATTTAACACATTAATATTGTGGTTTGCTTATTGGTTTTATTTTTTAATTTATTATGAAGCATGGACTTTATCTATGATTTTTTACATCTATTTATAATTTTAAATTTTATTTTATATGTTGTACCCTTTCCATGCTCGTACCCTGTAA
Source organism: Hibiscus mutabilis (assembly GCA_019671005.1). Taxonomy (NCBI): domain Eukaryota; kingdom Viridiplantae; phylum Streptophyta; class Magnoliopsida; order Malvales; family Malvaceae; genus Hibiscus; species Hibiscus mutabilis. Next base: position 40,788,130 of record CM033734.1, on the reverse strand, counting down.
TTTTAGAAATTGTCCTTTTTCTCTCCCTCCCCGTCTCGGACCCATATCAGTACAACATAGGGATTAACATGTATAAATCCTAACTTTCAATTCAAGGTTTAAAGAAACATTACCAAACCTTGATTCAAAAAGCGGATGACTTCAACTTATAAACTAAGTTATGGGTTAACCATTCCATGCTTAATTTGACTTCAAAGGCTAAACTTTTATGAAATTCTAAACTTTCTCTCTCCTCTCTACAAGGCTTCATCCATGGCTTCATAAAAATAGAAGAAGACAACTTTTTCTCTTTCATTGTTTCAGGTCGTGGGAAAAAGAACCAAACAAATGCATATTTTCTCTCTTTTTTAATCCTTTTGTTTAATTAAAGAAATTCAAGGAAATCTTAGTTTCAAGACACCTAGCATGGATGACTCATCCATATATAAACTTGGTAAATTCTTAAGCTTAGTCCTTCAATTTCAAAAATACTTGAATCAAGCCACAAAGCTTTAGTTACATTCCAAGTTCCTTATTTTTCATTCTTACAATTTAGTCCTAATTCCTTAAAACTTCAATTATACTTATTAATGGTGAACTTATTCGAATAAAATAATTCAAGAACTAAATTTAATTATCAGAAACTTAAATTCGGATCATAAAAATTCGAATAATTACTAAGCTGAATTTAGGGCTGTTACAATTTTCTTCTCTTAAGAAAAATATTTCGTCTTCGAATTTTACATGATTTGAAGAATTGAGGATATTGAGGTTTCATTTCATATTTCAAGTTTCTCATGTTGCTTGTTCATATTTATGATTTCTCCAAGGAACTTTCACCAAAGGAATCATCTTATTTCAGAATCATTTGACTTCAGAAACTAAGATTTGGACAAATTCTTCCGCACATGTCAAATTAGGTTATACTTCCTCAAACTCAGGTTTGATCACAAAGAACGGATCTCAACGATAATTTTGAAGCATAGAGACATGAAAGATATTTTGAATCCGGTCGAGTTCAGAGGGAAAAGCAAGTCGATTAGCTATTGGACTTCTCAATAACTTCAAATGGTCCAATAAAACGAGGCTGGGCTTTCCTTTTTTAACTAAATCAAAGAATCTTTATATGCAAGAGACTTTCAGAAAAGCTTTTTCGTCAACCAAAAATTGAATATCTCTCAATTTAAGGTCAACATAAGCTTTTTGACAATCAAATGCAACTTTAAGTCTATTGTGAATGTGTAACATCTCCTACCCGTATCTATACACCGGGTACAAGTCGGAAATATTACAACTTCTTTAATAAAAAATCGGGGTAATTTAAAATTGTTTAAGAAAACTTCTCAATAGTCACCCATCCTAAAATTTCTCTAGCCCAAACACGCTTAACTTTATTTAAAACCGAAATAAATTATTTATTCGAGTTTCAATCATAAATCAATTATCTTAGCATACAACTCATCACCTGAGTTTACTCTTAACTTTGTATCTTTCCATAAACGCCAATTATCATGAAACCCTACCGAACTTTAAAGGCCAATCACAACTCAAATAGGTTTAGCAAGTATACATGCACTATAATAAGCAAACCTCAATTAGGATGTCATTATTGTGATTACCTGTTGAGCTTTCCAATATTGATGCAATGCTCTTCTCACTCTTATCTTGATTTACCTATGTGTGCACAATCAAATACACTCTAAGTACGAACCTAGTGAGGCAATAAAGGAAATTAATAACAATAATTTAAACTTTATTCGACTTCATGGCTATGTTTATCTAACATGATATATATATGCCAAAGCATCAACTTTCACATTGCATTAGTAATGATTTACTACATGCTAATGTCATAAGACTTTCATGCTTGTCCATTTGTCAAAATATGCCATATATGCATAAATGCATCATGATCACTAGACATGTATTACCATCATGTTAATCATATATTAACATAATATAAACCAGATATAAATTTCTTACCAATATACTTGCCATTTATTCCAAAAGGTCATAAGCTTGTTCACATGTTTATCTTTTATTAACCAATAAACCATAGCCCAAATATAAGCCTATGAGGACCTTGGGTACACGAGTCAAATAAGCACCAAAGTGCTAATAGACATAAGGTCGTGTCCACCATCCGCACATTTATAAAGCAGTGCTAACCATCCGCACATTTATAAGGTAGTGCTAACCATCCGCAAATTTATAAGGTCGTGTTAACCATATACACTAAGTGTCCTTTATATACACTATAGTGCTAAACCAAGTATGCAACGTGCCCTGTCCCTCAATGACATGCTTGGGCATATATTTCATATTTATTTCATCAATGTAAATGTATATCAACATAATTTAACATTGGGCAGTTCATACCCGAAATAACATTCATAATATAACATCTTATATAACTAGTGATCCATGCATTTATATTCAACTTTTGACATATTTAGAACATGCTAAATATATGATTATGACATAAATATCAAGCCAAAATAAACAAGGTAGACTCATCGCAAGTCTTCCTTATGATGTAAAAAACATCCATGTATCATGTTATGTATGCATTGCACTCACCTTGGCCACTTAACACAATGCCTCACTAAGTCCTGGTTCGATCCTTTCTTTTATAGAACCTCGAACCTTCTTTGATTCGGACTTGACCTCATTAATCACATGAATGAAATAAAATATATGTTAGATTCAAATCTAACAATACCTTAAACATGCTGTCTAATATAATCATTCGAATATAAAATTTCCAAATATTTTTCTATTCTTCCTTGTATTGTTCAAAAAACTTATTATGGTCCTTAGTGACCAATTTGAACTTCCAATAATTCTTCGAAGCTTGCTAACTAACATTTCAAAACAAAATGTTTCAAATTCCATTTTCTGACAGTTTGCGCTACTTTCAAAGATTTACTTATACAGGGCATAATACATACTGGATCTTAATTTACTTTATACTGGAGAAACTAGATTCGATAATGGTTCTAACGGTATAAGCCACATAAATTAATAAAATCTACAAAAGTATGAAAAACACTAAATCCACGTCATAGACTGTCCAGGTAGAAAACTGCTCTATAATTTTTCTGACCTTCATTCGAATAAAAATTCATATCTTTTAACCAGAACTCGAAATCAGTCTCCGTTTGTGGAAACGAAACTAGACTAACAAATCTTTACAACGATATAAAATTCATCATCTAACCATTTTTGTAGAATTTATGGCGAATTTTTAAACTTACTGCCATAATTCAATTCCAACATAACTTTCCATAAATAACTTCTAATTTACAGCAACTTCTTCTTATTTCTCTACTTGTCAATTTAGTCCTATCACTTTACTTCAAATGACTAGAATAAAGCTTGTATTCATATGTTCTCTTTACATCATTCATCAAAATAGGCTCAAACATTTACTTCTGTAATTTCTCTTGATTTGTCGAGATGGTCACCAAATTTCAAATATAAGGATTCAAGCTTCTTAACTTTGCAAATTAGTCCTCCAATCAAAATTACTACCTTAATTCCATCATTTTAACTAAAAATCAGATTTGTTCCTTCTACATATCCTCTTTGCCGAATAGACCATTCAAGTTTGACAATTTGTCAAAATGGTCATTAATGTGATTAATCATCGATTTAACATTCTAACTTCATTTTCATGTCTCTAACATCACTAATAATATAAATACACATCAAATTCATAAAAAATCAGATCTGGTCCCTTAATTTTGAAGCTTGCCAAAATGGTCCATATGCATTTAACTTAGGGTTTTGCTTCCAAACAACAATCAAGCTTACTAGATCATTAATCCAACATCACAAACCCTAAGTTAGACTTGAATCCATAAACCCTAATCTTCTCTATACAAATCAAAATATGTAGGGTTTAAATCCCAACTCAATAACATGATTCCAACATCCTACAAGCATGATTCTAACTTAAAATTAACCGTGGATTCATAAAATCATAAAAGCCCCAATTTGTTCATAAACCTTAATTTCTTCCACATATCAAATCTCATCAACCAAGAAAATATTATATAAATTATTTATATCAAAAGATAGAGCTCGAAGAGTAGAACAACTTTGTAGTTCGAAAGATTACCTAAAAACCGAGATTCGGGGCTTAAATCGAGCTTGGAAAATTTCCTCTTCTTTCTCCTCTTTCTCCATGGTTTATGGCTGGAAAAGATGAACATTTTTTTTCATCTTTTTACTATAAAATTACACTTGTAACTATTAAATGAATTTTAAATTTATTTAAAATAGTGAAATTACCAATTTAGCCTTTAAATCCAATGGCTAATTTAATCTCATCCATAATCAAGGGCCAAGATGAAATCCATATATATTTCATCTTCCAAAAATTTCCTCAACATTTCAAAAATATTTCAAAATTTACATCCTTGCCAAATGACCAATTTACCCTTCAACCAGTCTTTATTTACTAGTTTGTTTCAAAATTGCCATTCCATTATAATCTAACTAAATTAGTTCCTTCTCAACTGACCACTATTCCATAAATATTATTTTTATGATTTTCCATGGCTTATGGAACAGTCTCTGGAATTTCAATTCAATCCGATTTCACGATATTCACTAAATACTTCTATTACGATTTAACCTTTACCGAGCTATCGAATCTATAACAAAAATTCTATATTTCCATAATGTACCTCATGTCATCATCCTTCACCCAATGGCCTAGATTTAATCTTGAGCTAGTAGTTACCAACCTTGCCCTTATAATTTCCCAAAATTACGATCTTGCCATTTTTCATCCAACGGCTCATATTTAACATAGAAAATTAACTTAAATCCAAGGGTTCATATTCTTCCAACACAAAAAATATTAGAAATGTAAAATGACATAATTAACCTTGCCTTATCATCTTTCAAATATCTTGGATATTCGATTCGATTATCCGAATATTTTTCTAAACTTTATCGCTTTATAGCCATTAATACAAACTTCGTACGAAAAATCCAGGTAACACGAAAACATCATTCTTGGGGGTAAACTATTCATTTACGGGACTAAAATATATAACTTTTGAAAATTACAATTTAATCCCTAAACTTTTCCTAAGTTTATACTTTAGGCACAAAACTTTCAAAATTTATATTTTGGTCACTAGCCAAAAATTGGGATATTACAGAATGATAGAAACTTTCTATTCAATTTTCCAAAGCAAATCAGGGTCTAACACCTTATTTTCACCTAATTTAGACCAACAAAGTGGAGTGCAACACTTCAGTCCATACAAAACTCCAAAGGGTGCCATCTAAATGAAAACATAATAATTGTTGTTGTAAGAAAATTCGATTAGCCGCAAAAAATTCTCCCAAGTAACCTCAAAATTGATCATGCAAGCTCTAAGCATATCGTCCAGAATCTAAATCACCCTTTTTGATTGGCCGTCAGATTGAGGAGAATAGCAATGCTAAGGTTTACTCGAGTTTCTAAAGTTCTCTACAAGGATTTTCAAAATCGAGAGGTAAATCGAGAATATCAGAGATTATGGATTTAGGAACACCATCTAACTGAATAATTTCCTTGATGTACAAATCAGCCAACTTAAAGAAACTAAAGTCCATTCGAACTTGGTAGAAAATGAATTGATTTGATATGTCAATCGACATTACCCAGATGACATCATTCTTGAATGCATTTATTTATTTATTTTTGGTTTGGGGTTATTTGAAAGATCTATTTGTCTTAGGACGAGTCTGCTATTTGGTAGCCTAAAAAATGACTAACCTAAAATGTTACCAAAACAAATAGTGACATTATAAGTTATTCTGGGTAACATTTTGGGTTGTAACTTAAAATGTTAAAAACACGCAACCTAAAATGTTATCAACATAACTTAAAATGTTATACGTTTTGATAATATTTTCAGTTGCAACTTAAAATGTTATCTCACGCACAACCTAAAATGTTATATGTTTTGATAACATTTTCTGTTGCGCGTTTTTAACAGTTTTTTAGGTTGTCATTCTTTAGACTCAGTGCTTTCTCACCAATTTAAATGGAATAAGTTTTATGCTTTTTGATTTGCCAGATCATCTGATGCAAATATTTTTGTAAGGAATTCTAAAGAAAAAAATATTTTTAAAAGCATTTCTTATTACGTGTCTAACATATTTTCGAATAAAGATGAGTATACTTTTATTTGAACTTTTCTAATAAACATGAGTGAAATTTTATGTGAAAGTTTTGAATAAACGTGAGTAAAATTTTATTTGAATAAAAAAATTAATTAACAAATTAATATATATGCTTATCAGGTCATTGTCAATTTTGGAAATGAACAAATTGATTAATCTCAATATAAAAAATCAAAATAACTTTTTTACTTTTTAAAAATTTATAAAAAATATTTCCATAAATTTATAAATGTATATAATTCCCATAAAAATGCTTCGAAGATTCTAACATATTTCTTTTTTTTAACAGTTCCTACCTAGTAGGAGAAGAAGAGAATTTTGCTCCTAATAAATATTGAATCCATAATCTAGGGAAGAGGACAGAGTATCAGAAGAGAGATTAAGTTACATAGTAATTAATTCTAGAGTTAATGAAAACTTAAAAGTTGTACACATTTTTAGACCATTAGATGAAGGTAGATAGATGGTTGAGATTAATAGTAGGAAATTTGAAGATTATCACTTGAAAAAAAAATAATCATAGCCATTTATTACTCTCATCTGACGGTCCAAAAAATGTAAAAATAATTGAGTTTTACATAGTGTAAGTGGATCTTAACCCATATATATATATATATATATATATATATATATATATATATATATATAATCTCTACTTTATGTGATTTAACTTAAAATTTATTTAGATTATCAACAAAGTTTTAATTTGAACTTTTTTAATTTAATTTTTTTAGAAGGCTCGTACGATCAACCGAATAGCCAAGAGGGGGTGAATTAGATTTTTGCTTTGGTGGATGAAAGGCTAAGTAATTAAATATTGACACAATGATTTATGATGGTTCAATTACCCAAGTCTACTTCCACTACCTTAGATATCCACTCTAAGAATTTTTTCAAATTCACTAATTTGTCTTTCCTTTTCCCGGGATCAAAAAGATAACCCTCACAACGAAGACTTATACCCAAAATTTTGAATACACTCTCTTACAAGAGAAAAATAAATAAACAAACAATAAAAACCCTTACAAGGCAAATGTGTTTGCAAGTTAAACTCACACCAAAATCCTAAACAATTGAGTAAATGTGACAATTTAGCTCACTAGTAGTTTCTAAAAAAAATTGATAATTAAAGCTCAAAAACACTTTCTTTATACATGAATGAGGCGATGTTGTTTCTTACTGTTGTATGACTGTTTGAAGAGGTCTTTTAAACCCTCTAATGAGTTTGTAGCCGTTGGGATTAATTTGGAACTATTGAAGACTTTATTTTCGGCGTTAAATGCACTTTTGGGCTCATCGATATCGATACACCTACTCAAAATGGAAAAAGCCGTTGGGCATTTTTACACTGAGTATCGATAAACCATGCAAGTGTATCGGTACACCTCATAGTGTATCGATACGACTGAGGCCATATTGATACCCTATTTTAGTACTGAAAATGGAGTTTTGAGAAAACAAATAAGCGTATAGACACGGGTAAAACGGTTACCAATATAGCTGACTGAATATCGATACACTAACAGGTGTATCGGTACACATGGCCTGTTTTTGACTTTTGTGTTATTTTACAAGCATTAAATAAGTCAAAAAACCTTTGAAAACCTTTTAAACATATTTTTAAAGTTAATGGACTTTTAAAATATTTTTACAAGTTTGTTTAAGTCCAAAAATATTTTTTCATTTAAGTTATACCAAAATCAAATATCTCAACAAATTTAAACAAACATATTCTATCCAAATTTGCTAAATTAGAATCGACTCAAAAAAATTTCAAATAAAGTTTGAAATGATAAAATAAAACTTGTCAACTCGAGTAACTTGAAAATATTCTCCCCTATTTTGGAATGTAAATACAGAATGACAGTATTTTATTTTAAAAAAACATTAAACACACCTTGAAGGAATATTTGTATCTGGCTCATTAGATATGACACTCAAGTCTAAGTAACATAGTTAGCAATAGTCAAAATGGAGATATCATTAGAGAAGAAAATTGTTGTTGAAAACCTGAAGAACAAACTGAGCCTTACTGTGACTTTAAATCTTGACAAATTAAATAAATCTCTCTTGATGAGGATCTTGCAGCCTTTGGCCTTAACCACGATAATTTTTTGAAGAGTGGCTTACAAATCTGACTCAATTCTGCAAGCACCATAACAAAGTGAGAAAATGCATATCTTTCATTCGCTATATTACCTAGATAATTTGTCTATTTCTTGGACTTGAAGGATCATATTCATGTCTCGATATGCATCGAATACGGTTGATGAATACATGTACTTACAGAAAAATAAAGCATGAGCAACATAGTAAATTCTCACCTTTTGTATCCTCGCTCTCCAGAAGCTCAATGACAAGATGCCCTCTAGACAACAATACCCATTATCATATGGACCAGAAGTGCATGACTCTCCTTTTCTAATATTATCATCTGAAATGTTTGCGGTTCTACCAACAGCTAAATCGAGTTGCTCGCATGCCTAACTCGAAGATAAAGCTGCATCCTGGGTTGAAATTCCAGAAACCGAAGGACACATATCTGAAAGTATAACTCAACCCTTTTTTCTACAGGAATGCAATACAACACACATTTGAGAGAGGTCGTAGAGACACTTTTTTCCTTATAAACAAATAGAAGATTACAACTTGCTTTGCAGAAAATAATTGATGTGTAAGACCCTGATATAAGTGAGTATACAATTCCAATATCAATGATACTCGTACTACGTTTAGGAGTATTGTTTAATAATCATGTTTGACTACGAGTTAGCAATAAACTACATTTTGTAATTTTTAGCCACTCATATAGATTAGTTTGGATAAAGCGAATGAATAAATATTTCTTATTTTGACTATGTATTATATTTTACTTAGAGTTTATACTCATCCTTCTAATATCAAATTTAGGTTTGTACTAATTCTTCTTTATGTTTCAGCAAGCTATTTTTAACCCATGTAATAACTCCTGCAATAATTAAGTTCTTTCCTTGTGTACCGAGGCGAGCATAGCATCAATTTTTCAAGTTTTTTCATGTAATTGGAGGGTCATATCATTATTCTCATATCAGGATGAGTATCAGATAAGGGATCCAGACATGACCGACAAATAGTCTTCTAGAAACAAAAGGCTGTTTCTTCTAACAGGGAACAAAAGTTCAGTACTAAACATCCATGGTGTCTCTGTAACTCCAGATTACGTAGTTTTAGTGGAATGTTTTCTTTCTAGCTGGTCTAAAGTGCCTGAATTTTCTCCTTTGATTCATTCAAATAATCAAATCCAGGAAAGATGCAAAGTTTGCTATAACATCAAATCCAAACTTCAATGTCTAGGAAATTTGTAAATCAGTTGAGAAAAATTACTATATTCAAGCAATGCAAGGGGGATTTGGATACTGATTGGCAATGTTGCCACAGCTAACGCATGAAAAGTGTTGGAAAACATCATTTAATCACTTGATGGCAATTGGATAAAGATTCAAATTGAAACAGTCCCAGAAAAACTCCTAAAATATTACAAAATCCTAAGTTGTGGAAGACAAAGATCAAGGACATAAAGCTCGAAAAGTACCTTAGGTGAGAGTTCCACAAGTTGTTGATTGGATAGTTTCATAACATCAGCAGAAACAGTTTGAAACCTTGAATCACAGTGAAGAGAAGGAACCTTTACCTTCTGTTCTGCAAATCCCAAATTTTATGTCCACAGGTTACAATCAAAGTAAGAAAATCCAAACGAAACATAAGAAATTAAGGCATCAAGCAATGGATATTACCTTGACATCAATTCCCACAACAGCCCCACCGTTCTTCAATGGTCCCAAATTCTGACAAGCAACCTATAACACCATGAAAATCCACATAAAACCCAAAGGGGATTAAGAAAAACCCATGGAAGAAATAAAGTTTTGAGGCAAAATGGATAACCTGAAGCCAAGCGCCAGGGGCACAACCAAGATCAAGAACTGAAGAACCTGGCTTAACTTGTAATGATTCTGTATTTGAAGCAACTGAAAACCAAGAAAGAAGTTATTAAAAGAAGAAGAAGAAGAAGGAAAAGGAGTGAAATGGAAACCTTGAAAGCTGAACGAGCAACATAGCCACGGCGTTGAGCTTCCCTGTAGAAAAAATCGGGCGCTCCGATTCCACTCATCTCCCTGGCAAATGTCTAAAACCCTGTTTCGAAGTTCGGCTCATTTTACATCCCTCAATCGGACGGGTTTTGTTGAGTTTGGGTCGCATCAGTACGAACATAACTTTTACGGTTTGATTTTGGATCGGATTCATTTTAAGTTTGATTCAGATCCGTTTCGGATTGGGTCATTCTCGGATTCAAGTCATTTTGGATTTGGGCACATCTGGTTTGAGGTTAGAATTTTTTAGTTTGATTTTTTTGTTTGAGTTAGTTTATATTAGGGTCATTTTCATGTTCAATGGTTTGAGTTTAATTTGACACCAAAATCATTTTAAGTTAGATACTATTAAATTCAGTTATTTTAATTGTTATTCTTGTTATTGATTTGACTATTAAAATTATTTGAATTGAATCATAATTTTACACATGAAATTAGCTATTTTACTCAAAATCATTGATACAAATACATAGTATAGTGAAATTAAGGGTTGTTTCACTGAAAATTATTTTCGGAAAATGAATTTTGGAAAATGAATTACATTTTCTGGAAAACATATTACGGAAAGCATTTTCTTGTGTTTGGATGATGTTGTGTAATTCATTTTCCGCTGTTTGGTAAATTTTTCTGGAAATAATTTTTGAAATCTATTTCAATAAAACAAACGCATTACAAATTTTCTTGATTTTTTATCTTTCATTTTTTGAAAAAAATAAATTATACTATAATATTTTATTTTTTAAGTACATCAAAAACCTCACCAATGTAATCGCACACAAACGTGCCACTCAAAATTGGTTCACTAGCCCGGACTCCCCAACCCTAAAGATCAACATGAAGAAATGTCAATAAACAAAGCTTTAGAATACAACCAAAATTTAAAATTGTTACCTTATTCTCTGTTTTGAAGACTTCCAATTTCACTCGTACACCATTTTGCAAAACCCTATTTGGACATGCTCTATTGCAGCTATACATGTTATCGAATTCATAAATAAGGTAGCCCTTTTGCATATGGTTTAGGGTTTATAGTATAGGTTTTAGGGTTAATTTAGGGTTTAAAGTTTAGGGTTTAGGGTTTAAGGTTTAGAGTCTAGGGTCTATGGACTAGGGTTTAGAGTTCAAGGTTTTGGGGTTGATAGTTAGGGTTCATGGTTTAGCTTAGGGTTAGGGTTTAGGGTTTAAGGTTCAAGATTTATAGTTTAGGATTCAAGTTTCAAGGTTTAGGTTTCAAGGCTCATAGTTTAGCTTAGGGTTTATGGTTTAAAGTTTAGGGTTTAGGGTTCATGGTTTAGGGTTTATAGTTTATATTTTAGGGTTTAGAGTTCATGGTTTATAGTTTAGGGTTTATAGTTTAGGGTTTAGGGTTTATGGTTCAAGGTTTTGGGTTTAGGGTTTAAGGTTTGGGGTTTAGGGTTTATGCCTTGAAGTGAAAAGTTGGGAATTTGTTTACGGAAAATCAAACCGTAAAACAATTTACATGAAATGCAAAGGAAAATATGTTGACCAGGAAAATGAATTACATTGATTAGCCTATTTTACGTCAACCAAACACAGGAAAATGAAGAAAACGTTTTCCGTAAAATGAATTACATGAAAAAAACGGACCCGAAATTATATATAATATGGTTAAGTTAAAAATTTTATCAATCAACCAACATTCTTCTTATTCTTATTTCTGCAACTAAAGTTCAAAAAAATTCAATTTTATCACTGAACTTTTAAATTACTCCTATTTTAATTATTATGTTGTTAAATTGTTAACGACGTTATAACATGACAGGTGACAACAAAACGATGTTATTTTAACAAGTCACTGGTTGGCTATGGAAAATTTAAGAGACGGTGACATGCTTGGCAAATTAAAGCAGCTCGCACCTGCATATGACTCCATTTGTCCTTATTTATATTAGTCGGTGCATGTAACTGTTAGAACATATCACACTTATAGTGTGACGTCGCCCGCACATGGCAACACCTAGTGTAATTCAATTTTTAAATTATCTCGTCTCAGAATATCATCTGCACACCACGATTGATTTGTGGGATTCTTATAAATTACTAAAATAAGGAGGTCACCACCTGCATATGGTATTAAATGAAATTGATGTCGCCACCTGCACACGATAACAATCTTGTTTACTATAAAAATCACCTCATCCCCTAAACAATGTCGGAAAAACCTCATCTTCCTCATTTGACCACCCAAGATTAACAAGGGAAGTTGTTTGATCAAATTGATTCCATAACCCAATTATGAACAGATTCTTTGTGGATAAATTTTAACTCTCTACACCACATATCGGAGTTAGAATGATAAACGGAAGAAGCTAACTCAGAAAACACAGCAAAAAAAAAAAAAACTCAAACCTAATTTATGAATGTTGAGTTAGTTCCCAGTTTAAGAGCCAAACCCAAAAAAACACTTTAAATTGCAATACCAAGTGAGCAATCAAACAAACCATAGATAGAAATGGAAAGGGAACAGAGGTGGCATGGAAACTGAGCAGCAAAATGTTCACAAGAAAAATTAGAGAAAGAAATGCTCAGACTGATTCTTCGATTTTCCATTTTACTATTCTGATTTAAATGGATGTAGGATCTTCGGTCAGATTCCAACTAAAACCTGAAGCTGAATTAGCTCATATCACACAGAACTGGGCCTTCATATGATACAAAGCAAAAATTAAATGCTGAAGCAGAATTTGTCCAGATATGCTGCAGTATTTGGTACATCAAATTATAATCCGAAGTAAGCAAAACTAGGGATGGTGATGGTCGGGTTGGGCTGGTTTTTGGTCCACCCGCACCGACCTAAATTTAATATATCCACCCTGATACATGTATGGGGGGCTAAAATGATGCATTGTAGCCAAAGAGTTGATGCTGTTTTATAAGTCTGGAATTTTAGCCAACTTGCATCGAATTTTCGGATGGGATCTGGGCACTTCTGAGTCTACATGTCTTCTTGAAACATATTCGTATGTCTCTTAGCTTTCCAACGCATCTTGAAATGCATCAATTCGACATCGGGAACTCAAGTTATGTCCATTTTAGTGAAGACTATGCGAGCAGAAATCCCTATACGGATTTATTAATGGAAATATTATTTTTTATGAATTTTCAATAATTGTATTGATTATTTGTACTTAAATTTAATCTAGGATTCTTTATAAAGATATTTAGATGATTTAGGATTAGATTTGTAATTTATTTATTATATTTTTAGGTTAGATAAAATATGTTTATTTATTTTATTATTATGTTTACTTTTACTAATTTAAGTTGAACTCTTCATTTGTAGCCTATTTAAAGGCATATTTGCTTCATTAATAAGAAGAACATCATGAAGTTTTGAGTTACAAAAAGCCTTTGGCTATGGGCCATTTTATTTTCAAGGTAGATAGATTTGCCTTGTTATTTTTCGTATCAGAAGTCTTCTTCAACGTAAGTTCGTCAAGTTCTTGTAATGGAGATCATCTTCACACTCTTGCTTGCCTAGGTAATTGCATCTAGGAGGGTGGGTTAGAGCCGCTTGAGGTTGCTTGCTTAGATAATCGTGTCTAAGAGGGTGCCGAGGACAAAATATCCTACAACATCTATCTCGTCATCATCCATTCATCGGAGAGATTCGTGCCGTTTGCATGTGTTTGCCTATTCAATTGCGATTAGGAGGGTGCCAAGGACAAATCTATCCAACACCGCTACCGTCAAATTCATCCTATCTCGTTTTCTACATCAAGATCATGCTTTATTATCGGTTTGCTGAACGTGGAGTTTGGGGTTTTCTCGGATCATATTAGTGAGTTTGCTAGATTAATTGTGATCTAGAGGGTTCCTAGATTTTGAGGTAATTCTTGGATCCTGGCTTTCGTATCACACCTGAAATTGACCCGATATTTTATGATGTTCCACCTAACTCGAATTCGACCCAAATTTTAGAGTAAAAATTCGAACCCGCCCGACTCGATATAAATGAAAAATTATTTTTTTATTTGTATTCGATAAAATAGGGGTTAATTAATTGAAAAAATACAAATAAGAAATGACATTATAATAATTATTCTATTTTTATTGGACAAAATAGAGAGACAATTGAAAAATATATAAAGAGGGGGACATCTAACAATTGTACTTAAATATTAGAATAAAATTAAACTATTATGTAACAACCTGAATATTTATTTGTATTATTATAAGTGAAGAGGGACAAACATGGTTAAAAAAAGGATTTGTGGCTGTGGGGGTTTGAACCCACACCTGCTAGCTTTGTAGATGGGGGCCTTGGCCATCAGGGCTAAAACCAGTGTTGGTCTAAGTTTGTCTCGGGGTTAAATTTAAATTATACACGTTGGGTTTACCCAATAATAATTAAACACAATCAACCGATCCAGCTACCGCCCATTATTATGGGGTGTCTGCTTGAATCTGAAAGAATCGAGAAGGTTCTAAAATTTTCCCCATTGTTCATTGGCCTAATCTCGGCCACCGCCTGGCCGTGGTGTGCACCGCTGTCACCAAGAGGAGCATCGCCTCCGTTCAATCCTAACCCTGCCACCCATTCGCTATGCTTCTTCTTCTTTCACCATTGAAAATAGTTTAAAGGCCCATCTAATAACCCTAGTTCGCCGCCCTTATTATCGTCATTTTTTGGCCACCCTAGTCATCCGTTCGAGATGCGGCCACCGGATTCGTGCTCCTTGTGTTTCGGTGAGAAAAACCCCTCTAACCGGATATTGTTCCTACACCGAAAGAGGCTTCATCGGAGCTACGCATTCTACTGCCCGTCCCTTTTGTATTTCAGGTAAAATCGAATATTAGGTAAGTTTTCAACCTATTTCTGGTTAAATTTTGACCTATTATTTGATGTGGGATTGTAGATCTTAAAAAATATGCAATTTGGGACATTTTCGACCATTTTAGACTGCGCGTGGGTGTCATGCGCTGTCCGGTGTGATTTTTGGCCGTCTTGGACGGTAGCATCTGAACCGGCCTTGAAACCGAATTGAACCGCCCGAGTCAACCCAGAGAGTCAAACCAGTTGACCTGACCTGTTTGACCCAAGCTTGACCCGACCTGTTTGACTCGAACTGCTTCTGCCCGAGTTAACTCGCTCGAGTCAACCATGTCTAAGTCAGCTCAGTGAGTCAACCCGATCGAGTCAACTAGGTTAACCAATTGATCGATGACATCAACGTTGAATGCTGATGTCAGTATTGACCTTTGACCAATTGACCGATAACGCCAGCGTTGACTGCTGACGTCAGAATTGAGTTTGACAAAAAGTCAAAATTTTTCGAAAACCTCTAGTTTATGTTTTTTGACATCCTGATCCCCATTTTTGAAGCCTTTTTTGTGAAATTCTAACCCGAAAGCCTCCAAATCTGACGTTGAACTCGAGTGTGCACATGTGTTAATTATTGAATTTAAGAGCAATGAAATTGGATTAAGGACTGATTATGAGTTATGATTGATTAAAGGAATTTGTGGCTCCACTTGTCCGAGTTTTATGAGGAGAATTGAATTAGAGTTCATATACGATAGACCGAAGCATCATGAGTCACCCGATGTATCTCAGAATGAAGGTAATACATATCTAGCTCATGCATGCAACATGTAACATAATGGTAGCTGGTTATAACATAGAATAATGAATGCGTGTACCAATTAACTTGCTTGAGTCAAAGTGACTTTGGAATAAAAGAATGGTAAACTAGATAAGACTTGAATAAGAAGTCTAACGGCTTAGAAATATTTCTAAATATTCAAATTTAATTCAATTTAAAATTAATGGTGAAAATACCCTTAAGGTGTAAATGAAAAAATACCTCTGATAACGAAAATGACCTTGAACTTAACTTCTGACTTAATAATACAACTGATTCATCTGAAACTCCCGACTTATTGGGAAATTTATGGTATTAAGTTTTAAACTTTTGGGAACGTAAAACTTGTAAAATCTCCTAAATTATGAATAAGAATCTGAAGATAATCATCGAAAGTTTTATATTTATCTGAATTGATTGATGTGATGAAAAAAACTAAATTGTATAGAATATTGTAAGGGTTGTATAGACTAATTATCCTCGGGAACCAGATTATTAAATTAATCAAAATGACAGATATACCCTCAAGTTCTGAAATAAGCGATTTTTTTTAATGACAAAAATAACCCAAATTACTGAAATTTCAGTAATCAATTAATCGATTAAACATACTTATGATCAAAGATTAGCGAAAACTTTGAAAGGACTAGATTTTATTGATAAAGCTCTAAGGCCTATAATGCCCTGTGGGTTTGAAGCCCGACTTAGGAACACATTTACTCTTAATACTGTTGCAATAATAAAAGAAGGCTGCATACATCCATGTTCAACCAATCGGAGCTTGTTCAACAATAATTCAGGGTGGTAATTTATTTAGAAATATAATGCAGTTCGGTTCTAAGTATTTAACATGTGCACGGTGTACCTGTTTCAATGCTTAGAAATTGATACAATGATGAGATATGTTTGGGTCGAATGGACTTGGAAGCCTGGCATGCCGTCATCAATCTTCAGTACGGAAAATCACCGATTTACCCTATCGGGATTAAACTACTTAATTGCCCAGAGAATTAAAATGACCAAAATGCCTTTATAAGCAAAATTGACTAAAACCCTCAAGATATATCTAAAATCTTGATTAATCCCAATTTACCCGACTTCCCAAATCTATCCTGATATATTTGAATTCTAGTATAATCATGACTTTCATCTATCTAAAATACACCTCAGTATCTGATAAAAAAATGCTCTCTAGGTACTATTTCACTAAAAATAAATGTCTGCTTTATATCTACTGTTACAACTGCTTATTGTTTATTATTGTTATTATTATCTAGATTGTTTTATTGGGGTACTTGGAATATGATATGACGTTTCTGCATGTTCAGCCCGGATCCGATTGGTAAGGCTCCTGTATCAAGTTCCTATACTTCTGCTAGGGTAATACTTCCAGGCTTCTGTATCAGGTTTCTTTGCTTCGACTAGGGTAATACCTTCAAGCTTCTGTATCAGGTTCCTATGCTTCGGCTAGGGTAATACCTTTAGGCTTCTGTATCAGGTTCTTATGCTTCAGCTAGGGTAATACCTTCAGGCTTCTGTATTAGGTTCCTATGATTCGGCTAGGGTAATACCTTCAGGTTTCTATATCAGGTTCTTATGCTTCGGCTAGGGTAATACATTCTGTATTTAGGCATCTATGCTTCAGTTATGGTGATTTCTTCTAGACCTAAGGCATCCCCTTAGGTAAGCTCCTACGCCCAATGGGCCTAGGGTAATTTTTTCTGGATACAGTTATGGGTTATTGCATATTGGCGTACGATTGGAGGGTAGTATATGATTAAAATAAAATTTTCTGTCTCCTTCTGAAATCTACCCGACGGAATTAGTTTACCAAAGTCTGAAACTCTCAGTATGCTCCTAATCTGCGCTTAGTGAAACATACTAAACTCCCCGATTCAATTTCCGTAATCTACATCTCTTCTAAATCTCTGGACTATAGGCTTATCGTTGATACTTGTGTGATCGAATAAAGAATAACTTTGTCACCTTCTGATATACTGTTTCACTGGAATATTAAATCGTAATTGGAGTCTGTTGTTGACGGAACATCATGACAGTGTTACGCTTTTCTTATATCTACACGTTGTCTAAAGAAATTCTTAGTAGTTCTGTATTACTAAGCTTTTTGAAGCTCACGTTGTTTTTACCATTGCAAGTTAAAAGAGTTTGATCATGGTTTAGTGATCAACATCAGTGTTTGAAGTTCCTTCGACGTTGCTTGCTGAGTACGGTACTGGTATAATTAGTGGGCATGTATGTTGTGTCTTATTTTAAGTTCGAGTTGTAATCTGTTTTCTAAATTACTGTTCCATGTATAATGATTTTTCTAAAATGACATTTTAAGTGAATTTAATATTTATGGGAATTAATTGTATTAGAAGAAAACATGTATTTTGTGTATTATTTAATGTGGGTCGTTCTTGTACCCAAATGTGACCTTCTAGATTTAGGTGTAACGCGTAAGCGGGTTTAGGGGGCTACATTTAGCATATTATGACTGTCAAAAATAGAGTAAACAGACCGCGTTAGTCACAAGTCACAAATATTGTTCAAAATTAAACTCCTAGGTGACAAATGAAGAATACAAACATACATTAAGCTTTGGTTTAATCCTAGAATCAACTAAACTCTAGCTCTGATACCACTAAATGTAACCCCCTAGACCTGCTTATGCATTATACCTAAATTTAGAATGTTACATTTGGGTCACAAGAGCGACCTACATTAGATAATACATATATATATGTTTTTTCTTCTAATACAATTAATTCCTATAAAGATTAAATTCACTTAAAATGTCATTTCAAAAAATTCATTATACATAGAAAAGTAATTTAGAAAATAGATTACAACTCAGACTTAAAATAAGACATAACTGTAGCCCACTAATTGTACATGTATCGTACTCTGCAAGCAACGTCGAGGGAACTTCAAGCACCGACGTTGATCACTAAACCATGATCAAACTCTTTTAACTTGCGATGGTAAAAACAAAGTGAGCTTCGAAAAGCTCAGTAATACAAAACTACTAGGAATTTCTTTAGGCAACATACAGATATAAGAAAAGCGTAACATCGTCATGATGTTCTGACAACAACAGACTCCAATTACGATTCAATATTCCAGTGGAACGGTACATCAGAATGTGACAAAGTTATTCTTTATTCAATCACACGAGTATCAGACGATAAGCCTATAGCCAAAGATTCAGAAGAGATATAGATTACAGAAATTGAATCAGAGAGTTTAATGTGTTTCATTAAGCATAGATTATGAGCATATTGAGAGTTTCAGACTTTGGTAAACTAATTCTGTAGGGTAGATTTTAGAAAGAGACAGACAATTTTATTTTAATCGCGTACTACCCTCCAATCGTACGCCAATATGCAATAACCCATAATGATATCCAAAAAGAGCCCATTGGGCATAGAAGCTTACCTAAGGGGATGCCTTAGGTCCAGAAAGAATCACCGTAACTGAAGCATAGATGCATGAATAAAGAATATGTTACCCTAGCCGAAGCATATGAACCTGATATAGAAGCTTGAAGGTATTACCCTAGCCGAAGCATAGGAACCTGATACAGAAGCCTAGAGGTATTACCCTAGCCGAAGCATAAGAACCTGATACAGAAGATTGAAGGTATTACCTAGCCGAAGCATAGGAACCTGATACAGAAGCCTAAAGATATTACCTAGCCGAAGCATAGGAACTTGATACATAAGCCTGAAGGTATTACCCTAGCCGAAGCATAGGAACCTGATACAGAAGCCTGAAGGTATTACCCTAGCCGAAGCATAAGAACTTGATACAAAAGCTTGAAGGTATTACCCTAGCCGAAGCATAGGAACATGATATAGAAGCCTTACCAATTAGATCAGGGCTGAACCTGCAGAAACTTCATATCATATTCCAAGTACCCCAATAAAACAATCTAGATAATAATAATTGTAACCCCCTTAGCCCGACCTAGCTGAAATTAGACTAAAAGAGCCACATTAGGTTTGCTGGAGCAAACCTAAGCTAAACCCTAAATTGAATCCCATTTATTTTTTCTTTTATCTTATCTAGATACATATTATTATTGCCCTATGTGATCATGCATCAGAGGTAGCGTTACATTTTAAACGGAAAATAGAACAAGGTTCAATTAATCAACAATTCATAAGAATGACCAAAATGTAAATAACACAAACAACAAGGCCTATAGTACAATTAAGTTTACCAACCTTTAATTATTCCAATTTCATGCTCAAAGGTCAATTTCCATTCTAATACAAACACTCAATCTCATTCAATTGCATTCATAACAAACAGGGACCAAATTGCAAGATTTCCAAACTTCAGCATCAAAAATAGCTTGGCGTACCGATAGATGGAAATCTTGTATCGATACAGTATAACAGACTTAACGGCAATTTGTACCGATACACGTCTATCCCGATCGATACGGTATGTTGACCAAATCGTATCGATACAACGTTGACCCGTACTAATCCCCCTTGCTTATTTTAAAAACTTGAAATTCTAGTAGCTAATGCTCGTACTGATACGATACCTTGAGTATCGATGTTGCTAAGTAAAATCAAAGGGGTGTTTCGGTACGCCGGCCCGTGTACCGACACTTGTGATTGTTTTCCTTCAAGGTGTACCAATACGTTGGTTAGGCATATCGATATGTTGGGCCATTTTTCAACTATTTGAGCCTCTATAGAACCCGCATATCGAACCTTGAGGTACCTGTACCGGTATGCAGAGGCCTGTAATGACCTATAGGTCTAACATATGACACTTTGGCTCATTCCAAACAACATTAACACTTGGCTAAACATCAGATAACATCAATATCATGCTTGAGCATCAACATATCAATCATATAAGCCAACCTAGCTCAACTATCATACTCAAACACCAAAACTAGAGGCATCTTCCTAGACCACATTCAAATCATCAAACCAACCATATGTCAAACACTTAAAACATATTACAAGTCCAAAACAATAATTAAAACTTGCAACAACAAGGAGTTCTTAAAAAACCTCCCAAAACCTCAATCAACACATTGCCATTATTACTATTTTTGATGTCCAAACCATACTTTGAGTTCAAGTCTTGAAGTTCCCTTCCTTGCCTCTTTGCTACCTCAAACCTTAGTTTTCTGCATTGATGGAAAAGAAAGCGTAAGCACACGAGACTTAGTGAGGGATGCTCAAACCACAACCATCATCAGTGCATTTTAAACCATTTTCACTTTTCATTACAAATACGATTCAAAACTCTTTTGAACATCATCACGTTATCATGGCTTACCAAAACCATGCACTTAACAATTCCAAAACGACATATTAAACTATATGCAACATGTATCATGGATCCTGCAGCAAAATCCCATTTGCTACCCTCAATTTAAGTTTTCCCATGCATACTACCAATGCAAGGCTTAAAGAGTAAAACATGTTTAAATCACATTAACCAACATAATCCATCTCATGATACATAAACAATTATATTGGCTTCCAAGTGATCATTCACCAAGTTCTATTTACCAAAACGTAACATCGGATACACGAATTCAACAAGTGTTCCCACAACACTTAACAAACAATCTATTGGTAACACAAGGCTCACACATGGGAGTATTACTCCCATGGTAGAGTATTTGGTACACATCAACCCCTCAACACCACTCATCAGTACGATGTTTAATCTACTAACGAGAGTCTACGGTACCATACAACCCCTCAATCGTTAGGGTATTGGATTGAGTATTCAGTATACCATATAAACCCCTCAACATCCAAGGCGCCTTTTTATGGTGCACTATCAATCCTATGGCCGGCCAACTATTTTCGATTTCATTTTCAAACCATTTCATAACATCACTTGCCAATATAATTTATTTTAACATCAGTAACTCACTATTTTCATATGCATCACCCAAAACCATTAAACCAATGCATCAACCTTTGCATTAAACAATGTTCATAAACATTGACAAATCGTGCATTACTTCCAAATGCATTAACATCATTTTGAAACCAATTTCCAGCATTAAACCATGCTCAATATATGCATAAACAGTGAGCTATCAAATCATATAAAACAAGTGCATCAAACTTTTGCCAAAACCTAGTTCGAGAGAGAATTCATCCTTTACTTACTTTCAAGCTTAAACCAATATTTCAAGCTCGATCTAAACTCCCAAACACAACTTTCAAACCTTTGCAAAGTTGAAAACGCGTTTCCACTCACCGACTCGCAATGCCTCGCTTGTCGATGCTACAATCACACCTCTAACGCTTTCGAAATTCATGTTCAAGCTTGAGGATCAGACTCCCCTACTTTTAACCACACAATAGAGGTACATTGCATAAAATGCAATCAACATCACAGTAACACTAAAACTCAACATCTTCTACCCCAAGCCACTCCACAATTCCCAAAATTAACAACAAACTTCTTCATAACTTAACCTAGCCACAATCAAATGTTCCAACACTTCAGTTAGCACCAATTAACATCTAAAAACACTTCTTAAACATCCTTATATCTCCAGCATTCAATTAACCACCACAACTCCTCAAAAACACATCACTAACAACCTAGAAAATTAGAGATTCATATAGTTTCAGGATTCCAATATTAAGCCCAACTTATCAATATTATAAAACCTCAAAATTATGATTATAACCTATCAAGAACCCAACAAAACAGATCCAAAATGGAAATCGCCTAATCTCTTCAATTAAACCTTGATTTACTCAATTTCCACAATTAACTCATCAAAACTCACTAGAAAACATTAAACAAGGATCAAATACTTGGAAATTTCAATAAAGAACCATTCATTAGAGGGGAAGAACGAACCTTACCTCTAATGAGTGATTTCCCTCTTAATTGAATGTTTTAGATCTTGAAAACAAAGAAATTCAATGAGGTTTTGCAAAGAAAAATTAAAGAATGAATTAAGAAACTAAAAATTAAGAAATCAAGAGTGTTACCTCAGATTTTGGATGAAAAAATGAGTGTTTGGCTGAAGAACTTTGAGAGAAAAGTTACGTATTTTTTTTGGTTTTAAGAAAATAACTACCTTTTAGTTAATTCTCTTTTAATTACCCAATTAAAACACTTTTAAAATAATCCTAATTGAGAGGAAAATCTGATATTAAAGTTTGGTAAAATAGCTCCTTAAAGATTCTAAGCTTTGACCCTTTTTCAAAATAGTCACTAAAAATACTTTTCAATCTTTACATTTTGGTCACTAGCCAAAATATCCAATTTCCAAAATCCATTTTTCAAAATTGACTTTACCAAAAATATCCATATATTAAACAATGATTTTTAGATATTTTCACATATTTTTCTCCCACCAAAATTATTTGTTCCGATTTTAATCCTGAATCTGACTCAAATCTCTAATTCCCGGTCCACCAGACTGTCTAAACCACTAGGAAAACTCCTAGGCCCAAAACCGGGTTGTTACAATAACAATAATAAACAATAAGCAGTTGTAACAGTAGATATAAAATAGATATTTATTTTCAGTGAAATAGTAACTAGAGAGCATGTTTTTTATCATATACTGAGGTGCATTTCAGACAGATGAAGGTCATGATTATACTAGAATTCAGATATATCAAGATAGATTTGGGAAGTCGGGTAGATCATGATTAATCAAGATTTTAGATATATCAGGAGTGTTTTAGTCAAATTTACTTATAAAGGCATTTTGATCATTTTAATTCTCAGGGCAATTACTTAGTTTAATCCTGATAGGGTAAATCGGTGATTTTTCATGCTGAAGATTGATGACGATATGCCAGGCTTCCAAGTCTATTCGACCCAAACATATCTCATCACCGTATCACTTTCAAGCATTCAAAAAGGTACACGGTGCACATGTTAAATACATAGAACCGAACTGCATTATATTTCTAAATAAATTACCATCCCAAATTATTGTTGAACAGGCTCCGATTGGTTGAACAGGGATGTATGCAGTCTCCTTTTTTATTGCAACAGTATTAAGAGTAACCGTGTTCCTAAGTCGGGCTTCAAGCCCACAGGGCGTTACAGTCCTTAGAGCTTTATCAATAAAATCCAGGCCTTTCAAAGTTTTCGCTAATTTTTAATCGTAAGTATGTTTAATTGATTAATTGATTACTGGCATTTCAGTAATTCAGGTCCTTTTTGTCCTTCCACAAAAATTCGCTTATTTCAGAATTTAAGGGTATATATGTCATTTTGGTTAATTTAATAATCTGGTGCCTGAGGATATTTTAGTCTATACAACCCTTACAATTATTCTATACAATTTAGTTTTTTTCGTCACATCAATCAATTTAGATAAATACAAAACTTTCGATGATTATCTTCAGATTTTTATTCATAATTTAGGAGAGTTTACAAGTTTTATGTTCTCAAAAGTTTAAAACTTAATACCATATATTTTCCCGATAGGTCGGGAGTTTCAGATGAATCAGTTGTATTATTAAGTCAGAAATTAAGTTCAAGGTCATTTTCGTTATCAGGGGTATTTTTGTCATTTACACCTTAAGGGTATTTTCACCATTAAATTTAAATTAAATTAAATCTGAATATTCAAAAATCTTTCTAAGTCGTTAGACTTCTTATTCAAGTTTTTCAAGTCTCATCTGGTTTACCGTTCTTTTATTTCAAAGTCACTTTCACTTAAGCAAGTTAATCGGTACATGCACTCATTATTCTATGTTATAACCAACTACCATTATGTTACATGTTAGATGCAGGAGGTAGATATGTATTACCTTCATTCTGAGCTGCATTGGGTGACTCATGATGCTTCGATCTATCGTATATGAACTCTAATTCGATTCTCCTCATAAAAATTGGACACATGGAACCACATATTCCTTTAATCAATCATAACTCATATTCAGTCCTTAATCTAATTTCATTGCTCTTAAATTCAACAATTAACACATTTGCACACTCTAATTTCATTGCTTTTGGGTTAGAATTTCACAAAACGGGCTTCGAAAATGGTCTTAGGATGTCAAAAAACATAAACTAGAGGTTTTCAATTTTTTGACTTTTTGGTCAAAGTCAATGCTGACGTCAGCAATCAACGCAGACTTCATCGGTGAACTGGTCAAAGGTTAATGCTGATCCCAGCAGTTAACACTGACATCATCGGTAAACTATTCAAAAGTCAATGTTAACATCAACAGTCAATGCTAACGTCATCGGTCAACTGGTCAACCTGGTTGACTCGGGTGAGTTAACTTACTGAGCTGACTCGGACGTGTTGACTCGGGGGAGTTGACTCACTGAGTTGTCTCGGGCAGAAGTGATTCGGGTCAAAACGGTTGGGTCAAAACAGGTCAGGTCAAACACGGGTTAAATGAGTCGAATCAAACTCGGGTCAAATGGGTTTGGTCAAACTCAAGTCAAACAGGTCGGGTTAACCCATTCGACTCACTGGGTTGACTTGGGCAGTTCGGGTTCAAGGCCGGTTCAGAGGCTACCATCCCAAATTGCATATTTTTTTAAGATCTACAATCCCACATCAAATAATAGGTCAAAATTTAACCAAAAATAGGTTGAAAACTTACCTAAATATTCAATTTTACTTGAAATGCAAAAGGGACGGCCAATAGAATACGTAGCTCTGATGAAGCCTCTTTCGATGTAGGAAAAATGTCCAGTTAGAGCTTGAATCCAGTTGCCGCATCTCGAACGGATGATTAAGGTGGCCAAAAAATGATGACAACAGGGAGGCAAACTAGGGTTATTAGATGGGCCTTTAAACTATTTTCAACAGCAAAAGACGAAGAAGCAGAGATAGTGGGTGGCAGGGTTAGGATCCAACGGAGGTGACGCTTCGATTGGTGGTAGCAGTGCACACCACGACCGGGCGATGACTGAGATCAGGCTGATGAACAGTGGGGAGAATTTTAGAACCTTCTCGGTTCTTTTAGATTCAAACAGACACCCTATAATAATAGGCAGTAGCTGGATTGGTTGATTGTTTTTAATTATTATTGGGTACACCCAACGAGTATAATTTAAATTTAACCCCGAGACAGACTTAAACCAAGAATGGTATTAACCCTGATGGCCAAGACCCCCATTTATAAAGCTAGGGGGCGCGAGTTCAAACCCCACAGCTAAAAATCCTTTTTTAGCCATGTTTGTCCCCTCTTCACTTATAATAATACAAACAAATATTCAGGGTGTTACATATTATTTCTGGTCGGATCGAGCATTTTTACATCCTAAACTCGAACCTAAAATTTTCTTTAAAAAACCCAATCTTAAAAGGTCATATCGGGTCGAAACTCGTCAAGTCTGGGTCAAATGACCATCTATGAGAGAAACCCATGAAGTTAAACATCAAACTAAACATAGAAAACATATATAAAATAGTCAAAGACAGAGATGGAAACCGACCAGCGAAAAAAGCTAGAAAAAATTAGACAATTTCTCGATCTGTGCGTGTCATTTTTGCACAGAAACCATGTTAATTTTTTCTGTATCATTCTAATTTTATTAGATGGCCCCTGAGGAATGATTACCATGATCGTTGCTTCCACATAAATGTTACATTCTTCTGTTTCTGAATGGTGTGGGATATTTAGGGTCCGTTTAAGAGCGAGGTTGAAACCAACTTTTGGTTGTCAACGATGGTTCGAGAAAAAGATATGCCGAATGACACAAAAAACTTATCATTTCAACCAGCTTGTGCACCAGATTTGATCTCTAAACCATGCTTTTGAAAACGCTAAAAATTTTAGCTTTTTCCCAAATAACCGTTCTAACTACTTTTGCCTTAAAATCCCGTTGAAATCTCATTCTTGAATGGAGCCTTAGTCGTTCCCAGCTTAAGTCTCACCTTGACGAATACCTAGACCTGGAAAATTTGGCCCGAGACTCAAACCGATTCATCCGAACGGAGACCCAAAATTGACCTAAACATAATGACCCGAATCTGACTCGAAACTCAAAACAAACCGAACCAACCCAAATTTTAGTTGATCCAAAAATAGACCTGAACTGATTTTTAACCGAACCGAATAAACCCGAACTGATTTCACTCGAACCGAAAGTAACTGAACATATGACAACCTGAAATAAAGAAAAGATATTAAAATAACAAAAGAAAGATGAGATGTGAACTGGCGCACAACTCATGAAAAAGTCAAATATACATGTTATATAAAGTGATATATAGGGTGTAAAAACCTAATTCGGCCTGAAAATTTGACTGAAACCGGACGATCTCCCATTAACCTGATATTGACCCGACCTAAAATCAACCGACCTAAAAATAGTCGACCGGATACTAACTGAACTAAAAGTCAACCGAATTGAAAATCAACCGACCAAATCTAATACCCGAACCAAAATCAACACAAACCCTAACTAAAACGAACGTTTGAACCAGATCCAAACCAAAATTAAACCGAATGTAGTCAGATCCAAAATGACTCGAACTGAATGACCCGTTTGCCACCTTAATACCTAGTCCAAAGGCGTGGGCCGGTTTAGACATAGAAGTGGATCAATACAAAGCCATGGACTCTGTTGTCTTTGAATGGGATCCTTTATTTCATAAATAGGGTGAATGGGTCTGATTCAGGCCAATTGGTCACTTAGCACGGCTTAGATTACTATTTAAGTTGGATTTGTCGGTATTACTGTTGGTCATGTTTTTATTACACCAAAACACCAACTCAACTCTCATAGTGCCTCAATAGATGAAGATTTGACAATAATTAGACTTACAAGATCATTTTATTACTATTTTCAATGGTTGGTTTTTAGGGATAAATTTAGTTTTTTACATGATTGCAAACAAACATAAGCATAAGCATAGACGCCCGGGGTCACCGTGTGTTTGTTTTAGGAGACATTTGGTTCTTCAATTCTTTGGATTGCATGATCAACGAACACAGCCAAGTGCTGTCATGTAGGAACCAGAAAGCGAATACTTTCACCAGCATAAAAAGGGGATAAAGTACACAAATGGTCACTAAACTGTCCCAAAAATACAAAATGATCACCAAACTTTTAAAAGTTACATATTGTGATTTAACTTTAGTTTTTGTTACAAAATGATCACTGAGCCGTTAACTGTCGTTAAGTGAATGATGTGACAGTTACAAAATTTTGAATAATAGCACATTTAATCCTCAATATTTACACATTCAATCAATTTAGTTCTAATTTAACCCTAATTTTTATGTTTAAATTGATTAAATGTGTAAATATTGAGGATTAAATGTGTTATTATACAAATTTTCTTAATTTTCACATCACCTAGTTAACTACAGTTAACGACTCAGTGATCATTTTGTAATAAAAATTAAAGTTTAATGCCATTATGCAACTTTTGAAAGTTTGATGATCATTTTATATTTTTTAGAATGGTTTAGTGTTCATTTGTGTACTTTACCCTAAAAAATTTGAATATTCAAATAAATGACGGTTAAACTCACTTTTCGTCTACCTTCTCAATTTGCCATGCATTTTACCGAAAGGATAACCTTAACATTGTGTGGAAAAAATATGATTATTTGGAAACTTTGAGGCATATTTTTAATGGATAAAGATGTAGATTCGAATAATAAAATTATAGTTTCATATTTTACTTCATAAAACCTTTACAACGACGTCCCATATGCTCAAAACGATTAACTGATGAATGAGAAATTGATGCTCAAAGTAGGCTATTTGTGAATTGTGTTTAGCAAAAAAATGAGAAGCTTATATCTTACATTGGTGGGATACCAGGTGGAAAGTGTGAGATATGTTTATATACAAGACCCAACTTAGTAGTCATTGAATTATTTAAGACTTTGTCTCGCACCAAGTGTAAAGGTGCAAATCCAAATCATCAAACCCCCATCGGGGATGGAGGCACACTCGCACGACATGAGTGACACGATTATCTTGATCGGTCATTAGGGATGTTCATAAAATTCCGAACCGATATATCGTACCCAAAAAACTAAAAAATTGAAATGAATGGTAGGTAACCGAACAAGAAAATTTTAGTCAAAATGGTACGATAACCATACCGGTAAAATTAGCAGTTGAACGATACGGTAACAATTATAAATTTTTAGGAAACGGTTAATCAGAAAAACCGCTAAATTAAAAAAAAATTATAAGATTTAAAGTTCTAGCCCATCCAATTAGCCTAAAAAGACTTTGTTCCTTCTACTAAAATTTTGTCCCCCTTTAATTAGCCTAAAGAAAAAGATGAAAAACTCATTAGTAATTTTAAGGTTTATCTAATTTAGTAATTCACCCATCCTCTAAATTTCAAAGATTCAATGACTAAAGGAAGAACAAAGTTCGATACATGTTTTTTCTTTCCTAAATTTTTTTTAGTGTCAATTTGTCACGATTCAATAATACTAGAAAAATTAAACCTTAAGATTAAAGATAATAATTTATATTACTGGGTACAATACAATTCATAACATTTCACTTAATTACATGATATTTTGAGATGTAACGGGATTGAAAATCAAAGTTTCACACGAGTAAATTCCATCTACATTTGTCGGGGAACTTAATTTGTCATGATTCAACTAAACACATGCTCTCATCATGCAAAACATCAAACATGGTACACAAGGCCTAACCATACTCAGGATCTCACTAGATCATCCAAGCGAAAGCATACAAAGTCATACCACAAACCTGGGGTGAGGCCCAGTGTCACACAACCTCAGGAACATATACTCTCTCTAGGCGAGTCTCAGTATCACACAATGTCTGAAACGTATACCCATACTCGATATCTCTCCTTAAGTATCTTCGAATGGGGTCCGGTGTCACACAGCGTCGGGAACGTACATTCAGTATCTCTAACCAAGGTGTTGCAACACTCTCTTTCACTAGGTATCCAGATCCCATCAACCAAAGGTGACTCAACCAACCAAGTGTCCAAACTACACACATCATTGACACGATTACCATACAACACACAGCATTGGCACAATTATCATAACTCTAGAGTTTCTATCAATTATCAAGTCACCCAATTAAGTTTACCAACTTGTTAATACATTATAGAAGAGTACATTAATCATCCTCATTAATTATCTTATTAATCCATATTATCTCATTAACATCTCATGTCAATTTTTATCTTTTTATTAGCATTATAGATTATTTCATTCAGTGAGTATCGGTACTCAAACACGAGTATCGATACGATACCCCTGTGTAACACCGTTAATGTATATACGATGCTTAAATACACATCAAAGATGTTACCAAATTATTTAACTGATTTCCGAACTTAAATTTTATTTTATTTTTTTATAAAATAACTATTTCTCAACTTTTGAAGTATTCATAGCCTCTTCACATATTACTAGTTTTGATAATCAGTTATTAAAATAAGTATATAACTCAGGGTGAAAACTAGGTATACTGCCTAGGCCCTTTCCTGAATTTCAAATCGTTACATGATAAACGATAATTTAAAATTTTACTTTTAACACATCTAATGAATAAACTGATACATGCCCACTAAAGAATAACATAAATTAGAATGTCCTACTGATGTTTGGCAGATTGCAGCTTGATAAACATGCTTGACTCCTCTTCCAGTTAGTATCCAATAACCTACGTGTGAAACAACCACACTAAGTATTTCCTTAATGAGGCATCTATAATTTAAAATAAATCATTTTAATTTAATGAATCATATAAAATAAACTTATAAAAGTCATTCCCTTGTCATTTAACAATGCTATACATTTCCTGCAAAATGGCAAGCGAGTCCCAATTGTAGTTGATAACATTTTATCATGCATAGAACTACCTTACATGTATAGTTTATTAAACCAATATAATATTCATATCATAGGATTCGATCCGTCTTACCAGTCTTGTGTACGATAAGCTTTTTAGCTTAATTGTCTGCATAAATGCATTTCAAGTTTTATAGCCCAAAGTACAAAATCATGTGATGCCATGGTATGCGAGTCATCACGACACTATACCGTCTCCATCGAATACATCCATATGCATACTCTAACACTCAATCGTCACAACACATAATTCAAACAGTCATCACATGGATATGAATGTCCAAACAACCTTATAGAATCTTTAGAGTCTATACGAGTCAAAACATATCCCTAAACCTCATCATGTATCTCATATTTATCAAATCTCATAATATCGGTCTCTACTCATACTTATTAATTATCTACCTATTTTGCAGACACTAACACACAAGGCAATCACATTTATGATGCTCATGAAGCAATAGGAGTTTGAGGTGTACTAACCTTAAGCCAAAGTGATAAATCCTCATCCGAGCTCCTCCAAACGTCTCTTTAAATCCATTATTCGTGTCTATAAAACCTGGGTTCAAATTTGGCAAAACAGACTACTCCAACAGACTCAGAATGTCGAGAAATTTTCGGGTAAGGTCTCCTAAAAAAGTCAATACCGGTCAACGACGGTGGCGGTTAACGGTGGTCGGGCTACGCGGTGTGATACATGCATAAGAGGGATGAAACTAATTATCTTGGACAAGAAGCTAAACTTGTTCTTGAAGCTTGGAAAATCAACCTCCTTGAGACGAATTTATGGATGAGATTGAGGCATTTTTAGGTCGAGTTATTTTCTAACAAATTGACCGTCATTCAGTTACCTTTCCAACGCATCTTGAAACGCGTCAATCAGACATCAGAAACTCAAGATATGCCTATTTTACTAAAGACCGTGCAAGTCGAAAACTAGATACGGATTATTACGGGATTTTTAAATTATTATAAATTTTCAATTATTTAATTGATTATTTGTAATTCAATTCAACCCAAAATTATCTTTATTTATTTATGTTATTTTAGTTCCTTAGGAATTAAGAAAAGATTTAAATATTATAGTTCATTTAGGATAGAGTTTTATTCCTTATTTTAAGCCTTGTTTTTAGGAGATGAACTCTACTTGTCTTCCAAGTCTTTAGCCTATATAAAGGAGGCTTTACCCACATTGTAAGATAAGTTTCATTAAATAAAAACTCTCTTTTGAGGTTATACTTGCAAGAAGTTATCTTGTGTTTTAGAAGCGATTCTTCAAGTTCGTTAGAATTTGTTGTTGATCTTCACACTCCGAGTTGCCTAGTCAAGTGCGATTAGGAGGGTCGGCTAGGGCCATATCACAGAGGTTGCCTATTCAATTGCGAGTCGGAGGGTTCTGCGGGACATCTATCAAACCATCATGCCATTCTACATAATCAAGGCTGAATTTTCAGTTTTGATTTATCTATGCTTTAACCTATCTTTTTCAATCTTTTTTTATTAATGCTTACTTTTTTTTATCTAATCTATCACCTTCACTTTGTTTCTTTAATTTGCTAGCTTTAATTATGAAATTTTCAAGAAACCCCCAACTAGTTTCTCTTGAATTTTCAAATTTGCGCCTAACTTCCTTGCTCGAGTCTAAAGCCCTAGGTTTGCTTCCAAGTAACCAAATTGAATGTTCACACGTGCCAAGGCAACCTCTTATCAATTGGTATCAGATTGGGATGATTCTTGGGTGATGTTTTTGGGTGAAAAAGTCAAAAAAATAAAAAAAAAGAAAGAAAAATCAAAAAACTAAAACGAAAGAATTTTGAGCCTAAAGTTTTCATATCAGATCTACACCATTGAAGGAGTCTCTACACAAAATTTCATAATTTTTGGAGATCGGGAACACCTCGAACGAAGTGGATCAAATTGTTGCACAATTCTAGGGTTTTCGAGTTTTTTTTTTCTAATTTTCTTTCATTCTTAACCATTAGTTTTCATTTGTTTTAGATTTTATTGCTTCTTATACATCTTCTAACACCTTCTTGTTTCCTTGTGTTAGTAGGACTAAAAGTTGCATACTCTTCTTTCTCCTTGCAACTTAATTCTATTGGTGTCTAACCTTTCTTTGGATTCTTAAAGTAACTAGGATATTTTATTCTTTTAGAAACACGTATCATGCTATACCAAAAATATCTTTCGGTCACGATATTATATACAAGGTAAACAACGTTCTTTTATAATCAATAGCAATAGTCGTGTAAACTTAGTGAGCAACTTCGTTGTTGATGCACTCAATCTACCGTGCCAAGAACACCCAAGCCATACCATCTTCAAGGGTTTAATAACGAAGTAGATATGAAGGTAACCGAACATTTTTTAATCAGCTTTACTCTTGGAGGCTATTGTGATGATGTTTGGTGTGATGTGGTTCTTATGGAAGTCACCCACTTGCTATTGGGAACATCGTGGCAAGATGATCGAAACGCTATCCATTGAATCATGACAAATAGATACTCCTTTTTGCACTATGGTCAGAAGTTCACGTTGGGTTCAATAGAGCCGAAAGAAGCATATGAAGAGCAGGTGAGAGTACAAAAATCTTTTAAGAGGATAAAACAAAGAAAATTGTAATCACAGAAGGCTGAATCAATTGAACACCCAAAGGAGAACAACCATGAAGATACACTAGAACCAGAAGGTACACGTGATTCTCTTCGTACTTCTACTTTTAGCATTAGTGTAACTGTTGATGTTGAAGAAGAATCATATCCCAAACAAGAGGACAATGCTTCTAATCCTTCATGTGAAGTAGTAAGTTCCCTTGTTACATTATCATCACCTCCCCACAGATACTACCTTGTAATCAGCAACTATTTAAAAAAATTATAATCCTCATTAAATTTATCAGTTTTCAAAACTTTATTAAAAAAAATCTCAACCCCTTGATACAAAATTGCAAATATCATGTTTGAATTTATTTTAAAGGGGATTAAATGAATTAATCGAATAAAAAAAATTAAGATTAAATCCATTCATGTATTCCATTCTATTATTTTTAAAGACCAATAAAAACACTAGATTGGTTTAGAATTAAAAAAAACAAGTTTGACAAGAAAGTGACAAGATAGATATACATTAATGAAACCTAGAGTTACTAATAAATGGAAGTTATACTTATTTGAAGTCTTGTCCTAGACAAAAAGGTTTGCTACCAATAACTTTCTTCTAAGAATTTTCCCTAAAATAGAAGGAAGCTTTGGATATATAGGGTGTTTAGGAATGAATTTTTTGAATATAGGGTATGTTACGGGATATTTGGAAATTTATGGCATTTTTATAGTGCCGGTTGAGAACGCCTTCTACGGGAGGCGTTCTCTATTTTTTATTATTTTTTTGGAGAAAAAAAGCCGCTGAATGTCTCCTGCAAGAGGCATTCTCTATTTTTTAAAATATTTTTTGGACCACAAACGCCTCCTGCAGGAGTCATTCTTCCCTGACACTATAGAAAATACCATAGTTTCCTAAAATTTTCCCAACACACCCTATTTTCTTAATTTTTTAATCCACCATTTTTACCAAAATTCCCGAAAATAGAATCAACAGGCCAAAAAGAAAAAGGGAAAACACACGAAAATCAAATAAAATATTGAATGATCCCGAATTCCCAAACCAAAGTTGAGCCTACTTTCTTCACTGATCTCTCTCTCCTGAGAATATAAAGAGCCACCGCCCTCATCTACCATTAAGAGGGACGACATTCAAATCCCTTCTTTTCAACCTCTCGACAAATCAAGAACAAAGAACGTGGAGCTTTTGTTCTTTTCGCCAATTGATAACCCTCTTTTAAAGCAAATAGAGCATGAGGATGACCAGTCTCGTTTGTATCACCTTCCCCAAGAAAACCACCGCTAAAACGACCACCACCGTTCCTGAATCCGAAAGCAGTATTATCAGCACCAATGCTAACCCTACTCCTACTCCTCCTACAGGGAGCAGTAGTAGGAAATGCAAAGGCAAAGGTGGCCCTGATAATAACAAGTTTAGATATAGAGGCGTGAGGCAAAGGAGTTGGGGTAAATGGGTTGCTGAGATCCGGGAGCCTCGAAAATGTACGAGGAAATGGCTTGGAACTTTCGCTACGGCTGAAGAAGCTGCTCGGGCATATGATCGAGCTGCTATTGTTCTTTATGGTTCCAAGGCTCAGCTTAATCTTCAACCCTCCCTCCTCTCTTCGTCTTCATCTACGTCTTCTTCTTCTTCTACTCAAACTTTAAGGCCTTTGCTTCCTCGTCCTTCAGGCTTTCCTTTCAGTTTTGCTCCTTCTTCGTCTGCAAGCTCAGCAACGCATCCAGCTTCGTTAATGGCCGCTGCTGGGGTTTCTTCGTCATCAAGGTTTATGCCATATGGGACTTGCCCAGACTTTCTAAACCCAGCTTTAGTTTACCAAAACATGGCTACAAATCCCCAACAAGCCTTGCAAATAATGCAACAATCTAAACCTCAACCTAGCGTTGTTGGTGAACCCACTAAAACAGCAGCCTCGTATACGAACCCTAACCTTCAACAAGCAGAGCAGCAGCAAGGATCCAGGTCTACCAGTTGGACCTGGATCTCCATCTATTTTGGCCTTTTACAGACGATGATGAATATCCTCCAGCTACTATTTGGGATTACGGCGATCCTAATTTCTTCTTTGATTTTTGAGGGTTATATATTCGAAGCTTCTTTGGTTGCCTAGCGGTTTCTGCATGCAAGTTTTTTTCAAGGGCTATAAATGGAGAACTCCAATGGAGCTTCATGAAATCAATAAAGCTTGAACCTGGAAAATACCATGAGTAGATTTTAAGAAGAAGAAGAAGAGATTTGAAGGGTTTAGGGCAAGTGCATGATATATGATTTTATTTTCTTTATATAAAATAAATAGCTCATAGCTGCATGTTGTCCCAGTGCTGTCTTCATATAAGCTTGGGTGAAGCTTTCGAGAGATTTTCAAGGTATGGCTACTTTGATCTAAGGCATTACCCAGTTTTCTCAATGATTTTCATTGTAGAGTTTGGTGTAATAGGAAAGTTCAAATGTTTTCCTTTTAGGGTTTATGTGGTAAGAGTTGCATATGAATGAAACCAAATTACTCCATGTAGTTTGAGGGTTGATTTCTCATTAATCAATTCAATGAAACAAAAGTTTATGCTTTTCACTATGTATATAAGAGTGAATAATTTATACACACACAAAATGGACCGGTTTATGCTTTCCATCAATATTTTGCTTATTTGTTAAAAAGTCAAAATATGGAATACACACATTTTCACTAGCATTGTAGTTTAATTTTGAGTAATTCTCTGTGCTGTCTGAAGATCGAAAGATAATCAATTTTTTGTGCCACGGTTCTGAGGATTGAAGTCAGGTAAGAAGCATATTTTTTGTGGTAAGGGCTTTGGCAGGTAATTGTTAGTGTTTTGCATTGCTTGAGGACAAGCAATAATTCGAGTTTGGGGGTGTGATGAGTGTGCAAAAGTACTATTTTCTTGCCCTTTTCACTCAGATTATTGTTAGACTTAGGCTTATTTTAGTTGCATTGATAGTCATTCATGCATAGTTTTCTAGTTTCCTTAGTTAATGAGCTTGGTATTGCATTTGGTTGGTTTTTGTGGGGAAAATAGCTGTTGGTGTGCTTTATTTTGTGCAGGACTGGATTGCCGTGGCAAGTAGGGGTCATTGTTGAAGGAGTTGCGTGGCAAGTAGCAGTCATTTCTGAAGAGGTTGCCGAAGTAGATTGCCGTGGCATAACTGGATAAATACAATATTATCCTCAACATTATCCAGATCGTAGAAGATAAAGCCTAGATTCAAATTTAAAATGCCTGATCAAATAAGGATCATATCTCTAGGGAATTCAAATGCATTTAAATCCTCCTCATCAACAACAAAGCTGACCGTATCATCCCCTTTAAATAGAAGATCAAATCGCAGCTTGTGGAGTTGAATTTTGAGGAATCAGATTCTAGAGAGAAGGCTGATCGCACACTTCATCTTCTTCATTTTTACTTTATGCGATCCATGTTTGGGATTATTTTTATTGAATTTTCTTCTTCCCCAGCCATGAACTAATTTAAATTGGCTGGGGTTATTTGGGTTTGTGCTTGTGATAAACGTTTGGATGGTTAAGTTGTTGATTGCAATTTAAATTCAAAGTTTGTTCATTCTTGGTTCTTATATTTGATTTCGAGTTAATTGGGAGAGGATCTCGATAGTTATCTATTTATCTGTACTTTGGAGAGTTAGATTCAAGAAACGAATGAACATGATATTCATTCAATAAATCGTCGATGATTAATCCACCTTAGGAATAAGGATTGGATTTCAACAGCTAAGAGGAGCGTAGATCGGTTGTTGTTCACCCAAGGTTAATGCAGGGATGTATCACCAAGGTGTCAACAATTAGCTAGTTCTTCGGTTAGGGATAACAAGAAGACATTGAAGAACGCTTCACCGAGCTTTGAAGGAAGGAACCCAGTTGCCACGACAATCAATCCAGTCCCAGTTGCCATGGCATAATTTGTGACCTAGTTGCCACGACAATTCAGCCGATCTTAGTTGCCATAGCAATTGAGCTGCCTCAGCAATCAATTGCCACGACAATCTGAACAGTCTTCACCCCACTACTCACGATAACTCGGCCTACTATCTTATTTGATTACTTTCTCCATTTATTTTACTTGTTTAATTATTTTATTTGTTACTTCCAAACACCTATCATCACTATTCATTTATCTTTTCAGTGCGAGAAGTTAAAAATCAGAGTTTCACAAATCCTTGTGTAGACGATATCTTACTATACTATAACTTACGACATGTATACTTGCACCAATTGCGAAGCACCCAAAACACGCAACAGTTAGCCACTCATGGTGGTTGACAAGAAGAGGGAGAGGGTTTCGGCTACTTTAGATAGATTTCTCTTCATCCTTTGATATCTATTTATAGGGAAAATAAAGGGGAAAACTTTACATTAAATGCAACAATCCTAAACAACTCTAATTATGGTAAAAAAAGAAGTCCACTTGTAGTAGGATTGCTTGTCCTCCAAGTCAAAAAGTATGTCTTCCGCCGTGCCCATGCCTTATTTTTCTAGTGCTACTGGTTTTGCGCGAAGGATTTCCCAAGTATCAAAATTCAAGGATCAAAGTTAGATTTCAAGCAAAATTAATTGAGGTAAAGTGATCTAGCTTGATTCTCTACATTTTGATGGTATTTTTATTTGAAATAGATGAGTATGAGTTATGTTCTTGATTGAGGAAGATTATGCTTTTGATGTTATTTGATGGAATTAAGGTTGTTTATGGTAGAATTGATGTTGTAAACATGGAATCAAGAGTGAATTTTGGATAAATTCCATGTTTAAGTTATAAACCCTAACCCTAGAATTTAGGGATTTTGATTGTGATGTTAAATTAAGGATGAAATTGAAGGAATTATGAAGTTAGGAGGTTGATTTTGATGTTAGATTGAATAATTTCCCAAGTTGGAATTTTGGTGACTATTTCAAAAAATTATTGAAAATTAGGGGGAATTATTGGAAAATTTATTTTAGCATTGGAAATGATTAAATACGGTGAAAATAGCTTGAATTGGTGATTAGGGACCAAAATGAAAATTTTTGGAAATTCAGGGACCAATTCAGTAATTTAATAAAAGTTAGGGATTGGTCTTGAATTTATGGAAAATTGATAGAATTGAAGATTTAAGCATGATATGAAAGTTCAAGGACTGAAATGTCAAGAAAGGAAAACATGATGGACCAAATTCGAAATGGAAGGTTGATTAGGGACTAAATTGAATAAAGTTGGAAGTTAAAGGAAATTGTACAAGGATGTTAGAATTAAATGAAAGGTTTAATTGTACATTAATTTAATGTACAAAGATAATATAGTGACCAAAATGTCACTTTTATAAGTTTGGGGACTAAAAGGAAAGAGTCCAAAATAAGAAATTAATTATGGAAATTATTCAAAAATGGGTTTGAACAATTGTTTAATGTCCAAATTAGTAACCAAAGACCAAGGGACTAATTCGGCAATTTACAAGTATATAGGAAAATTTTCGGAAAATTTTTTATATTCAAATAGTTATGTTCAAGAATTAATTTGCAGTATTAGATTTAAATCAAACACAAGAATGGTGATGTATATGTCAATTGGTTTTATACAGTTTTAAAAGAAACCGAAGGAGAACCAAGGATAAAAAGAAAGACGAGAACCTCGAGTAAGCTTAGTGAGGCATACTATTCATGGCCCAGGTGAGTGCATTTACATGTTTTAAAATGCAAATAGAGAGACTTGCTAGTAGTCGACCTTAAATTTAAAATGATAATGTACTTTTATATAATGACATTATGTTGAAAAATGGCATTTGTATTTCTCTATAATATGTGCTATAATACTTTGCTCGACATGGCATGATTGGTGAAATACCAGGTACAAATGATTACTT
Source organism: Hibiscus mutabilis (assembly GCA_019671005.1). Lineage (NCBI taxonomy): Eukaryota > Viridiplantae > Streptophyta > Magnoliopsida > Malvales > Malvaceae > Hibiscus > Hibiscus mutabilis. Next base: position 40,748,929 of record CM033734.1, on the reverse strand, counting down.
GCATAAATGACGATGCACTATGCATACATGAGATATGGAATAATGATAAGATTTAAATGAAACAAGTTAAGGTAGAATAAAATATACTTAAAAATTGTATTGCCATATATACATGTTGAGCTACTACATGTTGTAACAAAAGTAGATTACATGGAATATGACATATAAATTATTTTTCTGAGAATTGATGATGAGCTATATCTTCCATGACTATTTATGATAAAGCATGAAATATGAATAATTAATTATACAATTGATCATGATGTTGGATTGATGATAAAAGAAATGCCCAAGTATTGAGTATGAGAGCCCATGGTATAGTTGGCATGCCATAAAGTCTTTAGCACCCACATCCTCATGTTCAAGTTATGAAAAAGATATTGTGACAAAATGATTGTGTCACATGCACCCTGGGGATCTACGGCCACTTTGCCTAAGTGCACTGCCGAGGTGTCGTACCCTGGGGATCTACGCCCACTGTGCCCGAGTGCACTGTCAAGGTGCTTTATGTTTATGGGGAGCAAAGAGCATCCCCGAGTACGTACTTATCTTTACGTTCACGTTCGACACTACGGTGTCATTACAAGATGACTCGCGTACCTCGATCTCATATAGCATACTTTGGGCAATGATAAAAGGATCATGATACGTAAATGAATCATGTTATGTATATGAAACATGTCAAGAATATGAGCCATGTTATGTATATGAAATATGTCAAGTATACGAATTATGTCACGTATATGAAGCTTGGCATGTATATTAATTATACCAATATATGAATCAGGCCAAGCACATGAATTATGTCATGTATACGAAGTATGTCACAAGTATATGAAATATGCTATGCATATGAATCATGCCATGTATACACATTATGTTATGTATATGAACTATGCCATGCACATGAATCATGTCATGTACATGTATCATGTTATGTATATGAATTAAGTCATGTATATAAATGAAAACACGTATACGAATCATGCCACATAAGAAAACCATGTCATACAATTGGAATATGCCACGTATGAAAATCATGTTACATAAATGGATCATGCCATGAATATGAATTTCATTACATATATGAACTATGTCATGTATATAAATCATGTTATGCATGAAATTCATGTCATGTATGTGAATCATGTTGCTTATGTGAATTAAACCATGTATGTGAATTATGTTATTCGTACGAAATATACCATGTATATGACTGATTTTATGATGATAGAGCGTTGAAATCATGAATAAGTTAGGAACTTATGAAATATACATGAGAATCTAGAGAACTTGATATGATATCATAAAATAAGTATTACTTTACTCTATATTTGTTAAATAAGATTATTGCCTCACTAAGTTCGTACTTAGTGTGTGTTATTTCACACGTAGGTTCTCCCACGTAAAAGGGCATGAAGGAGCTATTATTTGGAAAGTCAAGTTACATTAGCAGGCACGGTATGTACATCTTAAATTATGGTTGATATCTAGTGGGCATGTACTTGTATGTATGTGGGTTTGAAAATATGCAAATGTTTGTAAACTTAAGTTATAATGTGTTTACGTATTAATTACGAGTGTAGGGACTCGGAATATGATTTTACTATAAATGATTATGATTTAAGACATAGTTAAGTGTAGTTTAACCCTAATAGAGTATAAATTTTAAAATCAAGAAAGGGTCTAGGCAGGGTACATAGTTTTCTTCCTGAATTATATTTTTATTTCAATAACACATTTATAAATTTTATAAAACAATTCAGGGTCAAAACTATCTGCAACAGACTGACATAGTTTTTATTTAAAACTGAAAAGGGGTTAAACTATAAGGTAGAGTTTGGTTAAAAAAAATTAAGTTAAGTTTTCTTAACAACTCTCTAACATCTTTAGTGTATATTTGGTATACGAGTATACGTTAAGGGTGTTATATTTAAGTGGTATCAGAGCTATAGGTTTAGCCGATTCTAGAGGCTAAATCAAGTTTAATGTGATTTAAAGTTAATATACATGCCCCTAGGATGTCATGTTACTGATGTACTACATGTGTAACTTGATTACGCTCCTTAATAATATGAATAACTTTCAGTAGAAATAGATGATGTTAAGTATTGATGAGCATTGATAAATGTTTATTTATGGGAATCAAGAGAAGAAGGAAGAATGTTTAAAAGACACGTATGCTGGCAACTAGATAAAAGAGAAATGTACAATAGTCCTAAGTTTGAACAAGGTACTCGTATTGTTTATGAATACGAGTTAAATTTTAATAGACTGAGTCAGTACGTAGTTAAATGGATACTGATCGAAAGGTCTCGATGAGAATGGTTTATAAAGAAATTACGTCCAAGGCCCAAAGAAAGACTTCTTTGGAGAATAATTAGTAAAGTGATTGTCAATAATTTTCTTAGACAATGTATAAGTAATTAGAATATGCAAGAAAGGTTCATTAGGAATTCAAGGAATTAAGTTCTGGTAGATTTAAGGGAATCTCCATTCCATGAATTTGAAGTCATTCTTAGAATGGATTGACTATCTGCATATGATGCAGATATAAAGTGTAAGAAGAAAAGGTCGGTATTTCAAGGATCCGATGGTTTGAAATAATTTTTTAGGGAAAAAACATACTGTTTAGAGTCAGTAATTTCTGTAACAACAACTCAAAGGGCTGTTATATGAAACATGTTTGGTTTATGGAGGATACTTAAAAGTTACCTAAAAGTTTGAAGACATCCCGACTGAAAAGGAATTTCCTGATATATTTTTGGATGAATTATTAGGATTACCTTCGGATAAGGAAATACAGTTTGGGATTGATGTTTATCCTAGAGCTGAGCCGATATCAATGGTACTATATAGTATGACACCAATTGAGTGAAGGGAACTAAAGGCTCAACTACAAGAATTGATAGGCTGGGGTTACATTCGACTGAGTGTATCACCATGGGGTGCTCCGGTGCTATTTGTAAAGAAGAAAGATGGTTCCCTACGAATATGTATAGATTATCGACAATGGAATAAAGTAACCATTAATAATAAGTATTCCCTATCAAGGATTAAGGATTTATTTGATTAGCTTAAAGATGCAGTAGTATTTCAAAGATAAATTTTTTATCAGGGTTATTATCAAATTAAGGTTAAGGAAAAAGGTATACCAAAGACAGTATTCAGGACTCGTAAGGGGCACTACGAGTTTCTGGTGTTGTCTTTTTAGATCGACGAGTGCCCTTACTGCATTTATGGATCTGATAAATAGGGTATTTCAACCCTATTTGGATTAGTTGTTGTGGTCTTCATAAATGATATTTTGGTTTATTCGAAGACCGAATTTGAACATGACTACCATCTTCGGGTGATACTGCAAACTTTAAGAGATAAGCAACTTAATACCAAGTTTTTGAATTCAAGTTCCGGTTGTCAGAAATAACTTTCCTTGGATATATAGTGTCATCATAAGGAATAAGGGTTGACCCCAAGACAATACAAGCTATTCTGGAATAGGAAGAGCCGAAAAATGTCTTGAAAAGAGGAGATAAGGTGGAAATAGGAAGGTACAAAACTATGAAATTAAGCCAAGTGATTGATTATATTACTGAGGTAAAGTATATGTTTCTGACAATATCTGAATAGAGAAGATATTAGAGGAGGCCAATTATAATTTATTAATTGTGCACCCAAGGAGTAATAAGATGTCTCAAGATTTAAAGACTCAAAATTATGGTCAAATATTTATGGATTACTTCAGTCCATTTCTACTCCCCAATGAAAGTAGAGTTGAGTAACGTTGGATTGTATAACGGATTTGTCAGCTACACCAAGTAAAAAGAACTTAATATGGGTCATTATGAATTGTCTGGCAGAGTTTGATTACCTTATTCTAGTTGAATAGATTATTCGCTGGATAAGTATACAAAACTTTATGTTCGAGAGACAGTAAGACTACATGGTATCTTAGCATTGATAGTGTCAGATAGAGACCCAAGGTTTATTTCAAGATTGGGGGTACGTTAATTGAAGCTTTAGATACTAAATTAAATTTTAGTACAGTTTTTCATTCACAAATAGATGGGCAATCTGAATGGATCATACATATTTTGGAGGAGATGTTACGAGCTTGTGCAATTAAGTTTGCGAGATCATGGGAAAAGTACTTGCCTTTGGCTGAATTTGCTTACAACAATAGTTATCAAGCAAGTATCAAGATGGCATATGGAAGAAAATACCGAGTCTCTCTAAATCAGTTCGATTTACAAGATTGAAATGTTCAGAATAACTCAAACGTTGGAAGAGTGATTCAACATAAGACATGGAGGATAAAGTAAAGATTATTCAACAAAATTTTAAATCCGCCGTGGATTGACAAAAGACTTATGCAAATAAGAAGAAAAATGATATTGAATACGATGTTAGAGAAAAAGTGTTTTTAAAGATTTTATCTTGGAAGAAGGTGTTACTTTTTGGTTGAAATGGAAAGATTAGTTCCAGATTTATAGAGTCATATGAGATTCTAAGAAAAGAACCAATGGTTTATCAATTGGCTTAATCTCCAGATAGGAACAAGATTCATTGCGTGTTTCGTGTATTTATGTTTCGGAGGTATGAATTGGATTCTTCACATGTAATTACCTCTGAGGAGGTTGATCTGCAATCAGGTTTGGCCTATAAAGAAGAATTGAAAATCCTAGCATACAAAGTTGAAGAATTAAAGGACAACGAAATTCTACTGATTAAGGTTCTTTGGAGAAATCATAAAGTAGAGAAAGTCATTTGAGAAATTGAAGAGAGAATGAATGAGCAAAATATGAAGTTGTTTGAAAAGAGTATATGTTGAAAATTCGAGGACGAATTTTCTTAAGGGGGAGGAATTGTAATATCCCAATTTTTGGACTAGTGACTAAAATATAATTTTTGAAAGTTTAGGGGTTAAAGTATATACTTTGGAAAAGTTAAGGGACCAAAGTGTAATTTTCAAAAGTTATATAAGTTAACCTCGTAAATGAATAGTCCACCCCCAAGAGTGGTATTTATGTGTTACTGGATTTTTCATACGAGCCTTATGTTATTCGAATTTGGATCGTATAAAATTGTTAAGCGTGCTCAGGGCAGAGTAGCCCAAGGATGGGTGACCTAATGGGAAGGTCCATATCCAATATTTTGACTGATAAAAGGGATTCAGTTTGGGTTAACAGTATACTTAAGGGATTGTTAAGATAAGATTTCTAAGAGGAAATGTATCTGGTAAAAATTCCAGTAATTATTGGTATATCGGATCGAATTGAAATTTTAAAGACAGTTCCAAGGATTATGGAAAATTCAAAAAATATTATTTTATGAATATTTTATTAATCTTGATGGGTTCTAACTAGATTTAGTTAGAATATGATGGACAGGTTATAAAGCTCAAAGGAAGAGAATTTGGAAATCATATTGAGTGAAATTCGAATATTTGGATCGAATAAATGCCATAAATAAAAATCTAAGATATTTTGGGACATGGCTGGTTGGATTAGAACCAGTTTGGTTCAATTTTTATGGAGTGGCAATTTTTAAGTTTTGATGTAATTAAAGTATAGTTGGAGGGCAAATTGGTCATTTGCCAATGATGGCATTTTTTAGATATCTTGGAACTTTGAGGGCAAATTTGAAAGGTGAAAAACACATGGATTAAATCTTAGCCCTTGATTTTTATGAGATTGAATCGTGGTCATTATAATAAAATGGCAAGATGGTAATTTCACTATTTAAATGAATTAAAAATTCATTTAATCTTTAACATGTGTATTTATTTTAAAGAAAGATGAAAACACAATATTTGACCTTCCTTGCTGTTAGAAACACCCAAAAATAAAGGAGCTAGGGTTTTCAAATTTTCAAGATCAAAATTCAAGGATCAAAGTTAGATTTCAAGCAAAATTAATTGAGGTAAAGTGATCTATGCTTGATTCTCTACATTTTGATGGTATTTTTATTTGAAATAGATGAGTATGAGTTATGTTCTTGATTGAGGAAGATTATGCTTTTGATGTTATTTGATGGAATTAAGGTTGTTTATGGTAGAATTCATGTTGTAAACATAGAATTAAGTGTGAATTTTGGATAAATTCCATGTTTAAGTTATAAACCCTAACCCTAAAAATTAGGGGTTTTGATTGTGATGTTAAATTAAGGTTGAAATTGAAGGAATTATGAAGTTAGGAGGTTGATTTGATGTTAGATTGAATAATTTTCCAAGTTGGAATTTTGGTGACTACTTCGAAAAATTATTGAAAATTAGGGAGAATTATTAGAAAATTTATTTTAGCATTGGAAATGATTAAATATGGTGAAAATAGATTGAATTGGTGATTAGGGACCAAAATGAATTTTTTTGGAAATTCAAGGACCAATTTGGCAATTTATTAAAAGTTAGGGATTGGTATTGAATTTATGGAAAATTGATAGAATTGAAGATTTAAGCATGTTATGAAAGTTCAAGGGCTGAAATGTCAAGAAAGGAAAATATTTTTTAGCTTAAAGACAGACTAATTGCATTACTAGACAGCTTACACTGTCCCTAGATTTTCATTTCTAAAACCCATTTTACAGTCCATAATTCCATTTCGTTTGTTTCTAATGAAAATAGACATATTAAGGTTCCATTCATATAAATTTCAGCCCTTAAATCAATTCATACAATTTATGGTTATTTTTCAAAGTTACTGCCCAGAATAGAGTATTCTGGGCAAATTATACTATCCTTGCTTAATTGCCTCTACAAGCTGTTATAAAACTCAAAATGTAGTTTTGCTTGTTTTGAATGAAACTCGACATGACAAGCTTTTCAACCATATAAATTATAGGTTCTAATTCTACCAAAACGATTTATAGCAAATTTTCAAAGTCACAACTAATGTAGATTTCAAAACAGTTTTTCAAGGTACAAAGCAGGACAGTTTCATTATAATTCATTGCTTACAAAAACAGTCTCTTATACTTTACAAAATAGTTTTCTCCTGTTCCCAGCCATATAAGTAGCCCAATAGGTTTTTTTTTCGAAGCAGTCCCTAAGTACCATGCTTTAGAATTCCAGCATACCTATTATTATTATTCAACTTTAACTTAATGTTATCTATACATTCTTTACAATACAAAGCCATGATACAACAGTTTCAGCAACCAAATTCTTCAATCTAAACATTCGAATTCATTGATAAATAATTTAAATACCTTAACTCATTCTATCAATTCCTGTGTGAGAAAAACCATTCAAACATACCATTCTCCTAGATTAAATTCATGGCCTAGAATCAAATTTCTTTGAGCAATTCTAATAACACTATCTTTATAGAGTTTATGTGTGACCATATTGATTATACTTCTAATCCAAAAGAGAGGAAGAGAGTTTTCTTACTTCTTTCATTATGCTAGCTGATTAGAGACTTAAGGAATGGATTAGGATAGAGCAATTCGTATGAACCTTTCCAATTCTTTCACTAGCTTACTATTCGGTTCTTCTTCTTCTTCTCGGGGAGAAAGAAGATGAATAGGAATTATTTATTTCCCCCTTACCACATTGTCGTGACTCATCCTTATGAGTCCTAAATCTCAAGACAAGTGTCCAAGTCTTTGGACTTGTAAAGTTTCATCATGAAAACACATGGTTTCAAGTTATTCACTTTTAATCCTTGCATACAATGTACTCTTTCTTTTTGTTCTCTTATTTTAGTCCTAAGTTCTTAAATTAGCTATCTTGATTATTTTCTTATCATGCATTTCTATACATCTTACTACATTAAATTTTGGTACTTTAACTTTGGACAACCCTTTACCTTTTCTTTCAATTTGGTCCTAGACCCTTAATTAAATCTAGGTAATTATAATACAAACCTATTAGGTTACATTTGAACTAATAATTTACTACCAAGCCTACCTTTGGGTATTACAATTCTCCTCCCTTAAAAGAAATTCGCCCTCGAATTTCTTCGACGACGAAGGACTGTCATTATCAACTTCGAAATATTTTTACATACTTTGAATTTGTTAAACAAGGAAAACAACAGTATTGGTTACAAACTACCAATACAATCAAGAACTCGAACTCCTAGGTGGCACACTAGACTTATGATAATACAGTGAGTCCATGTTTAGTTCGAGAATCGACTAAACCATGCTCTGATACCAAACAAATGTAACACCCCTACCCCGGTTTAGTAGCAAACTGGCTTAGGAGCGTTACTGGGAACACTGGAAACATGAATAATTTAAAACTTTTCAAGAACTCATCCCTATTAGATGAGTTGACTGACTAACAAGGCATTTAAACGTTCATATATTATCATACAACAAGCATATGTATTTTATTCACCCCAGGTTACCAACTTGGTTATACATTTGTAATTCTACATTTAAAGATGTCTACTATTTAAATAGGTGACCATGCATAGCATTCAGATATCATACTTAAACAATTAAAATTAATCATACAAGCAAGATATGTTTATTATTCTTGTTCTATTAGTCATTTTCAAATCTACATTCATGTGATCCTATAAAGCTTTCAACTAGCATACTTAGACTAGCATGTTTCATTTTAACTCAATCTCATTACATTCAAGACATGTAAATATTTCATGTAATAGTCATGCTTTTATGTACATACATTCAATACAATCTCAGGCAACCATAACATGTTTATCATTCGTGATAAGTTACCACCTAGACCTCATATTTAATTATATAAGCATAAGCAAGTTCCTTATTCATTATAGGTCTTTACTTTGTTTGGTTACTTCCAATTTTCATTCAAAGTTAACTACTACCTACCCATGAACATGTGACATTCGAATAGCATACAATGGCTAGCAAGTGTTCACTTAATATCAGAGTTCCTATATGCGCAGCTTACTATTCCATTCACAAGAAAATTAGATCATTGCACACTTCAAATTTAAGCAAAGCCTTCACACATTAGAGGCCAAAATCATAATCATATACAAGCTTTCAAAACATATCAAATGCATGGCCTAGCTTAATTATATACAAATCTAGGTGCCACGAACTACTAGGAGCATTACAAACAAGTATGGATTCATACTTATGCTTTTGTTTGTGCCTTACTTCAAGCTCGAGAAATCTGACTTCTGGATCAAGTAATTCACCTTGAATCACCTAACCTATGGTTTGGGAAGAGAGGAAATGAGAGTGATAAGTACGATATGTACTAAGTGAGGTAGTACTAGTTCTAACCAATTATTATGTCATGTCTCCATTAATCAAGTAGCCCAATTAAGGTTTATAGAATTCCAAGTCAAGCAAAAATCATGAACTCGTGTATCATCATACTTATGGCAATCAAATATCAAGACAAGCAAATGTTAAGTAACCATTTTATCAAGCAAATAAACTAGCATGGTAAGCTTATCAAGTAAACATTTTCTAGTATCATTCGAATAGCAAGATACATGACAAGCAAAATCATAGATCACCATTCAATCTTCAATTATTTCAAGTCAATCGATAGCATGTTTAGGCAAATCACAACATTTCCAAGTCAAGTAACATAATCACAATTTATTTCAAACTTATCACTCAAGATATGTTCACAAGTTAAACACATTGATTCAAGTGAGAGTATAATTCCATTTCGAGTGGCATTTCTTGTGACAAGTTTATCAAGTGTACAAGTATACACTTTAAGTAGAATGTAAGCCTTAAGCCTTAATTATTGCTTGTTTACTTTCTTTAATTTAAGCCTTGTTACTTAGCTATCCATTATACATGTTTATACATTCTTGTAATGCAAAACAGTCCATGATGACCTCTAATTTATTCAAATCTGTCCATTTTACATGTTTATGCATTTTAACATTTCAAGACAACTCATAATTTGATCACACATTCACAAAACTGTCCATATAATATTCTTATACATTTTAACATTTCAAGACAGCTCATATTTTCATGTACAAGGTATATATATAGCAGCAACACTCATGTTTTACATGTTAATCACATAAAGCAGTCCATATTTTCATGTACAAGGTGTACATGGCAGTAATCACTCAAGCAATACATGTTAATCACATAAAAACAATCCAAATTTTCATGTACAAGATGTACATGGAAACAACACTCAAGCAATACATGTTAATCACTTAAAACAGTCCAAATTTCCATGTACAAGGTGTACATGGCAGCAATCACTCAAGCAATACATGTTAATCACATAAAACAGTCCAAATTTTCATGTACAAAGTGTACATGGCAGCAACACTCAAGCAATACATGTTAATCACATAAAACAATCCAAATTTTCATGTACAAGGAGTACATGGCAGCAACACTCAACCAATACACATTTTTATCAAGTCAAGTATAACCATAATGAATTTCAAGCTTTTCTTTCAAGAAAAGTTTAGAATAGTACTCATGAATTCAAGTAAGATCAAGATTTATTTCAATTAATAATCATGTGGCAAGAAGTTCAAGTTTACAGGTTTGTCATTTCAAGAATACATGTCAAGTAATCCAAGTAACAAGTTTACATGTCAAGTAATTCAAGTAAACCAATCAAGTAAACATTAGCTCCAGTAAGACCATAAGCCATTCCAAGTAGCAAATCATACAATACAAGGTCCAAGCATAAGCAATTATCATTTCAAGAGTTTCATGTCAAGAATCAAGCATACATGTCAAGCAATTCGATTATTTCAAGGATTCATTTCAAGTAATTCAAGTATTCAAGGTTATATTAGTTCATTTATTATCTTTAACACAATCCTTGGTTCTTAGTTTGAATAGGTAATCAACTTTCCATCCAACTGTCCCTACAAGATGTACCGTAGTACTGGTTAACCCTCCTACTGTCGCTAAAGACCATACAAACGTACCCTCCGTCTGTTGCCAATTAGGGGCCTTAGCCATGGACCGTAGTCCACCCTGACACAATGAGCTCTAGACTCTAAGGCATGCCTTTCTACCTATTCAACTAGCAACCAAGGTTGTTTGATTACACTTCTTTTATTCAAGAATTTCAAACTTTTCAAGTTCAAGATCATGTTTTATTCAAAAATCAAGTTAAACAAGGAATAGCAACATCATGTTTTAGCCCATAGGCCAATTGAGCCTTAGCTCTTCAATTACATTTCATGTTTTCATGTGTTTCATGTTCAAGGCAAGACAATTCATGTTCAATGTAAGACAATTCATGTTCAAGACAAGACAATTCATGTTCAAGACAAGATAATTCATATTTGTGAATTACATTCAAGCAAGTTATAACAATATCATGCTTAGCACTTAGGCTAGTTGAGCCTTGCTCTACAATCACCAATTACTTATCTTTCAAGAAAGTATTTACATTACCATCTTAGGTATCAAGTAAGGATTCGAGTGAATTACATTCATGATACAAGGATCTAGCATCATATATCATTATAATACATACATGCCACTACTCAAATAGGCACAATCAAGAACAAGAAATCAAGCATTTACATCGATAGTATAACTCAAGCAAGCAATTCGAATGGAATCATTCAAGGCATGGAATCACACAATGTTTACACATTTCTTTCTAAATAATTTAACTTATCCATTTCCATGCTATTACTTAATCACAAATTTCAGCTTAGTCTAATCTTCCCTTTTAATTGACATTCAAGTTAAATTATGATCATTAAAATGGCAAGAAGATAGTCATGCATATTTGGTTAGTACCTAAGTCCTAACTATTGTAAAGTACACTCACAATACTCCAAGCTTAGCTAGTCTCGCAAGACTATCCCCTTTTTCTTGTCCCTTGAATGCTCGACTTTAGATCCTTTTCCAAAGTCCTCTATTTGCTCTAATAAATCACATAGATAGGACAAGGTCAAAACATAAAATCACAAAATCATTCAACATAGCAACAAGGTTAATACATCACATATACAAGACCAATAACATCTAAACTGCTGCTGTCAGGCAGCTTGTGCATTATTTACTTAAACAAGCATAACTTTCATTCCGTACGTTGGAATTTCAATTGTTTTACACCATTCGAAAGCTAACTTAATTAACTTTCTAACCATATAGGCCATGCATTTTAATTCTTTGCTAATTAATACAGTTTTTAGCTTAAAGACAGACCAACTGCATTACTGGTCAGTTTGCCTTGTCCCTAGATTTTCATTCCTAAAATCCATTTTAAAATCCAGAATTCCAATTGGTTTTTTCTAATGAAAATAGACATATTAAGGTTCCATTCATATAAATTTCAGCTCTTAATTCAATTCATATAATTTATGGTTATTTTTCAAAGTTATTGCCCAGAAAAGAGTATTCTGGGCATATTAAACTACCGTTGCTTAATTGCCTCTACAAGCTTTCCAACCATATAAATTACTGGTTCTAATTCTACCAATACGATTTATAGCAAATTTTCAAAGTCACAGCTAATGTAGATTTCAAAACTGTTTTTAAGGTACAAAGCAGGACAATTTCATTATAATTCATTTCTTACAAAAATAGTCTCTTATACTTTACAAAACAGTTTTCTCCTATTTCCAGACTTATAAGTAGCCCATTAGGTTTTTTTTGAAGCAGTCCCTAAGTACCATGCTTTAGGATTCCAACATACCTATTATTATTATTCAACTTTAACTTAATGTTATCTATACATTCTTTATAATACAAAGCCATGATACAATAGTTTCAGCAACCAAATTCTTCAATCTAAGCATTCAAATTCATTGATAAATAATTTAAATACCTTAACTCATTCTATCAATTATCTAGTGAGAAACACCATTCAAACATACGAATCTCCTAGATTAAATTCATGGCCTAGAATCAAATTTCTTTGAGCAATTCTAATAACACTATCTCTAAAGAGTTTATGTATGAACATATTGATTATACTTCTAATCCAAAAGAGAGGAAGAAAGTTTTCTTACTTCTTTCATTATGCTAGCTGATTAGAGACTTAAGGAATGGATTAGGATAGAGCAATTCGTATGAACCTTTCCAATTCTTTCACTAGCTTCCTATTCGGTTCTTCTTCTTCTTCTTGGGGAGAAAGAAGATGAATAGGAATTATTTAGTTCCCCCTTGCCACATTGTCGTGACTCATCCTTATGAGTCCTAAATCTTAAGACAAGTGTCCAAGTCCTTGGACTTGTAAAGCTTCATCATGCAAACACATGGTTTCAAGTTATTCACTTTTACTCCTTGCACACAATGCACTATTTCTTTTTATTCTCTTATTTTAGTCCTAAGTTCTTAAATTAGCTATCTTGATTATTTTCTTACCATGCATTTCTATGCATCATACTACATTAAATTTTGGTACTTTAACTTTGGACATCCCTTTACCTTTTCTTTCAATTTGGTCATAGACCCTTAATTAAATCTAGGTAATTATAATACAAACCTATTAGGTTACATTTGAACTAATAATTTACTACTAAGCCTACCTTTCGGGTATTACAATTCTCCCCCTTAAAAGAAATTCGCCCTCGAATTTCTTCGATGACGAAGGACTGTCATTATCAAATTTAGAATATTTTTTACATACTTTGAATTTGTCAAACAAGGAAAACAACTGTATTGGTTAAAAACTACCAATACAATCAAGAACTCGAACTCCTAGGTGGCACACTAGACTTATGACAATGCAGTGAGTCCATGTTTAGTCCGAGAATCGACTAAACCATGCTCTGATACCAAACAAATGAAACACCCCCTACCCTGGTTTAGTAGTAAACCGGCTCGGGAGCGTTACTGGAACACTGGAAACACGAATAATTTAAAACTTTTTGAGAACTCATCCCTATTAGATGAGTTGATTGACTAACAAGGCATTTAAACGTTCATATATTATCATACAACAAGCATATGTATTTTATTCACCCTAGGTTACCAACTTGGTTATACATTTGTAATTCTACATTTAAAGATGTCTATTATTTAAACAGGTGACCATGCATAGCATTCAGATATTATACTTAGACAATTACAATTGATCATACAAGCAAGATATGTTTATCATTCTTGTTCATTATATGCCAACCCTTGATTAGTCATTTTCAAATCTACATTCATGCGATCCTATAAAGCTTTCAATTAGCATGCCTAGACTAGCATGTTTCATTTTAACTCAATCTCATTACATTCAAGACATGTAAATATTTCATGTAAGTTTAACTAGTCATGCTTTTATGTACATACATTCAATCCAATCTCAAGCAACCATAACATGTTTATCATTCGTGATAAGTTACCACCTAGACCTCATATTTAATCATATAAGAATAAGCAAGTTCCTTATTCATTATAGGTCTTTACTTTGATTGGTTACTTCCAATTTTCATTCAAAGTTAACTACTACCTGCCCATGAACGTGTGGCATTCGAATAGCATACAATGGCTAGCAAGTGTTCACTTAATCTCAGAGTTCCTATATTCGTAGCTTACTATTCCATTCACAAGAAAATTAGATCATTACATACTTCAAATTTAAGCAATCAAGCCTTCGCACATTAGAAGCCAAAATCATAATCATATACAAGCTTTCAAAATATATCAAATGCATGGCCTAGCTTAACTATATACAAATCTAGGTGCCACCAACTACTAGGAGCATTACAAACAAGTATGGATTCATACTTATGCTTTTGCTTGTGCCTTACTTCAAGCTCGAGAAATTTGACTTCTGGATCAAGTAATTCACCTTGGAGCACCTAACCTATGGTTTGGGAAGAGAGGAAACGAAAGTGATAAGTACGATATGTACTTAGTGAGGTAGTACTAGTTCTAACCAATTATTATGTCATGTCTCCATTAATCAAGTAGCCCAATTAAGGTTTATAGCATTCCAAGTCAAGCAAAAATCATGAACTCATGTATCATCATACTTATGGCAATCAAATATCTAGACAAGCAAATGTTAAGTAACCATTTTATCAAGCAAATAAAGCAGCATTGTAAGCTTATCGAGTAATTATCAAGTATAAATCATGTATAGCAAGATTGTAAGCTTATCGAGTAATTATCAAGTAACCAATTAAGGTTTATAGCATTCCAAGTCAAGCAAAAATCATGAACTCATGTATCATCATACTTATGGCAATCAAATATCAAGACAAGCAAATGTTAAGTAACCATTTTATCAAGCAAATAAAACAACATTGTAAGCTTATCGAGTAATTATCAAGTAAACATTTTCTAGTATCATTCGAATAGCAAGATAGCATGACAAGAAAAATCATAGATCACCATTCAATCTTGTAACTCCTTGACCCAGTCTAGCCGCCAGACCGAATCAAGAAAGCTACATTAGGTTTATCGCAGCAACACGAAGGGATTCAACAAAATCTGGTCCATTTTTTTTCTTTTTATCTTGTCTAGAAGCCAATTATTAGTCATGCTTGTACATGCATCACTCAGGTATAACCCCACCTCAATCGAGCATCATTTTGACATCCAATTGATCACATTTGTAATTTAGGGACCAAATTGCAAATACAGGAAATTTGCAAGATTTAAGCCACTTTTAATATACCAATATTTATTTAGTCAGGTTCTGATCATTCAACTCAAATTTCATCTCAAGTTAATCATTCAAGCTCATACAATCGCATGGAAAAGATTCAGGGACTAGAATGCAAAGAAAGCAAAACTACCAAGCCAACATTAAAGAAAATGACCTCGGGTATCAGTACAGGTGTCACCGTACCGATACGCATAAAATGCCCGTACCGATACACCACAGCAAGTATCGATATTCCATAACAAACTTACCTAACCTTTGAATCTTTTTAACATATGTACTGGTACGCTTACATGGGTATCGGTACACGGGTTTGGATTGAAAAAGTGAAATTCCAGATCCTAGAATGTGTACCGATACACCATTACCCGTATCGGTATGCCAGGCCAAAAATAACCTAGGCGTACCAGAACTCCCTTATGTGTACCGATCCCTCAGGCCAAAAAATGCCTAGCCGTACCGATACGGTCCCCCGCATATCGGTACGCCTGTATCTGTAATGCCACAATTTGCTGATTTTTCATCTCAAAAACATTCTCAAAACATTCCAACATGCTTATAACACCAGACCAACATGCCATACATATCACAAGCCAACTAGCAACTTCATTCCTACAGCACAACAAGCATCAAGCATCAAAAGGGAATCTATAGGCATGCTTCCTAATGTCCATTCAAGCAACATGTCAAAAAGGTAAACCAGCATCAAAACAAACTTTAAAGGCCATTTACAACCCAAGAGCAACTAAATAAATATGCTCAAATAGGGAGTTCCACAAAACATCTCCCAAAGCACAATAGGTTCCTCATTGCCCTTATTCATTATAGTCTAAACCAAAACATACTTTGGAAACAAGTCTTGCCAAGATCCCCTTGCTTCTTGCTGCCTTCCAAGACCTCAATTATCTGCATTGATGGACAACAAGAGCGTAAGTACACAAGGCTTAGTGAGGAGTGCTCAAAACAAACACCATCAATGCGTTTAAAACCATTTATTTAACATCATCCTTGAAAACATCATGCCTCTTTTAAAACATGCACTTACATCATTAAAACCAGCATTTTAAACCATATGCTACATGTATCATTAATCAACAGCAAGTCACATTGCTAACCCTCTACTTAAGCCTTCCCATGCATTACTACCAAATGCAAAGCTTAAGGAGAAACATGTATAAATCACATTTCACAACTTAAAACATTTCAATGATACATAACAATTATATTGGCTTTCAAGTGATCATTAACAAGTTCAATAACAAAAGAGTTCATCGGATACACGGATTCAACAAGTGTTAACCCAACACTTCAAGCCATCTCAACCGGAATAGCGATACAATCATAGTCGCGGTACATTAACAACCGGGTACAATATCAACCGGGTACACTTTCAACCCAAAGGGATACCCATCCTTCCATCAGTTAGATGCTTAACCCACTAACAGGAGTATTCGTTACTGTTTAACCCCTCTACCGTTAGGGTACTTGGATGGAGTATTCGGTACGCCGTATAAACCTCTCCACATCTAAGGCGACTTATTTTACAGTGCACACAATCCTATGGCCGGCCAACTATATCCGATAACAATTTTAAAACCACATCACTTGCCAATATAATTAACCAAATAACATTTACCTCACTGTTTTTATCAAGCATTAAACCATGCCATTTCCAAAGCAACAACCATGCTTTAAAACACAAGTATAAACCATACTTATAAGGATCACTTACCATGTGCATCCTTCAGCATTTCATGCTCAAAATAGTATATCGATTACTTTAGAACATGCTTAAACAGTAGGTACAATGTAAATCAAAACAAGTGCATAAAACCATTTCTCAATAGCACGACATAGATAGTAAAACCAATTTACTTACTTCCGAGCTTAGGTAAGCGTTCCAAGCTCTACCTAAACTCCCAAAAACCACCTTTAAAATATTCCAAAGCTAGAATCCACGTTTTCATTCACCGATACGTTAAACTCGAATCGTCGACGTGAAAACAACTATCCGAAGCCTCCTACGCTTCTCCAATCACTTTCAGATCAACCTCCCCTGTTTTGACCACAAAACAAGAGATGATTAATGCATCATAATGCATTCCAAACACAACAACCACAATCCTTCTCGGACTCCCACAAAACCCTCACAATTAACCTTCCACAACAACCAAAAACATAACCAAAACACTTTGTTTCACAACCCAGCCAACATCTATCATCCTAGCATCATTTTCAACACCAGAACACATCTAAAAACAGATCCAAGACAACCTATCACCTCCAGCAGCCCTTCAACCAAAGATTCAACACAAAACCTCAAAACTAACACCCTAAACAAATAGAGACTCTTAAGTTTCGGGATTCCATTGATAAAAATCACTTATCAACATTGTTAAACATCCAAAATATGAATCACATCACCAGTACTTACTGGAAATCAGGTTCAATTAACGAATCAACTCATTTTCCCCAAAGATCTCATTAAATCATTAGAAAATCATCAAAATCAGATTAGAAATGCAAAAGCAAGGATGAAATGCTTGGAAATTTCAATAAAGAACCATACAATAGAGGAGATATCGGACCTTACCCCTATTGTGAAGTTTCTCCCTCAATTGATTTGTGAAAGGCTAAGAAATCACAAGATTAATGTGAGATTTTGTATAAACAATCTTTGTAAAACAATTTGAAACAATAAAATCAAGTTAGAAACTACCTCACCTCTGGAAATTTGATGAAATCTGAGTGTTTGGCTGAGGAGACAATAGAGAGAAAAAGTTGAGAGAAAATGAAGTGATTTTTGTTTAAGAAAAGATAACCACCTTTTTAACAAAATCCACTTTAATTATTAATTAAAGCACATGTTTAAATTAGTTAAATTAAGGGAGAAACCTTCAGAGACAAATTGGTAAAATAGCTCCTTAAAGATTCTAAGTATTTGACCCTTTTCATTTTAGTCACTAGAAAATCACAGTTTTCAAAACTTTCATTTTGGTCACTAACCAAAATATCTACCTTCCAAAACTAAATTTTCAAAATTGATTCCACCATTATTAAATATATAATTAATAATGATTTTTAAACATTTTCCACAATTTTTCCAACATGAAAAATATACGATCACGAAACCGACTAGAATCTCTTCTCCAATCCATCGAACCGTCTAATAACCCACTAAACCGCTAAGCCCTAAAACCGAGGTGTTACAACTCTCCCCACTTAAGAAATTTCGTCCTCAAAATTTACCTGGAGGAAACAAGTGCGGAAACTGGTTCAGCATATCCGACTTACGCTCCCACATGGCCTCCTCTACACCGCGGTCATTCCACAACACCTTAACCAACTTGACTGTTTTGCTACAGAGCACTTTATTGCTGGTATCAATAATCTCTACCGGTTCCTCATCATAAGAGAGATCCGATCTGAACTCAATCTCTTCCATCGATATGACGTGCGATGGATCCAACCTATACCTCCGCAACACCGAAACGTGAAACACATCATGAATCTTTCCCAGCTCTGGATGTAACCTCAAATGATACGCAAGAGGACCCACTCGCTCAACAACCTCGTACAGTCCAATGAACCTCGGGCTAAGCTTCCCTTTCCCCCCAAAACACAATACCTTCTTCCAAGGCGACACCTTCAAAAACACTTTATCACCCACAACGTACCGACACTTTATCACCTTCAAAAACACTCAAATGATACGCTTCAAATCCGCATAGGATTTCTGGCGATCAACAGCTGCTTTTAAGCGCTCACATATCAACTTTACCTTTTCGGTGGTGCATTTCAGAACATTGGGCATCGACACAAACTTTTCCCTCGCTTCTGCCCAGCACACGGGCGTACGACATTTCCTGCCATACAACGCCTCATAAGGTGCCATTTCTATGCTAGCATGATAACTGTTATTGTAAGCAAACTTCACCAATGACAACTGCTTCTCCCACGCTCCCTGGTACTCAATAACACAACACCTTATCATATCTTTAAGAACCTAAATCACGCGCTCCGACTGGCCATCCGTCTGCGAATGATACGAGGTACTAAAAATTAACCGGGTCCCCAAGGCACGATGCAAACTCACCCAAAACCTTGCGGTGAACCGCGGATCTCTATTCGAAACTATAGATTTGGGCACCCCGTACAAATGCACAATCTCAGAGATGTACCGCTCAGCCAACCTGTCCAAGGTATATGTAGTATGCACTGGCACAAAATGCGCACACTTCGTAAACCGATCTATGATCACCCAGATGGAATCCTTTTTGGTCGGCGTCAAAGGTAGCCCAAACACAAAATGCATGGTGATTCTTTCCCACTTCCATTCCAGTATCTTCAACGGTTACAACAACCCGTAAGGAAACTAATGCTCAGCCTTTACCCGTTGACAAACCATGCACCGAGCTACAAAATCAGCTACATTTTTCTTCAGTCCAACCCAATAGTACTCCTCATTTAACCTTTGATACATCTTAGTACTATCGAGATACATAGCAAAAGGACTAGAGTGTGCCTCAGTCAAAATAGTACGCCTTAACTCTTCGTCCTCAGACACCATTATTCGACATTTGAAACACAACACCCCATCATCGTTGAAATGAAATTCCATAGGGTTTCCATCCCTGATATCTTCTACATGAGGTACCAAACTCCCATCATATTGTTGCTTCTCCTTAATCGACTGCGACAAGGACGGCTTCACTTGCAACTCGCCCAACAAACATCCTTCATTTGTCACACTCAACCAAGCAAACATAGCTCTCAACTCCACAGCCGCTTTCCTACTCAAAGCATCTACCACAACATTGGCTTTCCTCGGATGATACTCAATGGTCAGATCATAATCCTTAAGCAACTCCAACCATCTATGTTGCCTAAGATTCAGCTCCTTCTGTGACATCAAATATTTCAAGCTCTTGTGATCTGTGTAAACCACACATTTCTCACCATAAAGGTAATGCCTCCAGATCTTCAAGGCAAACACCACCGCTGCCAGCTCAAGATCATGAGTAGGGCAGTTATGTTCATGCACCTTCAATTGCCTAGATGCATACGCCACTACCTTACCCTCATGCATCAACATGCAACCTAACCCAACATATGACGCATCACTGTAAACAACTAACCCCTTCCCCGATTCTGGTTAAATCAAGATCGGAGCTCGCGTCAAGGCTTCCTTCAATCTTTTGAAAGCTCGTTGCCTATCCTCTTTCCACTCAAACCTAACATTCTTCTGTAGCAACTTTGTAAATAGAGCTGCCTCATTGGAGAACCCTTCCACAAACCTCCGGTAGTAACCCTCCAAATCGAGGAAACTCCTAACTTCCGTCACAAACTTGGGCTCCATCCAACCCATTACAGCCTCAACCTTATGCAGATCGACACAAATTCCTTCAGCCGATACAACATGCCCAAGAAACACAACTTCCTTAAGCCAAAACTCACATTTGCTTAACTTAGCATACAACTAATTCTCCATCAGTTTCTGAAGCACAATCCGTAAATGGCTATCATGATCCTCCTCGATACGAGAGTACACAAGGATATCGTCGATAAACACCACCACAAACTGATCCGAAAACTCATGGAACACTCGATTCATCGTGTCTATAAAAGTATCTAGAGCATTGGTCAACCCAAACGACATCGCAAGAAACTCGTAATGCCTGTATCTTGTACAGAAAGCTGTTTTGGGGACATCCACCTCCTTCACCTTTAATTGATAATACCCTGACCTCAAATCTATCTTGGAAAACACCAAAGCTCCCATAAACTAATAAAATAGATATTCAATCCGCGGTAAGGGATACTTGTTCTTTATTGTCAACTTATTCAACTATCGGTAATCTATACACATCCGCAACGTACCATCTTTCTTCTTAACAAACAGCACCGGTGCTCCCCACAGTGAAATACTTGGTATAATAAAGCCCCGATCCAACAACACCTGCAACTATGTCTTCAACTCCTTCAATTCCTTCGGAGCAATACGGTACAGAGCAATCGATACTGGTACCGTGCCCACAAAAACCTTGATGCCAAACTTTACCTCACGGCCAGGTGGCAACCCCGGCAACTCCTTCAGAAAAGCCACCCAGAAACTCACATACGGTTCGAACATCCTGCACCCTTAACTCATTTGATTCAGGATTCATAACATAGGCTAGATAAGCCTGAAATCTCGAATCCAACATCCGACTCGCTTCCAAAGCCGAAACAACATTGGACAAGAACTTGGCATTCTCACCAACAACCACCACCTCATAATCATCTGAAAACCTCAAAGATATTCGTTTGGTCTCAAAGTCCACCACAGGCCGATGTTCGGTCAACCAATCCATACCCAAAATCACATCCAAACCATGGAATGGCAACTCCATCAAGTCTATGGCAAACACATGTCCCTGAACCATCAGCGGACACCTACGATACAATCTCCTAACCACGACTGTAATCCAAGAGAACTAGTCACTCTAACACCCACATTAAGAATTTCAACAGATATATCAAGCAACTCAGCATGCTCACTCAGAATGTATGAATGAGTAGAACCAAAATCAACCAACGAATACAACGACAAAAACTGAAGGGTAAAAGTACTTGCAATCACATCGGTGTCATTACGACCTTCACGGTGCGCATACACTCTAGCCGGTCCACCTCCCTCAGGCTGGATAGCAACAGTATGAGCCACAGTCCTCTGTCCCACATCTCAATGCTGAAATGGTCTGCGGCTACGACCACGACCTCGCTGCGGAGCAACAATAGGTGCAACACCCTGCCCACCATGAGCCAATAACAGACAATCACGCCTCTGATGATCACCTGACCCACAACTCCAACAAGCATTAGTCACAACAGGCGCGGGTGCCTGACCTTCCCTAGCCAACCGTGCACAATCTTCCCTTAAATGGTCTCAGGATCCACAAACCCAACAGGTACTAAACAGAGCTCTAACCTGGGCACCCTGCCCCTGGCCTCCACGTCCCACAACACCTCTGCCATGCCTCAGCTCCGGGTGAAACCTCCTGTCACGATGTCTCTTGGCCTGAGCATCGCTATAACCCGAATTAACAGTCCTATTACCCGAGCTAACGCCTCGCGATCCAGAAGCCAAGCTCAAATTCTGCTCTAAATCTTTGGCTCGCAAAACAACACATCAAAGTCAGTATAATCAGCAACAAGCATGTATGTCTTAACATCCTGTACAAGCCCATAACGGAAACAATCACATCGGGTATGCTTGTTAGGAACCAACTCAGGTGCATACCGACTCAACCTCACGTATTGCACCTCATATTTCGCAACAAACATATTGCCCTGTACCAAAGCCATGAACTCATGCTTCTTCTCATCCTGATATTGGACTCCCAAAAGCTTCTTCCTATAAACCTCACAGAAGAAGTCCCAAGACACCTCCTCAGTCGCCATACCAGATATCGTGGTAGTCCACCATGCATAAGCATCACCTTGTAGCAGGGAAACAACGTAGCCCAGCTTACGAGCATCAGTACACACCATATGACCCATTATCCTCTCAGTACTAGCCAACCAACCCTCAGAGGCCTCAGGCAACAACCCTTAAAACTCAACTCTGCCCAAACTACGAAGACGCTCAAGCTGGCACACGAACACCCGCAACTGCTGCCTGAAATGCACCAGTCATGGCCTAAATTAGCGGTGCCATATTACCCATTCTTGGCCCAGCCGGCGCAGGTGGTACTTGCTCCACTCCCTCAAGTGGATTGCGTGGGGGCGGTGGCAACCCTCTAGAGGTACAACCTCTCCTTCATCATCCTGCCCAGCGGTAGCAACAATTGCGCTAGATCACAACTCTCTCCTCGGTCCCATCATGCTAAAATATATCTAAGGCATGATAATTATTTCAAAACAAAAACAGTCAGGCCAACCTCAAGCAAGGATCCAAGACTTCCATTTCAACAATCAAAACTTTCCAAACTATAATAATAAGGCAATGGGTACCCCCAAAACTTCCCAGTATGGCATTTACAACCAACATACATATATCAATCACTGTGCATATCAACCAGCGTACATACAACAAACACCGTGCAAATAAAACTTGACAACAACACAACAACCTCCCAATCGAACCTAACCTGGCTCTGATACCACCAAATGTAACCCCCTTGACCCGGCTTAGCCTCCAGACCGAATCAAGAAAGCTACATTAGGTTTGCTGCAGCAAACCAAAGAGATTCAACAAAATTGGTCTATTTTTTTCTTTTTATCTTGTCTAGATGCCAATTATTAGTCCTACGTGTACATGCATCACTCGGGTATAACCCCACCTCAATCGGGCATCATTTTGACATCCAATTGATCATATTTGCAATTTAGGGACCAATTTGCAAATACAAGAAATTTGCAAGATTTAAGCCATCTTTAATGTACCAATCTTTAGTTAGTCAGGTTCTGATCATTCATCTCAAATTGATCATTCAAGCTCATACAATCGCATGGACAAGATTCAGGGACTAGAATGCAAAGAAAGCAAAACTACCAAGCCAACATTATAGAAAACGGCCTCGGGTATCGATATGGGTGTCATCGTACCGATACGCATAAAATGTCCGTACCGATACACCATGATAGGTATCGATATGCCATAACAAACTTGCCTAACTTTTGAATCTTTTTAACATACGTACCAGTACGCTTATATGGGTATCAGTAGACAGGTTTGGATTGAAAAAGTGAAATTCTAGAGGCTAGAACGTGTACCGATACACCATTACCCATATCCGTATGCCATGCCAAAAATCACCTAGACGTACCGGTACTCCCTTACGCGTACCGATCCCTCAGGCCAGAAAAGGCCTAGCCTTACCGATATGGTCCCCCGCGTATCAGTACTCCTAGACCTATAATGCCACAATTTGATGGTTTTTCATCTCAAAAACATTCTCAAACCATTCCAACATGCTTATAACGCCATACCAACATGCCATACATATCACAAGCCAACAAGCAACTTCATTCCTACACACAACAAGCATCAAGCATCAAAAGGGAATCTATAGGCATGCTTCCTAATGTCCATTCAAGCAACATGTCAAAAAGGTAAACCAACATCAAAACAAACTTTAAAGGCCATATACAACCCAAGAGCAACTAAAGAAATATGCTCAAACAGGGAGTTCCACAAAACATCTCCCAAAACACAGTCGGTTCCCCATTGCCCTTATTCATTAAAGTCTAAACCAAAACATACTTTGGAAACAAGTCTTGCCAAGATCCCCTTGCTTCTTCCTGCCTTCCAAGACCGCAATTATCTACATTGATGGACAACAAAAGCGTAAGCACACAAGGCTTAGTGAGGAGTGCTCAAAACAAACACAATCAATGAGTTTAAAACCATTTATTTAACATCATCCTTTAAAACATCATGCCTCTTTTAAAACACGCACTTACATCATTAAAACCAGTATTTTAAACCATACATGTATCATTAATCAACAGCAAGTCACATTGCTAACCCTCTACTTAAGCCTTCCCATGCATTCCTACCAAATGCAAAGCTTAAGGAGAAACATGTATAAATCACATTTCACAACTTAAAACATTTCAATGATACATAACAATTATATTGGCTTTCAAGTGATCATTAACAAGTTCAATAACAAAAGAGTTCATTGGATACACAGATTCAACAAGTGTTAACCTAACACTTCAAGCCATCTCAACCGGAATAGCGATACAATCACAATCGCGGTACATTAACAACCAGGTACAATATCAACTGGGTACACTTTCAACCCACAGGGATACCCATCCCTCTCATCAGTTAGATGCTTAACCCACTAACGGGAGTATTCGGTATTGTTTAACTCCACTACCGTTAGGGTACTTGGATGGAGTATTCGGTACGCCGAATAAACACCTCTGCATCCAAGACGACTTATTTTACAGTGCACTCAATCCTATGGCCGGATAACTATATCCGATAACAATTTTAAAACCACATCACTTGCCAATATACTTAACCAAATAACATTTACCTCACTGTTTTATCAAGCATTAAACCATGCCATTTCCAAAGCAACAACCATGCTTTAAAACACAAGTATAAACCATACTTACAAGGATCACTTACCATGTGTATCCTTCAACATTTCATGCTTAAAAGTAGTATATCGATTACTTTAAAACATGCTTAAGCAGTAGGTACTATGTAAATCAAAACAAGTGCATAAAACCATTTTTCAATAGCACGACCGAGAGAGTAAAACCACTTTACTTACTTCCAAGCTTAGGTAAGCGTTTCAAGCTCTACCTAAACTCCCAAAAACCACCTTTAAAACATTCCAAATCTGGAATCCACATTTTCACTCACCGATACGCAAAACTCATTTCACCGATGCGAAAACAAGTATCTGAAACCTCCTACGCTCCTCCAATCACTTCCGAATCAACTTGCCCTGTTTTGACCACAAAACAACAGAGGATTAATGCATCATAATGCATTCCAAACACAACAACCACAATCCTTCTCAGACTCCCACAAAACCCTCACAATTAACCTTCCACAACAACCGAAAACATAACCAAAACATTTCATTTCACAACCCAGCCAACATCTATCATCCTAGCATCATTTTCAACACCAGAACACATCTAAAAATAGATCCAAGACAACCTACCACCTCCAACAACCCTTCAATCAAAGATTCAACACAAAACCTAAAAACTAACACCCTAAACAAATAGAGACACTTAATTTTCGGGATTCCATTGATAAAAATCACTTATCAACATTGTTAAACATCCAAAATATGAATCACATCACCATTACTTACTGGAAATTAGGTTCAATTCGCAAATCAACTCATTTCCCCCAAAGATCTCATTAAATCATTAGAAAATCATTAAAATCAGATTAGAAATGCAAAAGCAAGGATCAAATGCTTGGGAATTTCAATAAAGAACCATACAATAGAGGAGATCTCGGACCTTACCCCTACTGTGAAGTTTTTCCCTCAGTTGATTTGTGAAAAGCTAAGAAATCACAAGATTAATGTGAGATTTTGTATAAACAATCTTTGTAAAATAATTTGAAACAATAAAATCAAGTTAGAAACCACCTCACCTCTAGAAATTTGATGAAATCTGAGTGTTTGGCTGAGGAGAGAATAGAGAGAAAAAGTTTAGAGAAACCTTCAGAAACAAATTGGTAAAATAGATCCTTAAAGATTCTAAGTATTTGACCCTTTTCATTTTAGTCACTAGAAAATCATAGTTTTCAAAACTTTCATTTTGGTCACTAACCAAAATATCCACCTTCCAAAACTAATTTTTCAAAATTGATTCCACCACTATTAAGTATATAATTAATAATGATTTTTAAGCATTTTTCCATAATTTTTCCAACACAAAAATATACGATCCCGAAATCAACTCGAATCTCTACTCTAGTCCACCGAACTGTCTAATAACCCACCAAAACCGCTAAGCCCTAAAACTAGGGCATTACAAATCTTCAATTATTTCAAGTTAATTGATAGCATGTTTAGGCAAATCACAACATTTCCAAGTCATGTAACATAATCACAATTTATTTCAAACTTATCACTCAAGATATGTTCACAAGTTATACACATTGATTCAAGTGAGAGTAAATTCCATTTCGAGTAGCATTTCATGTGACAAGTTTATCAAGTGTACAAGTATACATTTTAAGTAGCATGTAAGCCTTAAGCCTTAATTATTGCTTGTTTACTTTCTTTAATTTAAGCCTTTTTACTTATCTGCCCATTATACATGTTTATACATTCTTGTAATGCAAAACAGCCCATGATGACCTCTAATTTATTCAAATCTGTCCATTTTACATGTTTATACATTTTAACATTTCAAGACAGCTCATATTTTCATGTACAAGGTATATATATGGCAGCAACACTCATGTTTTACATGTTAATCACATAAAATAGTCCATATTTTCATGTACAAGGTGTACATGGCAGCAATCACTCAAGCAATACATGTTAATCACATAAAACAGTCCAAATTTTCATGTACAAGGTGTACATGGCAACAATCACTCAAGCAATACATGTTAATCACATAAAATAGTCCAAATTTTCATGTACAAAGTGTACAGGCAACAACACTCAAGCAATACATGTTAATCACATAAAAGAGTCCAAATTTTCATGTACAAGGTCTACATGGCAGCAACACTCAAGCAATACACATTTTTATCAAGTCAAGTATAACCATAATGCATTTCAAGCTTTTCTTTCAAGACAAGTTTACAATAGTACTCATGAATTCAAGTAAGATCAAGATTTATTTCAATTAATAATCATGTGGCAAGAAGTTCAAGTTTACAGGTTTGTCGTTTCAAGAATACATGTCAAGAAATCCAAGTAACAAGTTTACATATCAAGTAATTCAAGTAAACCAATCAAGTAAACATTAGCTCCAGTAAGACCATAAGCCATTCCAAGTAGCAAATCATACAATACAAGGTCCAAGCATAGGCAATTATCATTTCAAGAGTTTCTGATAGAGTAGCGGAAATTCGAATAAAAATAAAAAAAACAAACCAAAATAAAGAACAAATCTAAAAATTCAGATTTGCTTATGGTGGTGGCGTCAATGGAGGAAGCTTGAATCTGTGGAGATGGCATGATGAATTGATAGTTGTTGTTTTGTCCTCGGCACCCTCTTAGACGCAATTATCTAAGCAAGCAACCTCAAGCGGCTCTAACCCACCCTCCTAGATGCAATTACCTAGGCAAGCAAGAGTGTGAAGATGGTCCCCCTCACAAGAACTCGATGATCTTATGTTGAAGATGGCTTCTAGACAAGTTTACCGAACACTTGCAAATTCAAAGAATACTAAAATCTCCAAAGAGAACTTTTTACTAATCAATGAAATCTGCATTACAATGTGGGTGAAGCCTCCTTTATATAGGCCATGCAGAAGTTTTAATCCTACTAAACTTAGGAATTAAATACAATAAATAAATGCTAAAATCTAATCTCCTAATTAGATAAGTAACTTCTAATAATAAATAAATGCTAAAAATAAAATCCTAATTAAATAAATCTGATCCTAATAGATATTGCAGAATCCTATGTTGATTTAAATTACAAATAATCAAATAAAATCTTGAAAATTCGTAATTATCCAAAAATCCCGTATTAATCCCGTATAGGAATTTCTGCATGCGCTGTCTTCGCTAAAATAGACGTATCTTGAGATCCAGATGTCCGATTTCGGCATTTCAAGATGCGTTAGAAAGATAATTTGCAGCCAGACAAGTTTTAAGAAGACATATTGACCCATAAATGCATGGATCCCATCCAAAAATGCTTCGCAAGTTGACTGATGTTTCTAACTTGCAAAGCAGTTTCAACTTCTTTTCCAAGATGATTATTTTGGCCCCTCTCATGCTCGTATCATTCCCCCACTCCTCAAAAAGATTCACCCTCGAATCTAGATCGTTAAATGGAGGAAGTTCATCAAAGTACCATAGAAGAGAAGACATCTTGAAGGATCCTTTTGCAGAGTCTCTTTTTGCAATATAATTTACAAGTTCCTTCTCATTGGATCATTACGATTGTTCTTTTGATCGCAAAGTAACACATTCTCATCTTCAAAATTGTTATTAATACTAAAAGAGGAATAAGAATAAATAGAATTCTGAAAACATTCAATGATACCTTTTGATTGTAAGGTACCTTCGTCGGTGTTTGTCGTTTGATTATCATCTTGAATCGGAATAGTAGGTTCGTCACTGGAAACAAACACACTACTTATAATTCGAATAAAGCATGATCTTGATGTAGAAAACGAGACATGATGAATTTGATGGTGGCGGTGTTGGATAGATTTGTCCTTGGCACCCTCCTAATCGCAATTGAATAGGCAAACATCATAAATTGATGAGTTGCAAAAACCTTTGGCCATGGGCCATTTTATTTTCAAGGTAGATAGATTTGCCTTTTTATTTTTCGTATCAGAAGTCTTCTTCAACGTAAGTTCGTCAAGTTCTTGTAATTGAGATCATCTTCACACTCTTGCTTGCCTAGGTAATTGCATCTAGGAGGGTGGGTTAGAGCCGCTTGAGGTTGCTTGCTTAGATAATCGCATCTAAGAGAGTGCCAAGGACAAAATATCCTACAACATCTATCTCGTCATCATCCATTCATCGGAGAGATTCGTGTCGTTTGTAGGTGTTTGCCTATTCAATTGCGATTAGGAGGGTGCCAAGGACAAATCTATCCAACACCGCCACCATCAAATTCATCCTATCTCGTTTTCTACATCAAGATCATACTTTATTATCGGTTTGCTGAACATGGAGTTTGGGGTTTTCTCGGATCATATTAGTGAGTTTGCTAGATTAATTGTGATCTAGAGGGTTCCTAGATTTTGAGGTAATTCTTGGATCCTAGCTTCCGTATGATAGAGTATGCTTTGGCACATGGTAACCTTCAATTTGATGGCTTGGAAGCAAACCTAGGGCTTTAGACTCGAACAAGGAAGTTAGGCGCAAATTTGAAAATTTAAGAGAAACTAGTTGGGGGTTTCTTGAAAATTTCAGATTTAATGATGGAAATTCAAGAAACGAAGATAAGAGGGAAGATAAGATGATGATTAATAAGAATAAATACAAAAGATTGAAAAAGATTAAGACGAGGATAGATAAAACAAATCTGAAATTCCAGTTTTGTTTATGGAATTATGGAAGATGGTGTGAAGGTTGAAGATGAAGATGGCTTGCGAATTGTTGATTTTGTTTTGTCCTCGGCACCCTCTTAGACGCAATTATCTAAGCAAGCAACCTCAAGCGGCTCTAACCCACCCTCCAAGATGCAATTACCTAGGCAAGCAAGAGTGTTGAAGATGATCTCCCTCACAAGAACTCGATGATCTTATGTTGAAGATGGCTTCTAGACAAGTTTACCGAACACTTGCAAATTCAAAGAATACTAAAATCTCCGAAGAGAACTTTTTACTAATCAATGAAATCTGCATTACAATGTGGGTGAAGCCTCCTTTATATAGGCCATGGAGAAGTTTTAATCCTACTAAACTTAGGAATTAAATACAATAAATAAATGCTAAAATCTAATCTCCTAATTAGATAAGTAACTTCTAATAATAAATAAATGCTAAAAATAAAATCCTAATTAAATAAATCTGATCCTAATAGATATTGCAGAATCCTATGTTGATTTAAATTACAAATAATCAAATAAAATCTTGAAAATTCGTAATTATCCAAAAATCCCGTATTAATCCCGTATAGGAATTTCTGCATGCGCTGTCTTCGCTAAAATAGATGTATCTTGAGATCCAGATGTCCGATTGAGGCATTTCAAGATGCGTTAGAAAGCTAATTTGTAGCCAGACAAGTTTTAAGAAGACATGTTGACCCATAAATGCCTGGATCCCATCCAAAAATGCTTCGCAAGTTGACTGATGTTTCTAACTTGCAAAGCAGTTTCAACTTCTTTTCCAAGATGATTATTTTGACCCCTCTCATGCTCGTATCAGTTTCATGTCAAGAATCAAGCATTACATGTCAAGCAATTTTAGTATTTCAAGGATTCATGTCAAGTAATTCAAGTATTCAAGGTTATATTAGTTCATTTATTATCTTTAACACAATCCTTGGTTCTTAGTTTTATTAGGTAAACAAGTCTCCAACCAACTGTCGCCACAAGATGTACTGTAGTACGCAAGATGTACCGTAGTACTGTATCGTAGTACTGGTCAACCCTCATTTTGTCTCCAAATACCACACAAACGTACCCTCCATCTGTCGCCAATTAGGGGCCTTAGCCCTAAACCGTAGTCCACCCTCATACAATGAGCTCTAGACTCTAAGGCATGCCCTTCTACCTATTCAACTAGCAACCAAGGTTGTTTGACTACACTTCTTTTATTCAAGAATTTCAAACTTTTCAAGTTCAAGATCATGTTTTATTCAAGAATAAAGTTAAACAAGGAATAGCAACATCATGCTTTAGCCCTTAGGCCAATTGAGTCTTAGCACTTCAATTACATTTCACGTTTTCATGTGTTTCATGTTCAAGGCAAGACAATTCATGTTCAATGCAAGACAATTCATGTTCAAGACAAGACAATTCATGTTCAAGACATGACAATTCATATTAGTGAAATTACATTCAAGCAAGTTATAGCAATATTATGCTTAGCCCTTAGGATATTTGAGCCTTAGCTCTACAATCACCAATTACTTTTCTTTCAAGCAAGTATTTACATTACCATCTTAGGTATCAAGTAAGCATTCGAGTGAATTACATTCATGATACAAGGATCTAGCATCATATATCATTATAATACATACATGCCACTACTCAAATAGGCACAATCAAGAACAAGAAATCAAGCATTTACATCCATAATGTAACTCAAGCAAGCAATTCGAATGGAATCATTCAAGGCATGGAATCACACAATGTTTACACATTTCTTTCTAAATAATTTAACTTATCCATTTCCATGCTATTACTTAATCACAAATTTCAGCTTAGTCCAATCTTCCCTTTTAATTCATATTCAAGTTAAATTAAGATCATTAACATGACATATCAATGGCAATAAGATAGTCATGCATATTTGGTTAGGACCTAAGTCCTAACCCTATTGTAAACTACACTCACAATACTCCTACCTTAGCTAGTCTCGCATGACTATCCCCTTTTTCTTGTCCCTTGAATGCTCGACTTTAGATCCTTCTCCAAAGTCCTCTCTTTGCTCTAATAAATCACATAGATATGACAAGGTCAAAACATGAAATCACAAAATCATTCAACATAGCAACAAGGTTAATACACACATATACAAGACAAATAATATCTAAACTGCTGCTGCCAGGCAGCTTGTGCATTGTTTACTTAAACATGCATAACTTTCATTCCGTACTTTGGAATTTCAATTATTTTACACTGTTGGAAAGCTAACTTAATTGTCTTTCTAACCATATAGGCCTTTGATTTTAATTCTTTGCCAAGTAATACAGTTTTTAGCTTAAAGATAGACCAATTGCATTACTGGTCTGTTTGCACTGTCCCTAGATTTTCATTTCTAAAATCCATTTTACAATCTAGAACTCCATTTCGTTTGTTTCTAATGAAAATAGACATATTAAGGTTCCATTCATATAAATTTCAGCCCTTAATTCAGTTCATACAATTTATGGATATTTTTCAAAGTTACTGCCCGGAACAGAGTATTCTGGGAAGATTACACTATCCTTGCTTAATTGCTTCTACAAGCTGTTATAAAACTCAAAATGCAATTTCGCTTGTTTTAAATGAAACTAGACATGGCAAGCTTTCCAACCATATAAATTATAGGTTCTAATTCTACCAATACGATTTATAGAAAATTTTCAAAGTCACAGTTAATGCAGATTTCAAAACTGTTTTCAAGGTACAAAGCAGGACAGTTTCATTATAATTCATTTCTTACAAAAATAGTCTCTTTTACTTTACAAAACAGTTTTCTCCTGTTTCTAGCCTTATAAGCAGCCCATTAGGTTTTTTTTCGAAGCAGTCCCTAAGTACCATGCATTAGGATTCCAGCATACCTATTATTATTATTCAACTTTAACTTAATGTTATCTATACTTTCTTTACAATACAAAGCCATGATACAACAGTTTCAGCAACCAAATTCTTCAATCTAAGCATTCAAATTCATTGATAAATAATTTAAATACCTTAACTCATTCTATCAATTCTCTAGTGAGAAACACCATTCAAACATACCAATCTCCTAGATTAAATTCATGGCCTAGAATCAAATTTCTTTGAGCAATTCTAATAACACTATCTCTAAAGAGTTTATGTATGAACATATTGATTATACTTC
The DNA here is from genome assembly GCA_019671005.1 of Hibiscus mutabilis. Classification (NCBI taxonomy): domain Eukaryota; kingdom Viridiplantae; phylum Streptophyta; class Magnoliopsida; order Malvales; family Malvaceae; genus Hibiscus; species Hibiscus mutabilis. Next base: position 40,715,528 of record CM033734.1, on the reverse strand, counting down.
TAATCCAAAAGAGAGGAAGAAAGTTTTCTTACTTCTTTCATTATGCTAGCTGATTAGAGACTTAAGGAATGGATTAGGATAGAGCAATTCGTATGAACCTTTCCAATTCTTTCACTAGCTTCCTATTCGGTTCTTCTTCTTCTTCTTGGGGAGAAAGAAGATGAATAGGAATTATTTAGTTCCCCCTTGCCACATTGTCGTGACTCATCCTTATGAGTCCTAAATCTTAAGACAAGTGTCCAAGTCCTTGGACTTGTAAAGCTTCATCATGCAAACACATGGTTTCAAGTTATTCACTTTTACTCCTTGCACACAATGCACTCTTTCTTTTTATTCTCTTATTTTAGTCCCAAGTTCTTAAATTAGCTATCTTGATTATTTTCTTATCATGCATTTCTATGCATCTTACTGCATTAAATTTTGGTACTTTAACTTTGGACATCCCTTTACCTTTTCTTTCAATTTGGTCCTAGACCCTTAATTAAATCTAGGTAATTATAATACAAACCTATTAGGTTACATTTGAACTAATAATTTACTACCAAGCCTACCTTTGGGGTATTACACCAAGAATCAGCTAAACCTAGACTCTGATACCAAATTGTAACACCCCAACTCGATATGGGAAATAAACCGGCTTACGACGTGTTACTAAACAAACACACATGCTTTCTTAACAAACTTAATGCAACAACTAATCATGCTCCCAAAAGACAAGGTAATTTAAAACTTTTAAGAGATTCAAAGACTTAACTTAAAACTTCCAATCATATACAAACACGTATTCGCAAACCATGGAGTACACAACAATCACTAAATCTTGGTACACCTCAATTTTCCATGTTCTTTAATTCAAAAAGTTTTTACATAGCTTCTACTAACATATAAGAATTCCTTTTTCATACATATACATTATTAATCTTAACTCAATTATAAGCTTACATTTGTCTAATAATTTTAAGTCATATTGATCTATTATTAGGATCGTTCAGGTTAACATTAAACCATTGGTTAACAATCTTTAAAGTTTCCATGTTGTACCATCTAATATCAAAATTTACTAACTAAGTTTACCAACTAATCAACTCATATTAATACCAAACATATATCCTTAGCAACAACCATTCAAAGCTTAAACCAATTCTAACCAGACACATATAACCTTTGCATAGCAAGACCAAAACAAAACTCATTAACATCTAGCCATTTACTTATTCTAACCATTAAACTGGCTATTCAAACTATGCCATTTTTCTTATTTAAGGTTTAACACACGATAATATATATGTATATATATATATATATCTATATTTTAGAATTTCAACACGCATGCTATCAAAGATCTATCAATTTCAGGCTCTTATAGATATTTAAACAACCACAATCTTACTAATTATTAAATCATATAAAGCAAGCAATCAAGAATAATTAAAGGCCCATTACAAAACTTTAAATACTTATCAAACTTATATACATTTAAAACTAAAATGAGTAATATATATGCACAATGCATATACTTTGATTATGTGCCACCAACTAGGAGTTCTTAAAGGAGGTACAAAACATACTTCTCGATACTTGTAATCTTGCCAAGCTCAATGTTGACCGAATGCACTGTTACCCTGAAAAGTGAGGAGAGTATAGGGTAAGCAGCAATTTAGTAAGGTAGTACTAATAACCATAAGCAATGTATTAAACATTTTATGATCCAAACTTATTCTTTTACCTAAGATTTTCTAATTATACAAACCTCTAACTTGACCATGAGTCAAGCTATTTTGATTTGAAGAGTTCGAACTAGAGTACTCCTTTATCTGAATTTTATAAGAATCCAAGAGAATACCGAATTTTTCAAATAACAAGCAAAATAGACACAAAGAATCCTTATAACATTTTATTAACTTGTCTTACTAAACTCACCAATTATCTAACTTAATGTCTTAAAATCATGTTTAAATACTACATAAGCTATCAAACATAACATATCAAAGACATTACTTGTGATGTAAGTTATTGAACATAGTTGTCATAGACATTTTACTAATTAAATATGATATCAAACATAGCTAATCAAAATCTTATTTAGAAGATACTTTAGTATCCCAATCTCTCCAATACTTACTCGTATATATACCAAGTAGTTCTAATTTCTTGTACATACATACGTACGCTTAAAATAATCTAATACATATATTTATTTATGTCAAAACAATCCACAAGACATGTATGCACAACTATACATTGCAAAACAGTCCAAGATATATTTATTTATAACAAAACAGTCCACAAGACATGTATACTCAATTATACATTGCAAAACAGTCCAAGATATAATAATTTATATCGAAACAGTCCACAAAACATGTACACATAATTATACATTGTAAAATAGTCCAAGATATAATTATTTATATCAAAACAGTCCACAAGACATGTATACACAATTATACATTGGAAAACAGTCCAAGATATAATCATTTATATCAAAACAGTCCACAAGACTTGTATACTCAATTATACAATGCAAAACAGTCCAAGATATATTTATTTATATCAAAACAGTCCACAAGACATGTATACTCAATTATACATTGCAAAACAGTCCAAGCTATATTCATTTATATCGAAACAGTCCACAAAACATGTACACACAATTATACATTGCAAAACAGTCTAAGATATAATCATTTATATCAAAACAGTCCACAAGACATGTTTACTCGATTATACATTGCAAAACAGTCCAAGAAATATTCATTTATATCGAAACAGTCCACAAAACATGTACAAACAATTATACTTTGCAAAACAGTCCAAGATATAATCATTTATATCAAAACAGTCCACAAGACATGCATACACAATTATACATTGCAAAACAATCCACAAAACATGTACACACAATTATACATTGCACAACAGTCCAAGATATAATCATTTATATCAAAACAGTCCACAAGACATGTATACACAATTATACATTGCAAAACAGTCCAAGATATATTCATTTATATCAAAACAGTCCACAAGACATGTATACACAATTATACATTTGCAAAACAGTCCAAGATATATTCATTATCAAAACAGTCCGCAAGACATGTATGCACAATTATACATTACTTCAGCTAAAAGTTAATAACTTAATACGCAAGTTTTCATGTTCATTCAATAGATTAACCTGTGAATTCATAATTTTTCTTAAATAACTATCACTTAACTATCGTTACTCATCACATAAATTATTCTAATTCTGAATTACTTGTCTCATAAGACATCCAACATACTATAGTCATAGCACATCATAAACATTATTTTACTTGTCAATTAAGTTATTAACATAGTATGTCATGAGCTTAAACTACTTATCATATAGACTATCAAACTTATCATGTCATCAACTTATGATTGTTTGTTACGTATAATTTCAAATATAACACCCCATAAACATAGTTATATATTACCCAAGTTATTAAACATAGTATCTCAAGAACATGTATACTTATCACATATTTTATCAAGCAAAGTATTTCACAACATAGTTGAATATCTCATAGTTATAAACATAGCATTTCGTAAACGTGAATACTTTTCACATATATTATCAAGCATAGTTCAATTATTTAACTCGTAAATTTCATTATTATGTCTTTTTCATAGCCTTGAGAATCAAGTAACAGCCTATTGTACTCGAATCCTCAACCAACTGTCGCTAACAAAATTGTACTCATAGAACCGGTCAATTCCTCCTACTATTGCCAAATAAGGACCGCAGTCCACCCCAAACACGAGCTCTATGGACTCTATGGCATGCCAACTATACCTAAGGCTGACTCGAAACCAATGCTTACACGTTTATCATATCTTATTTAGTAATAGAATGAGAATAGTTCCTTATCATGATAACATATCATCAAACTTGATGCCCTTTTTAAGGATGTACATATTCACCTCATGTTAATTTCTTATAATTCATTTCGCTTATTCAAAGAGTGTTATAGCAAAATTTCCATTAACATGTATCGTATGTAATTTCTTTCATAAGCATATAAATCAGTTCACAAAAGCCCATCATAACAATAGATGCACAACATCGTACATAACATATAGAACTTATACATAAAAGCTATATATCCAATTATCCCGTGTCACCTTAATAAACAAGTACTTACCTCATATTCTAATTTATTGTTTGCAAGCAACATATGCATATTTGTAATAAGAAATGAAAATAACAGTAAAGAATGCTTGGGAAGGTTTTGAGCCTATCCCGAGATTTTAAAGTACACTCACAGTGAATTCCGAGCTACTTATGTTCACGAATCACGACCCCTGTTTGTTTATCCACCGTTTGTCCCACGTTAGCCTTTAATCTTCTAAATTCCTCTTGGTCTAAATGTATCAAAGGATGCAATGATGCATTAGAATAAATCCTAACATCCATTTTCTTTTAAATCATTTTAAATGATCATGAGCACATAGTATTTTACACAAAACAGTCCACTAACATGTTCACCAATGCAAAATAGTACCATATATATATATCACACACATATATACTCACAAAACGGTTTACCAACTTTCAAATCAAGACAAAACAGTCCATTCATTGGTATTCATGTTTAAATATTTCTAAACAGTTTCTAAAACATTTGAATACATTCAAAGCAGTCCATAAAATTCTCCATAAATCCAAATAGTCCCAATACACATATATTCTTGTTTATACGAGTTAAAATAGTCCATTAACATATAACCCCATAACAAAACAGTCCCTATATGCTTTATATAACAATCCCCTAGTTTTCAAAATACTCAAAACAGTCTTTAATTCTTGCGAAACAGTCCCCTGTTTCCAGGTTTTTAAAGCAGTCCCCTGAATTATCAAGTATTTCCTATTTTATTACAAATCAGTCCCTTAAACTTATCGAAACAACCCCTATTTTAAATAACCAAAACAGTCCAGAACCATTCATTAAATTTTACAATTCATCCCTTGTAAAAATTATTAAAACAGTCCATAATCAATTTATTTTAGATCAATACAATCCATCGTTCATTGCTAGCATTCAAAGTGACCAAATTCAAGTTCTAAGCACAACAATCCAATCAAACAATAATCCACTGGAACATTCAATCTATTTTAATAACTTTAGGACTCCAAATCAAACAATCCTAGCATTTCGATCTAGGTTACAATTTCACAAGAAACATGACAACTCAATAAGTGTATCATTCGAATGATCTAAGAATATTCATAGTGTGAGTTTGTTTCTTTCCAACAAATCTGGTAACAACATAACATACAAGGAACATGCAATTGAAAGCACCAAATGAATCTTGGATCAAAAGAAAGAAAGAGAATTTCTTACCTTCTTCCTCAAGCTATTCGATTAATGGCTTAAAATTATGGACCAAAATGAAGTTTTTGTCTCCATAATTCATTGCAAACTCTCCCTCCCTCTCTAATTTCTCTCAACAATGGTTCAACTCATTCTAAGGAGAAGGATAACCATGCCCGATTATCATTCAAAAGCCAAGACTCTTTCAGACATGCCTTGGTCTACCATGGACATGTGTACAAGTCCCCCATGCATGTTTCCTTTAGCATGCAATCCTTTAGTTTCTAATAGAATTCGCTTTAGTACTTTCTACTTTAGCTAACATATTTTACAAACGTTTTTAATAGGTCTTAATCATACTTAATATTAAATTTTAAGGGCATCCTTAAATCAAATTGAGTTGCCATTAATTTAGTAACATACTACTAGGCTATGCTTTGGGGTATTACATCCGAAGCATAGACACATGGAAAACTTCATGTATCTTTTCTAGCTCAGTCGGCAACCTCAATCTATATGCAACTGGACCAACGCGCTCCAATACCTCATACGGTCCAATAAACCTAGGGCTCAACTTGCCCTTCCACCCAAACCTCATCACCCTTTTTAAGGCAAAACCTTCAAAAACACGCGATCACCAGCCGCAAACTCAATTTTTCTTTGCTTCAGATCTGCATAAGACTTTTGCCGACCCGAAGCTGCCTTCAAACGATTAGTAATAAGCTTTACTTTCTCATTAGTATCCTTCAACATATCCGGCAAAGAAACATACTTCTCTCTTGCCTCCGCCCAACAAAGTGGCATACAACATCTTCTACCATAGAAAGCCTCGTAGGGAGCCATCTGGTTACTAGCTTGATAACTGTTATTATAAGCGAACTCCACCAACATCAAATGCTTCTCCCACAATCCTTGAAAATCTATGATACAACACCACAACATAACCTCGAACACTTGGATAACACGTTCTGACTGACCATCTGTCTGCGGATGATATGAGGTACTGAAATTCAACCTTGTACCCAAGGCTCTATGCAAACACTCCCAAAACCTCAAGGTGAAATGCAGATCTCTATCCGACACAATGGACTTTGGCACCCCATGCAACCTCACAATCTCAACAATGTACAGCTCTGCCAACTTATCCAGAGTATACGTCGCATGCATAGCTAGAAATGTGCACACTTCATAAACCTATCCACGATCACCCAAACAGAACTCTTTTTTTATGGCGTCAAAGGCAAACCAGGCACAAAATCCACGGTGATCCTCTCCCACTTCCTTTCAGGAACCCTCAACAGTTGTAGCAACCCCGAGGGAAACTGATATTCTACCTTAACACGTTGACAAACCATGTAATGAGACATAAAATTCGCGACATCCTTTTTCAAACCAACCCATAAATACTCTTTCTTCAAATCCTGGTACTTCTTCGTACTCACCAAATGCATAGAAAAGGGACTCAAATATGTCTCAGTCGAGATAGTATGGCTCAAATCTTCATCCATCAGCACCGACACTCGACCCCTGAAACACAAAGCCCCATCTTCACTAAACCATAATCCGTTTGATTCTCATCCAAGATATCATTGACATGGGGAACTAAAGCATCATCGTAAGGTTGTTTCTCCTTAATCATCTGTAACATCGAAGGCTTCACTTGCAACTCCGCCAACAAGCCACCATCTCGTGTCACACTCAGCCGCGCAAACATTGCCCTTAACTCTACCGTGACCTTTCTACTCAAACATCCACTACAACATTAGCTTTCCCCCAGATGATACTTGATTGTCAAATCGTAATCCTTAAGCAACTCCAACCGTCTTCGTTGCCTAAGGTTTAACTCTTTCTATGACATCAGTTATTTCAAGCTTTTATGATTACTGTATACAATGCACTTCTCACCGTAAAGATAATGTCACCAAATCTTCAAGGCAAACACCACCGCAGCCAATTCAAGATCATGCGTACGATAATTGCGCTCGTGCACCTTCAACTCCTGGATGCATAAATTACAACCATTCCTTCCTACATCAACACGCACCCAAAACCCACGTAGTATGCATCACTATACACAACTCCTTCCCTGGCTCCGGTTGAAGCAAGATTCGAGCTTGCGTCAAGGCTTCCTTCAACTTGTCAAAAGCTTGCTGCCTAACTTTCTTCCACTCAAAACTCACATCTTTTTGCAACAACTTCGTCAATGGAACAGTAATCCTCAAAAACCTATCCACAAACTGTCGATAATATCATGTCAGCCCCAGAAAACATCGAACCTCTGATACAGTCTTCAGTGGCTTCCAATTCACAATAGCCTCTATTTTCTATGGATCTACACAAATACCCTCAGCCGAAACAACATGCCCAAGGAAAACTACGTGCTTGATCCAAAACTCACATTTACTTAGCTTGGCATACAACTTATTGTCCAACAGAACTTGCAACACAACTTAGAGATGTAGATGGTGATCTTCCTCGGTACGAGAGTACACAAGAATGCCATCGATGAACACTACCACAAATTGGTCCAAGAATTCATGGAACACCCTATTCATCATATCCATAAAAAGCTGTCGGTGCATTGGTCAAACCAAATGGCATCACTAGGAACTTGCAATGCCCATAGCGTGTGCAAAAAGCTATTTTTGGCACCTCCTTCACCTTCCAGCTGATAATACCCCGACCACAGATCAATCTTCAAAAACACTGTAGCATCCTGGAACTGACCAAACAAATCATCAATCCTCGGCAACGGATACTTGCTCTTAACCGTCAACTTGTTCAGTTGCTGATAATCAATGCACATTCTCATCGTGCCATCTTTCTTTTTCACAAACAACACCAGTGCCCCCATTGTTACACACTTGGCCGAATGAAATCTTGATTCAACAACTCTTGCAACTGCGTCTTCAACTCCTTTAACTCATTTGGTGTCATACGATATAGAGTAATAGACACATGAGCCGTATCAGCTTATGTCTCTATGCAAAACTCCACCTCCTTATCCGACGGCAAACCAAGCAACTCTTTCGAAAACACTCATGGAAAGTCGCAAACTGTGAATATCCTGGGCACGCGCTTCCTTCATATTTGGGTTCATCATATAGGCTAGATATGCTTGACCCCCACATTCTAACAACTTTCGCACTTCCAGTGCTAAAACCACATTTGACATGAACTTAACATTCTTGCCCACAACCAAAACTTCATAATCTTCGGCAAGTTTCAACGAAACCCACTTAGCCTCAAAATCCACCACAGCCTTGTGTTGAGACAACCAATATATACCCAAAACCACGTTAAAACCATGAAACAACAACTCTACTAGGTCAGCCTCAAACATATGTCCTTGAACCATCAAGGGACAGCTCTTATACAACTTCTTAACTACAACTGTCTCACCAAAGGAACTTGTTACCAACATCTAACAACTCAACAGGTAAATCCAGCAAACATGCATGCTCGAGAAAAATGTAGGAATATGTAGAACTAAAATCCATTAAAGATAACAAAGGTTAGACTACAAGGTAAAGGTACCTGCGATCACGTCGTATCATTCCTCACAACCCGGTGAGCAAAAACCCTCGCATGTCCACCATCCTTTGGCTGAACTGCCACGATATGCGCTACCACTCTATGTCCATTATCCCAGCGCTGAAAATATCCAAGAGTGTGCCCACGACCTCTCTATACTCCTACAATAGGTGCATCAGCCAGAACCTCTCTGGTCAATTACGGACAATCCTTCCTAAGATGATCCCTCGATCCACAGCTCCAACAAGTGCCCAAAGCACCCCAGTATTCCCTCGAATGCCTCCGGCCACAACTCCTACACTCGGGAACTCGAGCGTAGGTATTCTGTCCCTGAAAACCATGCCCAGCACCATAACCTCCACACCTATAATTCGGACGGTACCATCTGTCCCTATGCCTCTTATTACGATCCTTACCAACATCAAACTCTGCACTCCTCTTTCCTAACGAAGAACACCCAAAAGGAATAGACAACCCTAAATTTTGCTCTATGTCCTTAGCTCGAGACACCATGACATCAAACTCTATGTTGTCCATAGCTAGCATGTACGTCTTTACTTCCTTGATCAACCCGTAACGGAATCGATCACACATCTCTCGCTCGTCTAGAACCAACTTAGGACCATACTTACTCAGCCGAACAAACTAGATCTCATACTTGGAAACATACATGTTTCCTTGCTCTAAAGCCATGAACTCTCTCTTCTTCGCATCCTTGTACCGAGTTCTAAATACTTCTTGAAAGCCTTACAAAAGAATTCCCAGGTAACATTGGCAGGTTCCATACCAGAGATCATAGTTTTCCAACAACTGTATGCATCACCCTAGAGCAACGACACAATATATCCCCGCTTGCGTACATCTGTACACTCCATCTAGCCAAGGATCCTTTCGGTACTAGCAAACAACTTTTGGTAACTTTAGGAGCCAGACCTCTAAACTCAACACCACCTAGGCTATGCAAGATGCTCCAAAGGTAACCTAGTATTAGCGGCTGTAGGTTTCGGTGCAGGTACATGCACTCCAGCCATGGCCGCCTAGAAAGCTCCCGTCATCACTTGAACCAATGGTGCCATATCACCAAAAATAGGTACTTGTGGTGCCTGAGGCGCACCTCCCTCGACTCCAACCCCAACAGGAGGATTCGATGGAGGAGGAGGCAACTCATCATCATGTGTATCAACCACACTTCCCATGTGAGCTCTAGTCTCTCGTCTCGGTCCCATACATGAAAATATGAGTCTAAACATGATAATGCAACAAAACAAAACAATTAGGCCAGCTCGCAACAAGAATCCAAGTCACTCTTATTTAAAAATAAAATCATTTAACTCAAGTAGTAGTAATGCAATGCATCCCAAGTCTAAATACCCCAAACATAACACATATCGAACATAATTCCACAAATTAAATCACTGTACATATCAAACAACATATGCATTCATACAAACAACCATAACCCAGCTCCCAACAATCATAACCTGGCTCTAATAACACCAAATGCAACCCCCATGACCCGATTTAGTCGTAAGACCGAATTGAGCAAGCGATATTAGGGTTTATCGAAATAAACCCTGAAAAGACCACGATTGAAATGGTCCAGTTTTTTTTATCTTATCTAAATACATTATTAGGCCCTAAGGTGATCATACATGATATTGTTAGAGTTACAAATCAATCGGACGTCATTTCGGCATCCAATTGCTCGAAACTAGCTCACAAGGACTAAAATGTAATTTCCCAAATTTACAAGGGTTTTTACCAAATTAAGGTTACCAATCCTTAATTAACCATCTTTCATGGCTTCGTGTTAAATCACAACTCAAAATGATCATTCAAACCCATTTAATTGCACTATTAAGAAATAGGGACCAAAATGCAAAGATTCTAAACATCAGATAACATCTCAACTGAATTAACGGTTAGCGTACCAGTACGAGTGCCAAGCGTTTCTATACGATGCTAAAGGACAAGGGCGTACCAATACGGTCCTCAAGTGTATCGGTATAGGCTTGCATAATTTGAAAATTTAGATTTAGTAGCCAAAGCTTGTATCGATACGGCAACTCGCGTAATGGCACTAACATTGTTTCATCACAATGCATACTAATACGATTACCAGGCATATCGGTACGGCTAGGCAAATTTGAATGATCTGAGCTGAGACAAGTCCCCGCGTACCGATATCCTGAGGAGCCGTACCGGTATAATGAGACCAGTATTGACCTCTAGGTCCAACATATGACACTTTGGCTCAATCTAACACTCTACATTCAACCTCTAAACATCATTAGACATCACAAAAATTCAATCATCAAGCATGGCAACATAGCAAGGATTCACACTAAGCATGGCATACTCAAACATTTTCCTAAGAGCGTGATTTCTACCCAAGCATGCTTAAAGTCTCCCAACCCCTCAAAAACAACTACAAAAGCATCATATAAGTCCAAAGCATTATTCCAAATTTATACAAATAGGGAGTAACTCAAAATACATCACTCAAAACAACCCGGTCACATTGCTTTCTTATTACTACATAGAACTTGTAAAACCATACTTTGAATGTATCAAATCCTTGGATCTCTCCTTGCTCTCGTGCTTCCCGAAAAAGCTATTTCTCTGCATTGACGAGGAAAGAGAGTGTAAGCTATAAGCTTAGTGAGGGATTTGCAAAAACACTCATTAATGCATTTAAAACCATTTAACTCAAATCACATGTATTTGTCTCATGGCAAAACATCTCATGCTTCTCATGTCACCTAAAAAATGCACAGTTAAATCATTTTCAACACATGTATCATGGATTCAAAGTCTACCTCAATTTAAGCTCCAAAACACAACTCCCTCATAACAAGATTAAAGAGTAAACATGTATAAATCACATTATAGCAACATAACTCATTTCTCATGATACATTATTTCATTTATTGGCTTTCATGTGACTCAGAACCAGTAACCTTTTGATTCATAAAATACATCGTATACACGAATTTCTCAAGTGGTTCACACAACCACTTTACATACATACCTCAACCGGAGTAACGGCACACTTGCCCACCTCAACGGTTCAAACCAGAGTAACAGAACATTTACCCACCTCTACGAATTGGATGTATAAATCCACCAGCGGGAGAAAACAGAACATTTACCCACCTCTACCGCTACGGTTCTCATGGTGGAGATTACAGACACTTAACACCCCTCGACACACATGAGGCGACTTTTTATAGTGCACTTTAACTCCTATGACCGACCAACTATATTCGATAACATTTTAAACACAACCACTTGTCAATATATTCAATAACCAACATTACCTCATTAAACCATGTATTTTCATATTCTAAAAAATACTTGCATAAATCATATGCTATTCCCAAAAGTAATCATCAATGATCATTTGCATCATAAATCATTTCTAAAACATGCATAATATAGTGAGTAATCAAAACCATAACATGTGCATGAGATTTCATTCTGCAAAAGCCAAAATCGAGAGAAAACTCAACCGATACTTACTTCCGAGCTTAGACTAGTGTGTCAAACTTTATCTAAACTCCCACAAGTCCTTTTCAAACCTTTTAACAGTAGTAAAACACTTTTCCACTCACCAACAATCTAATGCTTGCTTGCCAATGCACGAATCAAGCTTTCGCAACTCCCGCGCCTCTTTCAAAAGGTAAAGAATTCAGCTCCCCTACTTTACCCAATCAAAACAGAGGATTAAAACACAACTCTATATCTCAAACCTCCAGCAACCAACAAACACAACCTCACCTCCCAAGAATCCATCAAACACCTTCCTAAAACTATAAAAAATGCCACCAAACCTTACTCAAACAAAGCCCAGTCAACATCTAATGATTCTCACACATTAACAACATCAATTAACAACCAAAAACAACATAAACACGTCCTTACGTCTCCAACAACACCACAACAACCAGATCACACCAAAAACCAACTATAAACAACCTAGAAACGAGCAATCCATATAGTTTCGGGATTCCATTGATTAATCAATCCTTTCAACATTAAAATACATCCAAATTGAGATATAAATCAATTAAATCCATCACAGAAACATATCCAATTCAATTTTCAACAATTTTCCAAGAAAACTCAATTTAATCATTAAATATATGTTAAAATTCGTAATTCCATAATATAAATCAACAAGAAAAGATCAAGAACTTGGGAATTTCATTAAAGAACCTTTAATTAGAGGAGAGGAATGAAAATTGCCTCTAATTGCTGATTTCTCCCTTAATTGGCCAAGCTTTGATGAAATCCAAAGAGATTTTGCAAAGGAATTGGAAGTAATCACTTAGAAATAAAAAGGTAATCAATGGAGATTGATTCCTGGAGATTTTGAAGTAGAAATGCTAGTTTGGTTGTTGAGAAAGTTGAGAGAAAAGGTTAGGAGAAAAGTAGTTACATAAGAAAGTGATTTTGGCAAATTAAAGATCTTTTTAATAAATCCTCATTTATCTAATTACTAAACCATTTAAAAAAATACTTCAAAAATAGCATAAATTAAGAGAGAAATCTGTTGAAGAAGATTGGTCAAATAGCTCATTAAAGATTCTAAGTTTTGATCATTTTATGACTTAATCACCAAAAACAGTTTTGAAAACTTTCAATTTAGTTACTAGACTAAAATGTCTTAAAATCAGATTTAAATACCTCAAATTGACTTCATCAAATTACTTAAAATATTAATTATGCAATTTTAATACATTTCCCCATATTTTATTTTACCCCAAAATCAATTTTATAAATTTATTTTTCCCAAAACTATTCGAATTGCCTAAATCGGTTCTCTTGAACCAGCGACCATATCTGCTCTACATCAAGGCCCAATTTCAGGGTATTACAATTGTTATAGGCAAACTCAACCAAAGGTAATTGCTTCTCCCATGATCCTTGAAAATCTCTGATGCAACATCGCAACTAAGGGTGTAAACGAGCCGAGTCGAGTTCGAATAGTGCTGAGCTCGACTCGAGCTCGAAAAGCTCAAAGCTGAGCTCGACTTGACTTGAAAGCTCGCAAGCTCAAAATTATGCTCAAGCTCGAACTCGAAAAGCTCAAAAAGTTTGAACTCGAAAAGCTAAATTCCAAAAGCTAGAAAAGCTCAAACTCGAAACATTCTCAAATTTATCTAGGAGCTCGATTCAAGATCGAACTCGAACATAAACCGTAAGTGCATGAAGACTTAATACTATATTTAAAAAAACAACATATAAATGTTTTTTTCACTCTAATCAATCAAAGCCACATTGTAATACAAATAATATAATAAAAAGTTATTGAGTCTTCAAAAAGGTTCTGCAAGAAAATAAAAGTAACATTACAAGAAATTTAGGATAATTAAACCGATAACATTTTCATAAGTCATAATTCCACTAATAGAACATGTCAAAAAGAGTAAAGGATAATAGTTAATGATAAATTATCCTATAGAAAAGTATGAAATAATTATAAACGTGAAGTAAAAAAAATATAAGTTTAATCTCTTAAGTTCAAATATTAAACCTCTTAATTTGTCAAGCTGTTGATTCCTTTGACGGTGTTGGGATAATAATTTCCTTCGGTTGTTTGTCATCATTCTACAATAATTTGAAAACATAAATAAGTCCACATATATTTTTTAAAAACAACAAACTTTATCATAAAAGTATATATTTACCTTGTTCTTTCTTTTCAATCCGTGAAATGATCTACACCAATCACCCATGCACATCAACATTTGCACTGTTTCGGGAGAAAGAGAAGTCCTATAAGGATTAATTACACGACTCCCAACACTAAGCGTGGTCTCAGAAGCCACAATAGTAATAGGAACAACCAATATAGTTATTGCCATCCTAGACAAAATGCGAAACTTGTTCGACTTCTCCCTCCACCAAGCTATGGCATCAAAATTAGCATCTTGACTAAAGACAAACCCCTCGTTCAAATATGATTCAAGTTCAGATTTCACATGAGGAACATAAGTTTCCACACTAAAAACATCTTGCAAAAGTTCAGACAAACCACTTGAAGTAACATTTCCATGAACATTCGTAGGAAATGTACATTCTCCACTTTCTTCCACGTTACAAGATGAAGAATGCATCCTCACATACTCATCAAAAAGTTGACACATGATATCTTTGACCCTACTAATATTCTCTTTAACTAAATGTGACGGAAATATTTTAGGAAATGCAATCTCTACCGCCCTCATTTTCAATCTAGGAACCATCACTAAACCTATTGCCATTAGCAAATTATATTCACCCCAATACTTGTTAAATCTCTCTTTCATATTTTCTATCATACTCTTAACAAAATCATCAAGAGACTCAAATTTTGCATCCAACAATACTTTAATTCTTTGCACCACTCCAAGAAACAAGTTAGCAGTTGGATCTTCAGAGCCTGATATAATATTAGTTGTGGCTTTAAACACTTTCAAAATTTCAAGCAATTTTTCAATTTTTTCACACTCATCATCATTAGGAAAATAATTATAAGAAGGCTCATCCAAAGCATATCTAGAAAATACCTTTTTGAACTTGATAGCACAATCCATCATGTCGTATGTTGAATTCCAACGTGTCTTCATTCAAGGATTAATTTTCGCTCTTGCAAATTATATTGACTAACAAGCTCACCAAATCGTTTGAGTCACGCCTCACTTGCATTCAAGAAGTCCACCATGTCATGGACTTTCGCAATAATATCTTGCACTTGTTGAACACCTTGTTGTACCATTATGTTAAGAATATGCGCACAACAAAGAACATGAAACAATTTTCCATTGCAAATAAGTCTTCCATTTGTTGCGAAATTTTCCTTCAATATTTTAATACAAGAATCATTTGCAGATGCATTGTCCACTGAAATTGTGAAGACCTACAAAAAAATCAAATAAAAATATTTAAATATTATATATTTACAAAAAAATAAATACTAATAATTAATAAGTATATTAAAAGAAAACTTCTAAAACACACTTACTTTGTCTTCAATTTCCCACTCCTTTAAACATGATCAGATGCAATCAGCAATATTAGCACCTTTTCTTGAAGGTGGTAAATGAACAAAGTTGAGAATCAAGATCCACAAAATGAGCTGCAAGAACCATGCATTCAATATTTTGTGATTTAGATTTTCAAAAATCCATAGTCAAACTAATTCTATCCACTTTTCTCAGCAAAGCTTTTAACTTCTTCTCAAACTCATAAACTTTGAAGTAATCACTTCTTATAGTAACTCGAGAAACATTTGTCCATTGTGGCATTCCTGGTTTCATCATCAAATTAAACCCTTCGTCCCCCACAATGCTAAAAGGATGCTCATGCATCGTGATCCAATGAGCCATAATCTCTCTCGTTTTCAACATGTCAAATTTACCATCATGTAAAGCACTAACAAATCCAGATTGATCATTACCGGTGCTCGACTTAGATGGTAAGAAGTTAATTGATTTTTATTGCTTATAAAATTTTGACTTTTGGATACAACCATCTAAGTGTCGTTTCAAATGAGAAATGCTCTTAGATTTCAAAACAGAGAGAGGATGTTTGCAATACCTGCACCTTACTTTCCATTGCTTGTTTATGAGTTCAGGTTCTAAAAAATCATCCCACACTTTTGATCTTCTTGGTTTCTTAAAAGGCCTGAAAAGGATTTTCAACCTCAGCTTCTTTTGTGTTGGTGTCAAGTGGAGGATTAGAAGTTTCTAGATTACACTCTTTTTCTTCATTAAAAACATCATAAGCATTCGTAAGTAACTCCTCAATTCTGGAAACACCAGTGGGCGACGAAGAACTTTGCAATCCAGTAGACATCTGAAAATGCAAATCTTAGCATATCATTTGAAAAAGATTCTTTACTCTGCAACTAAAATTAAAAGCTTACTCTCTACTAAACAATTAGAGTGAAAAAATTTAACTAGAACTAAGACTTGAAATACGAAAGCAAATCATTTGAAAAAGACATCGACAACAAAAATAAATAAATAAATAAACTACCTCAACTTCAAATATATAGTAGTTTATATGATTGTTTGAGGGCAACCAACCAAATGCAGAAATTATCATTTGAAAGAGTTACAACGCCTTTTAACCTGATAACATTCAAGATCTTAATTGTTCTAATCTAACTGTGGTGAGAACAATCTCACAAGATGGGGCATGGCATGGATAATGATGAAATTATGGCAACTGAGATATTTAGTCATGGAAGAAGGTGTTGAGATTAATCACGGTAGACTTAGTAGACTGCAATCCCTCTATACTGATTTATGTTACTCAAACTTGATTGTGAGCTTGGATATGAATGTATGTCCAGTATAGGTTTGCGGGAAAAAGCAGAACAACTGAAAATAAGAATTTTAGATACATACAGTTTTGACGTCTTCAGTTTCCTAGTCTATGATTCGATCAATCCCCAATTCTTTCAAAAGCGTCACCTTTTCTTTTCCTCCACAAGTCGCAACAACTTTATTTCTTACAAGTTTTGCAAGCTATAAATGTCATTTTGATTAAACGGAAATAAAAGTATACAAAAAATAGGGACCAAAATCTTGTTAAAGCCGTGAAACAAATACATACAATCATGAAATGATATTAAGTATATCTTTGAAGATGTAAAATATGATAACCATATAAACTACTGTATATTTGAAGATGTTTTTGAAAATAAACCAAAATAATGAACTAAGAAAAGAGGAAAAAGCTAATTCAAGATGAGGCCATGAGAATTATTACATAAATTTTGAAAATTTTCCTTAGCCATTTCCGACACTTTCCCAAAAACCAAACAGGAACTAGAAAAAATGAAAAACTCTAACATTGTGAAAAGGACCGACGCGTTGTTCACCGAATTGAAGTTCCTTCTCTTGTTAATATTCGCGAGACACCGTAAGAAAATGAGGCGATAGCTAAGATAAGAAAACCATGGAGTTTAGGGTTCAAACAAAATTGTGAAGAAGGGGAAAATACGATCAAATTGAGATATGGAGAATGAGTAGCGTTATATTCAACTTTTTGGTTTAGATTTTGAATCAATGGTGGAGATCTATCGCTTTTAGTCTTTCAAATCCCACCCATTTAATTTGTTAGTTCATTTTTTATTTGAAATATCATTTTATTAAAGTAAATTTTAAAGCAGGGAGTGAAGATTATTTTTATATTTAACTTTGGTTATTGAAAATCTCAATTATCATGCTATTATTACTAAAATATTTTTTAAATTATTAAATAACTTAAAACTAAAGATTATTAAGCACTTATTTTTTAAAATAAAAATATATATTTAAATACTATTTTTTCGAGTAGCTCATGAGCTTTTTCGAGTCGAGTATCGAGTAGCTCGACTCGGCTCGTTAAGAACTCAAGTTGAGTTCGAGCTCGAGTCGAGCTTTGACCGAGTCGATCTCTAGTAGCTTGCGATCTATATCGTATCATTTACAGCCCTAATCGTAGCATATCTTCCAACACTTGGATCACGCGTTCAGACTGACCAATCGTTTGAAGATGATACGAAGTACAGAAGTTCAATCGCGTGCACAAAGCCTTATACAAACACTCCCAAAACCTTACTATAAAACGCGGATCTCTATCCGATACAATGGACTTAGGCACCCCTTGCAACCTCACAATCTTCGTAATGTACAGCTCCGCCAGCTTATCCAAAGTATACGTCATATGCACAGCCAGAAAATGTGCACACTTCATAAACATGTCCACAATCACCCAAACAGAATTCATATTTGATGGTGTTAAAGGTAAACCAGACACAAAATCCATGGTAACTCTCTCCCACTTCCATTCGGAATCTTCAACGGTTGTAACAAACCCGAGGGAAACTGGTGCTCAGCCTTAACACGCTGACAAACCATGCAACGAGCTACAAAATCCACGACATCTTTCTTCAAACCAACCTAGAAATACTCTTTTTTTCAAATTCTGATACATCTTTGTACTCCCCGAATGCATAGCAAAAGGACTCGAATGTGCCTCAGTCAAGATAGTGCGCCTTAACTCCTCATCTTTTGGCACCACTACTCGACCCTTGAAACACTAAACTCCTTCATTACTAAAACAAAAATATGTTTCGTTGCCATCCAAGATGTCCTTGATATGCAGTACCAACGAATCATCATACGGTTGCTTATCCTTAATCATCTGTATCATTGATGGCTTCACTTGCAACTCAGCCAGCAACCCACCATCTCGCGTTACACTCAACTGAGCAAACATTGCCCTCAACTCCATGGCTACCTTTCTACATAAAGAATCGGCTACCATGCTAGCCTTACTCGGATGATACTCAATTGTCAGATCATAATCCTTAAGCAACTCCAACCATCTTCGTTGCCTAAGATTCAACCCTTTCTGCGACATCAAATACTTCAAACTCTTGTGATCCGTATACACAGTACACTTTTCACCGTAAAGATAGTGTCGCCAAATCTTCAACGCAAACACCACTACAACAAGCTCAATGTCGTGCGTAGGGTAGTTGCGCTCATGCACCTTTAACTATCTAGATGCATAAGCCACAACCCTTCCTTCTTGCATTAGAACACACCCCAAACCCACGTAAGATGCATCGCTATACACAACAAGCTCCTTCCCTAACTCAGGTTGAATCAAGATGGGAGCTTGCGTCAAAGCTTCTTTCAACTTGCTATCTACCTTCTGTCCACTCAGAACTCACATCTTTCTGCAACAACTTTGTCAAAGGAGTAACAATCCTTGAAAAACCATCTACAAAGCGTCGATAATACCCTGCCAACCCCAGAAAGCTACGAACCTCTGATACCGATTTTGGTTGTTTCCAATTCACAACAGCTTCAATTTTTTGCGGATCCACGGCTGAGACAACATGACCAAGGAAAACCACCTGCTTGATCCAAAACTTGCATTTACTTAGCTTAGCATAAAGCTTATTGTCCAACAAAACTTGCAACAAAATTTGTAGGTGTCGATCATGATCTTCCTCGGTACGTGAGTACACAAGAATATCATCGATGAACACAACCATGAATTGATCCAAATCTCATGAAACACCCTATTCATCATATCCATGAAAGCTTCTGGTGCATTTTTCAACCCAAACGGCATCACCAGAAACTCATAATGCCCGTAGTGCATGCGAAAAGCCTTCTTCGGTACATCTTTATCCTTCTCCTTCAACTGGTAGTATCCAGACCATAGATCAGTTTTGGAAAACACGGTAACACCCTGAAATTGATCAAACAGATCATCAATCCTCAGTAACGGATACTTGTTCTTAACCGTCAACTTCTTTAGTTGCCGATAATCTATGCACATTCTCATTGTGCCATCTTTCTTCTTTACAAACAACGTCGGTGCTTCCCACGATGAAATGCTAGGCCGAATGGAACACCGATCCATTAACTCTAGCAACTGCATCTTTAGCTCCTTCAATTCCTTTAGTGCCATACGATACGATGCAATCGACACTGGAGCCGTATCTGCGAACGTCATAATACAGAATTCTACCTCCTTATTCGGTGGCAAACCCGACAACTCTTCTAGAAACACTCCTGGAAAATCACAAATTGTGTGAATATCGTGGGCATGCACTTCCTTCATATGCGGGTCATAACATAAGCTAGGTATGCTTGCCCCCAAATTTCATCATCTTTCGTGCTTCAAAAGCCGAAACAACATTGGACAAGAATTTGACATTCTCGCCCACAACCACCACTTTATAATACTCAGCAAGTCTTAACAAAACTCGCTTGGTCTTAAAATCTACTACAGCTCAATGTTCATACAACTAATTTATCCCCAGATTTTCTTCAAAATTGTGAAAAGACAACTCCATCAATTCAGCATCAAACACATGCCCTTGAACTATATAAACTCACCTCCTAAACATCCTCCTAGCCACTACCGTCTCACCAAAGGAACTAGTTACCCTCATACCAACATCTAACACCTTTGTAGGTATATCAAGCAAGCAAGCATATTCGTGCAGGATATATGAATGCGTAGAACCAAAATCTATCAATGAAAGCAACAACATGGACTGCAAAGTAAATTACCTACAATCATATCAGTAATATTTCTTCCCATATAGTGTGCAAAAACTCTCACCGGTCCATCATCCTTAGGCTGAACTACGATGCTGTGAGCAACCACTCTTTGACCATCATCTCAATGCTGAAAATATCCACGACAGCACCCACGGCCTCTCTCTGACACAATAGCTCGTGCAACAGCTTGCCCACACCAGCCAACTGTGGACAATCTCGCCTAAGATGATCATGTGATCCACAACTCCAACATGTACCCAGGGCACCCCAGCACTCCCATGTATGCTTCCACCCACATCTCCTACACTCGGGTACTCCAACATAAGCATTCTGACCTTGTGTGTAATACCCCAAACATTGGATTAAAAGTAAGTAGTAATTTGATCATATGCCAATTTTAGTTTATTGTTCTTAATAGATTGATAAAGTAATTTTAAGGACTAAATTGAAATAAAAGGAAAACTTTGGTAATTAATTACAAAGGACTATTTCGAAAAGTTTTGATTATTGGGAGATTGCATGTAAATTAATTAATAGTGTAAGATCCTAATAGGTGTCATGGTTGTGTTTATCCATGTGGTAGTGGGGGAAGGAGATTCGGCTGAGGTGTAAGGGAGTAATTAAATTTTGTTTTCTATCATCTTCTTCATGCAATCTAACCGGGGGCAGAAGGAAAAAGAACGAATAAAGAGAGTAGTGAGAAATTGAGTTTGGTATAAATCAAAGTACTAGAATCATTGCTAGGATAGCTCAATTAGGGTGTAAGTCTTCTTTTTTTTCTCTTTTGTCCCTTTCTATGGTGTTGAAATTGTTAGGAGAATTTTCCATGGAAGTTATGTGATAGTAGTTGCTGGAATATTGGTGTGAAGCTTGATAAAGTATTGAAATTTTGTATACATGTTAATTTGGGACTGTTTTGTGTAAGTATAAAATCATATGGACTGTTTGATATGTGAAATTATGTATACATGTTAATTTGGGACTGTTTTGTGTAAGTATAAAATCATATGGACTGTTTGATATGTGAAATTATGTATACATGTTAATTTGGGACTTTTTTGTGTAAGTATAAAATCATATGGACTGTTTGATATGTGAAATTATGTATGCATGTTAATTTGGGACTGTTTTGTGTAAATATAAAATCATGTGGACTGTTTGATATGTGAAAGTATATATATATATATATATATGGAAGTAAAGCTTTCGAATAAATAGGAGTTTGATAAGGACTGTTTTGCCTAAAAATATGAGTTAGTGGATTGAATTGAACATGTAATTGTGTATACAAGTAATTGAGACTGTTTTTGTATGAACATGATCCTTATTGGACTGCTTTGAATATGTAATTGAATGGATATGAAATTGAATCTGTTTTTGCTTATACAAGATCACTAGTGGACTGTGTAGAATAATCAAAACAAGAGAAATGCTTTAAGAACAAATATAGGGACTGTTTTGCAAATTATGGACTGTTTTGATAGAAAAATGAAAGTTTATGGACTGTTTTTGATATGTAATTATGTGTATATGTTTAGCTGGACTATTTTGATGCAAAATGAAAGTTTATGGACAGTTTTTGGTATGTAATTATGTGTATAGATTTAGCTGGACGGTTTTGACATAAAAATGAAAGTTTATGGACTGTTTTTGATATGTAATTATGTGTATATGTTTAACTAGACTGTTTTGACGTAAAAATGAAAGTTTATGAACTGTTTTGAAATGTAATTGTGTGTATATGTTTAGCTGGACTGTTTTGATCACATGTATGGATACTCATGAAATGTGGATTGTTTGAGTACATAAGAAAGTATGTTGACTAAATTGTATGTATATATATACATATATATATATAAATGTGCAATTGAAGTGTTAGTAATTGAATTAAGTTGGTTGTAATGACTTATTATTTCTGTTTGAGGTACACATCATGTTAAGGATGAGTTGAAGGAAGAGTTAGATGAAAGCTAGATGTAACTAAGGATTCGGGTATCCCGTAACCTTGAGATAAGAGGTGAGTGTAGTTACATTCGTCTCGGATGACACGGTGTCATCCCGATCTTTGTTTCTGTGATGTGCATTAATTAATTCATAAGCATGTACATATGGCTCACATTAAATACAATGTGTGAATGCATTCATAGCATGGCATATTTGATAAGTCATTTGGCTATGTTGCACCATATATGCACTTTGTTCCTTACTATGCTATGTCTGTAATAGATGATTATGTACACTTTACTATAGTGCTTGAAGCTAACTACTAACCAATAAGGTTATAAGATTCCAATAAAGGAATTGAATATCAAAGTTATAAGTTCATAATTCTAAAAGCCTTAAGGAGCTTGAAGCTCAACTGGTGTTATAAGATACTGGAAAGAAGAAATAAGTAAGTCTACTTGTAACATAAGAAATATCTCCTAACTTCAAGAAATAAGACATTTAAGTTGCCTATTCAATGGAAGCTCTTGGACGCATTGGCATAATACATGGTATACTTTGGGACTACGATCCATAAGCTACGGCTCGGGTGACGACCCATTATATGTGATATATTGGCTACAGTAGAAGGTAACATGGGAGATGTAAGGAGATTGGCGACAGTTTGGTTGGATAGTGAGAAGCTAGGATTATTATTCAAACACTAGCCATTGCTTAGTGCTTTGTGCTATGTGTAATTTGGACCAATGGTACTTATGTCCAAATGTGATCTAAGGCAAATGATTTAAAAGATTTGAACATGGATACTAAGATTTGAAATTATCTATGAACATTTAGTGCATTCTTGTTTGAATGAAAAAAATTGGATAAATTTGTGATGTACTATAAAATAGGCCCTGGGTGGCAAAGTTAGTAAGGATGTGGAGCAACGCTTATCCATAAGGAAAAATTCTCATGCGGTGAACATATGCCTAGAAAGGCTATAAGCTTTGATATGAAACTTTGTTAAAAGCCATAAAGATAATCAGTTAAGTATTGAAGATTATAAACCCAATAAAGCTTTGTTTAAGTTAAGGTTAAAATATAAGAATCAAATGCTAATTTAAGTTTATATTCTTTGAATTTCCTTCCAATATCATTGGCATTATGCTTTGATAATTTTGGTGTCTCTACTTCACTTAGGCTATGTCAGCCTAATGCTTTCATTGTTATACATTTTAGGAATTGGACATCTTGAGTTTGATTGTGCTTGAAGATTACAAGTCTTTCACCAGGGCTTTAGCTTAGAATTATGTTTGTCTTAGATAACTCCTAGAATTGTGACATATAGCATTTCTATAAGCATCTTAGTATTTTGAAACATTATCCTCATGATATGATTATTTGGGTAAGCAAAATAACTAATTGTGGCATGATTGTATATGTATACATAACTATATAGATGTATATAAGTATACATGAGAATTAGACCGTTTTGTGTAAGTATGGGTATTATGTGGGCAGTTTTGAAATTATGTATTTAAATGGTGGCATATGATTAACCATGAATTAAGATTGAAAGACATTGATTAATTATGCTTACTTGTGAATTAAGCAAAGATTGTGTTGATGATCGAATGGATACTTATTAATTAAAACATTCTAAGTTTGGTGTAGGAATGGTTATTTGATAGTGATTCATATATTGGTATGTTTCTAATGATTTGGTGTTATATATTATGATTATCAGACCCCAAAATAATTTAAATGAAGATACTAATATGAAGGGAATTAAACTAGGTCAAGTTAGAATATGTTCGATTATCGTTCCTTGGATTTATATGATCAAATGCCTTGTTTAATATCTGATTGCTTGCTGTCCACATTTGAATGGGGTGTAATTATGTTAGCTTATGATTAATCTAATTTAGAATTAACCAGTTGTTCTAAAGAATGAGTTCAGGATATATATGAAGTTATGAAAGGAAAATCTTAACCCCGTCTTACCTTTAGGTCCTTAGATAAGGGCTTACACGCTTAAGTTATAAGATGAAATTTGAAGCATGTTTGTATGTTGTTTTAATGCCATTATAGTAAGAAGTTTTTGTAATGTTGCCTGCTATAATTGAAATTGGAATTGAGCAAAAAAATGAAATACGATTTTGAAGTAAGATTTAATTGAGGATTGAAAGCATATAAAATGTTTGTGGAACTTAGCAGTATGCATTGTCATTTCAATGTTCTAATCGAAAGATTAAAATGATATGTAGTGTTGTATGATTGAATTTATACATGCTCTTAACTTGTTAATTAATATACTAATGGAGTAACAAGAATCATTAAAGCTAAACATGAGTTAATATGAAATCTTGATAATAATAAAACATTATTATTGTTTGGTCTTAATTCTTCATGATCTTTGATGTGTAACTACTGTTGATTGTTGTTTTAAATAACCTTGATTGATGTTAATACACATTGGACAATGATTATCCTTGCATTAATTGATCATTAAAGTTTGTTAGTATCTTTATATGGTTTATTAAGTAACTTTCGAGTCTCAAAATTTGTAATAGTGTTACATTGGAACCAGATTCTGAATCTATATCTTGTTATATTGTGATTGGATTGTCATGTTGGAAGGAGTTTTTTTTTTGTAAAACCGTCTGAAGTAATCAAACCATTGTGAATGATGTCTGCTTGTGTCTCTTTAACACCTTCGATTTCGATTTTCTTCTAAAATGGGTTAAGGGTGTTACATTGTGGACCTCGTCCAGCATTGCTTCCACCTTATCTCTGATCAGGTCGGTATCTCCTATCTCTATGCTTCTTGTAGCGGTCTCGGCCACCATCTATCTCAGCATGTCTCTTCCCAACAGAAGAACTCCCAGATCGAGCAAACAACCCTAAATTCTGTTCAATGTCCTTTGCTCGGGAACCAGGACATCAAACTCTGTATAGTCGGTAGCCAACATATATGTCTTTACTTCTTTCACCAACCCATAACAGAACCGTTCGCAACGCTAGCGCTCATCAGGAACTAGCTCAGGAGCATACTTGCTCAAATGGACCCGGATCTCATATTCGGAAACAAACATGTTTCCCTGCTCTAAGACCATAAACTCCATCTTCTTCTCATCTCGATAATGGGTTCCCAAATACTTCTTACGAAAGGCGGCACAAAAGAACTCCCATGTTATATCAGCAGTGCCACACCCGCAACAACAGTAGTCCACCAACTGTAAGCATCTCCCTAGAGCAACGTCACAATACATCCCAACTTGCGAGCATCAGAACACTCCATCTGACCAAGGATCCTTGCGGTACTAGAAAACCACTACTCAGCCGCTTTAAGAGACAAACCTCTGAAATTTGTACCACCTAAGCTACGTAAACGCTATAAGGGTAGCCAGTATTCACAGCTATAGGCATCGGTATAGGTACTTGCACCGCAGCTATGGCCACTTGGAAAGCTACAGTCATCGCTTGGACTATAGGTGCCATATCACCAAAGATACGTCCTTGTGGTCCATAAGGCGCACCGCCCTCAACTTCAACACCAGCAGGAGGATTTGGTGGTGGGGGAGGCAACTCATCCTCATGTCTATCCACTACACTGCCCAAATGAGCTCTCGTCTCACGTCTTGGTCCTATTCGCAAAATATGAGTCTAAAACATGATAATGCAATAAAGCAAAACAATTAGGCCAGCTTGCAGCAAGAAACCAAGTCACTTTTGTTTAAAACCAAAATCATTTAACTCTAGTAGTAATAAGGCAATGTGTCCCCAAACTAAACACTTTAAACATTCACATATAGTACATAATCTCACAATTTCAAATACCGTGCATAGCAATCACTGAAAAACATTCATCAACAATCAATCATACAACCATAACCAACCTCCCAACAATCATAATCTAGCTCTAATACCAACAAATGTAACCCCCTAGACCTAGTCTAATTGCAAGACCGAACCGAGCGAGCTACATTAGGGTTTGTCGAAACAAACCCAGAAGATTTACATTCAAACGGTCCATTTTTTTATTTTGTCTTATCTATATGCATCATTAAGTCCCAAGGTGATCATGCTGGTTATGGTGAATACTACAACTCAATCGGGTGTCGAATTAACATCTAATTGTTTGATTCTACATCATTGGGACTAAAATGTAATTTCAACTAATTAAGAGGACATACATGAAATTGAAGTTACCAATCCTTAATTAGTCATATTTCATGCATTTAGGATAAATTACAACTTAAATTAACAATCCAAACTCATTTAATTGCATATACAAGAAATAGGAACTAAATTGCAAAGAAAGCAATCTTAAAAAAGAATCTTAACCAAATTAACGACCTGCGTATCGGTACAAGGACTCTCCATATCAATACGGGTTGAAATGCAAAGGCGTACCGATACGATCCTCAAGCGTATCGGTACGGGTATATGATCTCTAAAATTTGGAATTCTAGTAGCAAAAGGCCGTACCTATACGGCAACCCATGTACCGAAACCAGACTTGATTTTTAGCACGCGTACCAATACAATCCCTAGGCATACCGATACGCCAAGGCAATTTTGGACAGATTATGCCGGGACAAGTCCCTGCGTACCGATCCCTTAGGAGACATATCGGTACGAACAAACCTGTAATGACCTCTTGGTCCAACATATGACACTTTGGCTCAATCTAACCTAAACCAATCAACATTTAAAAATCATACAACTTCACAAACATCAATTTCTCAAACATGGCAGCAAGGTACAACATGGCATATTCAAGACATATCCGTATAGGCATGTTTTCTACCCAAGCATCCATATTGTTCCCCAACCTCTCAAAATCAAAGTTCAAGCTACAAACAAATCTAAAACATCATATCAAACTTATACAAACAGGGAGTCCTCAAATTAAACCTCCCAAACACATCTTGGTCACATTGTTTTTTATTACTACTTAGTCTATATAAAACCATACTTTGAAAAGTCACAACTCTTAGATCCTTCCTTGCACGCTTGCTGTCCGAGTGACCTATTTCTCTGCATTGATGAGAAAAGAGAGCTTAAGCTATAAGTGTAATATCTTAATTTTTTGCTTAGTGACTAAAATGTAATTTTTGAAAGTTTAGGGGTTAAAGTGTAAAATTTGGAAAAGTTTAGGGACCAAAGTGTAATTTTAAAAAGTTAGGTAATTTAACCCCGTAAATGCATAGTTCACCCCCGAGAGTGGTATTTTCGTGTTACCCAAATTTTTCATACGAGGCTTATATTATTCGAATTTAGATCGAATAAAATTGTTAAGCGTGCTCAAGCCAGAGAAATATTAGGATGGGTGACCTCTGGGAAGGTCCCATAAAAATGTTTCTGATCGATATTTTGGACTCAGTAAGAGTAGAGAAAATTCGTATGGATTATCGGTAAAGGAATTCTAAGAGAAATTTTATTCTATGAAGTTTTTTGATAATTATCGGAATAATAGACTGAGTTAGGAAAAATTCAGTCTAAGCCTTTGGAAAATGAAGTTTTTATGGGATGATAGAGTTTATTTCCCGAATAGTGAAAATATTGAATTTTCGGAATAAATTCAATAGCTCAGAAAAGGTAAAATCGCAGTAGAAGTATTTTATGGATATCAGTATATCAGATCGAATTGAAATTTTAAAGACAGTTCCAAAGATTATGGAAAATTCATAAAATATAATTTTATGAATATTTTATTAATTTCGGTGGGAATTCTAACTAGATTTAGTTAGAATATGATGGAGTGGTTATAAGCTCAAAGAAAGAAAATTTGGAAATCGTATTGAATAAAATACGAATAATTGAATCGAATAAATATCATTGGGAAGGAGGCTGGTTAGAAAGGAACCAATTTGGTTCAATTTTTATGGAAAGGAAAATTTCAAGACTTGTTGTAAATAAAGTCTAGTTGGAGGGCAAATTGGTCATTTATCATGTATGTCATTTTTGAAATATTTTGGAACTTTGAAGGCTATTTTTGAAGATGAATAACACATGGATTAAATCATGACCATTGATTTTGATGAGATTGAATCTTGGCCATTATAATAAAAGGGCAAATTAGTAATTTCACTAGTTAAATGAATTTTAAATTCATTTAACCTTTATACATGGATTAAATAGTCAAAAGATGAGAAAAAAATATGAGAAAAAAATTATCTCATCTTCTAAGAGGGCTGTTCGAATTCCATAAAAGAGAAAGGAGAATAGGGTTTTCAATTTTCAAGCTCGAATTTGAAGAATCAAGACAAGTTTCAAGCAAAATTAATTTAGGTAAATTGTTCTACACTTGATTCTCTTCATTTTGATAGTAATATTGCATGATAAAAGTCAAGTATGAGTTATATTATGGATGAAGATTGATTATGGAAATTGAAGTTTATGATGGAATTAGACTTGTAGTCAGTTGAAGTCATGATTTAAAACATAGAATCAAGTTGAATTTAGATTAATTCCATGTTTGAGATTATAAACCCTAACCTTAAAATTTAGGGGTTTTGGTTAGGAAGCTAAATTAAGGATGATGTTGATTGGATTGTGATGTCGGAAGCTTAATTTTGATGTTAGAATAAATAATTTCTCCAATTGAATTTTAAGGGACCATTTCGAAAAGATTGAGAAATTAGGGGAAATTATTGAAAATTTTATTTTAGCATAGAATTGATGAACTATGATTAAAATGGCTTGAATTTGTGAATAGGGACCAAAATGAAAAATTTTGGAAGTTGAAGGACTAATTTGGTAATTTAGGAAAAGTTAGGGATTGGTCTTGAATTTATGGAAAATTGATAGAATTGAAGATTCAATCATGTTATGAAAGTTAAGGGATTAAAATGTCAAGAAAGGAAATATGGGGGACCTATTTCGAAATAAAAAGGTTAGTGAGGGACCAAATTGAATAAAGTTGAAAGTTGAAGGAAAATTCTAAGGATGTTAGAAATAAATAAATGGTTTAATTGTACATGAATTTATGTACAAAAGTTAAGTAGTGACTAAAATGTCACTTTTATAAAGTTCGAGGACTAAAAAGGTAATAGTCCAAAATGAGTGATTAATTATGGAAATTGTTCAAATTAGGCTTGAACAATTGTTTAATGTTCAAAATGGTCACTAAAGACCTAGGGACCATTTCGGCAATGATGTAAAGTATTGGGGAAATTTCAAACAAAATTATATTCAAATGGTCACGTTTAAGAATTAAGTTAGTAATGTTAGACTTGAGTATGAGAGTGGTAATGAATATGTTCGATTGGTCTTATACATTTCCAAAAAGAGATTGAAGGAGAACCAAATGATGAAAAGAAAAATAAGGACCTCGAGTAAGCTTAGTGAGGCATACTATTCATGGCCCAGGTGAGTGCCTTTCTACTATTTTATTTTGATATGAGAAAGACTTGCGATGAGTCTATCTCGAATGTCGATTCACAAATGATATCTTTTCAATGATTTTTTTAAGAGAACTATGAATGATTTTCGGGTATGAACTGCCCAATACACTTTTATATGATATTGTGAAATGTTAATATCTTTTGATATTTTAAATAAGTGAATGATAAATGATAGTGAATGTTAAAGCCCATTGTATGCATTATGAGATTTCTTGGTATAATTGGCATGCCAATGAGGTGGGAGTATAATGATACAGTGATGTTGTATAAATATACAACAGTTACTAAGTGAAATAGTGATGCTGTGTTCTACAGCTATGACCTAATGATACAGTGATGCTGTATAAGTTTACAGTAGTTATAAAGTGATAAACTGATACAGTGTTTTATTTTGGCACAACAAATTAGTTGATGCCGCACATGTGCATACTCAATAGTGAGTCGCATACCATGCATTATCATTTATCTTACATTGGGCTATGATTTAAATAACAGTGAAAAGTGCAAATGAAATCATTGAGTGAAAGTGATATTAATTTTTGAATAGTGGTTTTTGGTATGAACTGTCTTATTTACTGAATTGTTTATTGCAAAGTTTAATTGAAATATTAGTTGCGTCACTAAGTTCATACTTAGCGTGTATTATTTCACACGTAGGTTCTCCAAAACTAGACTAGCAGGGAGGAGCTGTTAATTGGGAAGCTCAAGTTACTATCTGTAAGTACAGTACATACATCCTAATGAAATTTGATAGACTAGTGGGCATGTAATAATTTAAGTGGGTAAACTATTTTGTAAATCTAAATTTATAACGTATTTGTACATTGTCCTTGGAAGTATGGACTTAGAGAAATAGTTTGCTACTAATAACTATGAATTTTGACATTAAGTGTTGTTTAACCCTGATCGCGTAAAAAATTTAAAATCGAGAAATGGTCTAGGCAATGTACATAGTTTTCACCCTAAATTATATTTTTATTTCAATAACTTAATTATGAATTTTATAAATCAATTCAGGGTCAAAACTAGCTGCAATAGACTGATATAGTTTTTAATTCAAAACCGAGAAATGGTTAAACTACAAGATAAAGTTTGATAAAAAAAATTTTAAGTCAAGATTTCTTCCAATTACTCCGTAACATCTTTAATGTATATTTGGCTTACGAGTATGCGTTAAGGGTGTTACAATAAGCTTAGTGAGGGTTTCGCTAAGACACTCATCAATGCAATTTAAAACCATTTTAGTTCAAGCCAAATCTACTTGTTCATGGAAAAATCATCTCATGCTTCAACAATCTATTTCAAATGCACATTTGAAATCGTTTACAACAGATGTATCATGGATTTCATATCTACCTCAATTTAAACTTCAAATGCCAAATCTCTATATATCAAGCTTAAAGAGTCTCACATGTATAAACCACATTATACAAACATAATCCATTTCTCATGATACATCATTTAGTATATTGGCTTTCAAGTGACTCAAAGAAAGATTCCAAACTCTTTACAAAACACATCGAATACGTGGATTTCTCAAGAGGTTCCCACAACCACTTCACATACATACCTCAACCGGAGTAACGGCACACTTGCCCACCTTTACAGTTCAAATCGGAGTAACATAACCTTTCCCCATCTCAATAGTTTGGATGTATAAATCCACCAGCGGGAGAAAACAAAACCTTTACCCACCTCAACTATTGCTGTTCTCTTGGTGGAGTCTACCACACATTTAAACCCGCAACACACATGAGGCAACTTATTATAGTGCACTAACAATCCTATGGCATGCCAACTATATCCGATTACATTTTTACCACAACCACTTGCCAATATACTCATTAAAACCACATTAACTTACTGTTTTACATATGCATTAACTCAAACTATTTCTATCAATACATTTCAACATGTATTCAAGCAACCTCAACATGCTTTCATATATCATTTGCTTTTCACAAAGCTCAACATGAATAATCATTTGCAACATCTTTTGATTCAAAATATGCATATAACATTAAGTATTCAAATCTATAAACATGTGCATGAGATTGTATTTTTCAAAGCCAAAAACGAGAGAGCTCAACCGACTATAAACCACTTTCAAGCTTAGATAAGTGTTTCAAACTTAATCTAAACTCCCACAACTTCTTTCAAAACCTTTTTAAGGCAGTAAAACACATTTCCACTCAACGACAATCATTCGTCTACTTGCCAATACGCGTTCAAGCCTTCGAAGCTTCCGCGATGTTTCCAAAAACCAAAGGATTCGATTCCCCTGCTTTACCCAAACAAAAATAGAGGATTAATGCACTTTCATGCATCACAAATCCCCAGCAAACAACAACAACAACTTTTCCTAACTCTAAACCACAAAATGCGTATCTAAAACAACCAAAATCAACACCAAACTTCATCTAAACAAAGGCTAGCCAAAACCTATTGATTTCAACATCCTAACAACATCAATTAACATCCAAAAACATTCTAACCCGTCCTTATACCTCCAGCAACACTTCAACACCAAGATCACATCAAAAAACAACTATAAACAACCTAAAAAATTAGCAATTCATATAGTTTTGGGATTTCTTTAATTAACCTTTCCTTTTAACATCAAAACACATCTTATAAGAGATCTAAATCAATTAGAATCATTACAAAACATAACCAAATCCATTTTCACTCAATTTCCACACAAAACTCAATTCAATTACCAAATCCATGTTTAAATCATAATTTCATAACATAAATCAGTAACAAAGAATCAAGAACTTCGAAGTTTCAATAAAGAACCTTTAATTAGAGGAGAGAAACAAAAATCACCTCTAATTGTTGATTTCTCCCTTAAATGGCAAAGTTTGGTTGAAATCCAAGTAGATTTAGCAATATGAACTGAAAAAATCAAATAGGAAACAGAAAGGAAATCATTAGAAAAATATTCTTGAGAATTTTAGAGAAAAAATCTTAGTTTGGTTGCTGGGAAAAGGTAAAAGAAAATTTGGATGAAAAGTAGTTACATGAGAAAGTGATTTTGAAAAGTAGTTACGTAAGAAAGTAATTTTAGAAAACTAAAATCCTTTAATTAAATTTTATTTTATTTTATTAATAAACCAATTAAAAACACTATAAAAATAGCCCAAATTAAGGGAAAATCTGATGAAAAATTTTGGTCAAATAGCTCCTTAAAGATTCTATGTTTTGACCCTTTTACGATTTAGTCACCAAAAATAGTTTTGTAAACTTTTCATTTTTGTCACTAGATCAAAATGTCCCAAAATCAGAATTAATTACTTCAACTTGAATTTACCAAAATACTTAAAATATCAATTAAGTATTTTATAACATTTTTCTATATTTTATTTTAGCCAAAAACAATTTTATACGATTTAATTCCTGAAACTAACTCGAATTGCCTAACCTAGTTCTCCCGAACCGTCTATTTGATCCGATTAACTTCTAGGCCCAATTTTCAGGCGTTACAAACTACTTTCCATCTTCCATCATCCAATTTTACCACCACCATCGAACACATTAACCTTCCAAAATTCCAGAATCTTTATTCTCGTCACTTTCTGTATCGTTACACACCATCACCCTTTAAACCATCTGAAACCGTTGCAAGTCTTACAACACAAAGTTACTTCATTTACGATTAGGCTAATCAAGCATCTTGGTAAATTCCAAGACGAGATCACATCAGATGATATCAGAGCTTAGACTAAATCAAGTAAGCCTTTGTGTTTTGCTGTTAAAAAAAGAAAAGAAAAGAATTTTCATAAAAAAGAGAGAGAAAATAGAAAACAAATCGATAGCAGGGTTTGAGATATTTTCCCCTTGTTTCATAATCATTATTTGTTTGTTTCAATATTCAAACTTTGAACCACAAGCTCTTTATTCTAAGCATACCTTATACACCATATCTTTCCAAACCTTAACATTTATTTTGCAGCCGATTCAACAAGTATTTTGGAGGATTTTGAGTAAGTTCAATTCAAGAACTTTTGAGATAAAAAGAGTGGTAAAAGGCGCATGAGAGTGAATATATATGAGGGTAAAAGCCAAAGAGAGCGAGTTATTTTTTTTCTTTTTCCTCTTTCTTTTTCTTTTGGAGTGAACATGGAGCCATGAATGTAGATAAGAATATAGGGGAGTCTAATGAAGGACGAACAGGTTGAATCCCAAGACTACAGTTTCAAGCACTTGTTTGAGAATTGGGACAACTTATGGATCAGAAACTCGAGTCCATACATGAGCGGATTGATGAAATTGAAGAGAAATCTGTGGGAGCCCCAATCGTTCTAGCACAAGGTAACCGATGACAAGTCATCCAAGAAGAGGAATTTGAGTAGATTGTGGATGACAATGAAGGGCCCACCGTTGTACAAAACCAACGCCCACATCGAAGGAATCAAGAAACGTTAGATGATAACCTTGCAAATATAAATATGAACATTCCACCATTTCAAGGGAAAATAGATCCAGAGGCTTATCTTGAGTGGGAGCAGAAGATCGAATACATCTTTGATTGTCACAATTACTCCAAGAAAAAGAAGCTAAAAATAGCATCCATTGAATTGACTAATTATGCAATAGTTTGGTGGAACTAGTTAACCATGAATAGACGACGAAATAGAGAACGTCCAGTGTCCACGTGGGAGGAAATGAAAGGAATAATGAGAAAGAGGTTTATAATATCCTACTATCATAGAGAATTAATGCAAAAACTATAGAAACTCAAACAAGGCAACATGAGTGTGAAAGATTATTTTAAAGAGATAGAGATGGCAATGATACGAGCAAATATGGAGGAAGACACTAAATCTACCATGGCAAGTTTTATTTCGGGTCTAAATCAAGACATAGCCGACACCATGGATTTGCAATACTATGTGGACTTAGAAGAATTGGTTAACTTGGCTATGAAGTGGAACACCAATTTAAATGTAAAGGTATGTCCCGAAACAACTTTTCTACTTAGAAATAGAGTCAGAATTCTAAATGGGGACAAATTGCTCCGAAAGCATCATACAAACCATATCAGTTCAAGGGAAACGTTGGGACATCAAAACCCAACAATATTGTTGATGTGAACAAAGGAAAGCCACAAGCTACACCAAATCGATCCAGGGATATTCAATGCTTCAAATATCTTGGAAATGAGCATGCAACTAGTTAGTGCCCAAATAGGCATACTATGGTGATTCGAGGAAGTGGCAAGATTGAATCTGAATCAAAAAAAAAGAAGAAGTTGATGCCATAAGTGAAGATGATGAAGACTTAGACCCTCTGCTGAAAGAGAAGGGCTCATTGTGAAGAGGAGTCTAAATACACAAATTGTGCAATGCTACTAGCAACGAGAGAATATCTTTCATAACGTTGCCATATCAATGGAAATGTATGTTTTGTGATTATTGATGGAGGAAGTTGTAATAATGTTGCCAGCACGTTAATGGTGGACAGACTTGGATTGGTGACAACAAAACACCCACATCCATATAAGCTTTAATAGGTTAAGGATGGAGGGGAATTGAAGGTGACCAAGTAGGTACTCATACCATTTTCATCAATAGACACAAGGACGAGGTCCTATGTGATGTTGTACCCATACACGCTATCCACTTACTTTTGGGGAGACCTTGGCAGTTCGATCGAAGAGTGAATCATGACAGATATAGCAATCGATACTCATTCACATTGAAGGAAGGAAGCACACACTAACCCCTTTATAACCTAGTGAGTACACAATGATCAATTGCATTTGAAAAAGAGTTTTCAAGGATTAAAAGAAAAAGAAACAGAAAATGAGAGGAAAAATGAGCGAGAGAATGAGAGAAAAATAATAAGTACTAGTGAAAGCATGAAGGGAACTAGTAAAAGCGGGAAGGGAAAGAGTGAAACTGAAAGTGGGGGAGAGAAGCTTAAAATGAGCGTATATGCGAGGGGTAGTCAAATTATAAAATGTGTTTGGCAAGGCAAACACTTCTTGTGCTTTTGTACGAGGAGAATTTTTTAAACACTAACAAACTCAATGCCACATTGCCTTCTTTTATTATTTCTCTTTTGCAAGATTTTGAAGATGTTTTACTCGACGAGATTCTAGGAGGTTTACCACCTATTCGTGGCATAGAACATCAAATCGATTTTGTACTTGGTGCTACATTACCCAATCGACCAGCATATAGGAGTAACCCTGAGGAAACAAAAGAGTTATAATGACAAGTATAAGAATTGATGGAAAAAGGTTATATTCGAGAGAGCTTAAGCTGATGTACCGTTCCTGTACTGTTGGTACCCAAGAAAGATAGATCATGGTGCATGTGTGTGAATTGTCGAGCAATCAATCAAATCACAATCAAATATCGATATCTTATACATGCTTAGAATATATGTTGGATGAATTGAGAGGTTCTAGTGTGTTTTTAAAGATCGATCTTAAAAGCAAATATCACCAAATTAGGATAGGAAAAGGTGATGAATGGAAGACATCATTCAAAATAAAACAAGGTTTGTATGAGTAGACTGTGATGCCTTTCGATTTAAGAAATACACCTAGCACATTTATGGGATTGATGAATCATGTCTTACGGCATTAAATTGGTAAGTTTTGTGTTGTTTATTTTGATGACATTCTCATATATATCCATTCTTTGGAGGACCATGAATTACATCTCAGGATTATTTTGAATACACTTTGAAAGGAGAAATTGTTTGCTAAATTAAAAAAATGTGTTTTCTGTACAAGCAAACTTGTGCTTCTAGGATTTGTGGTGAGTTCTGAAGGCTTGGAGGTTAATAATAAGAAGGTAAAAGCAATTGAAGAGTGGCCGACGCCTACAAGCATTATCCATGTAAGGAGCTTTCATGGATTGGCCAATTTCTATCGAAGGTTCATTCCTAATTTTAGTACCAATGATGCTCTTTTAACTAACGTGATTAAAAAGAATGCAAGTTTCATTTGGAATATTGAGCAAGAACAAGTTTTTAATCAAATTAAGGAATACTTAACGAAGGCATCGTTGCTCCCTTACCAAACTTTGATAAGACATTTGAGATCGAGTGTGATGCTTTTGGTGTAGGAATCAATGTTGTTTTATCACAAGAGGGACGTCCAGTTGCATATTTTAATGAGAAACTAAATAGAGCAACCTTGATCCAACATACGACAAGGAAATGTATACTTTGATTAGGGCCTTGGAAAAATGGCAACATTACCTATGGTTAAAGGAATTTGTTGTGCTAACAGACCACGAGTAATTGAAACACATCAAGGGACAACACAAACTCAACAAGAGACACGCCAAATGGGTGGAGTTCCTTAAGTCATTCCCATATGTCATCAAGTACAAGAAGGGAAAAGAGAACGTTGTTGCTGATACCTTATCCCATAGGTATGTGCTTCTTAATTCTCTTGAATCTAAATTGATTGGATTTTCATTTCTTAAAGAACTCTATGGTACTGATCTTGATTTTGGAGATATCTTTAAAGCATGTGAGAAGGGTTCGTTTGACAATTTTTACAGGCATGATGGGTTCTTATTCAAGGAAAAGAAACTTTGCATCCCTTAAAGTAGTGCTCGTAATGCCTTAGTGAAGGAATCCCATAACAGGGGGCCTATGGGACTTTTTGGAGTTAATAAGACGTTAAACATCCTACAAGAGCATTTGTTTTGGCCAAAAATGGAAAGGGATGTGGAACGAATTTGTGAGCGATGTATCACTTGCAAAATGGTGAAATCAAGACTTCATCCTTAAGGGTTATACACGCCATTACCAATCTCTAGAGATCTGTGGGTTGACATTTCTATGGACATTGTTTTAGGACTTCCTAGAACAAAGAATGGCAGAGATTCCATTTTCGTGGTTGTCGATAGGTTTTCAAAACTGGCGCAATTTATTTCGTGTCATAAAACTGATGATGCTTCTAATATTGCTAATCTATTTTTCAAGGATATTGTGTGTTTACATGGACTTATGAGGAAAATCATTTCAGATCGAGATACTAAGATTTTGAGTCATTTCTGGAGGTTATTATAGAGCGAGATTGGGACAAATTTATTGTTCTATATAACTTGTCATTCTCAAACTAATGGCCAAACTGAAGTGGTAAATCGAGTACTTTCAACTTTGTTGCGGTCTTTGATTAACAAGAATCTGAAATCGCGGGAAGAGAGCTTGCCACATATGGAATTTGCTTACAATAGATCAGTTCATTCAGCCACCAAATTCACACCATTTGAGGTTGTATATTGGTTTAATCCATTGTCTCTTATGAATTTGTTACTTTTGCCCATTGATCAAGCATTAAACAATGACGAGAAAAACAAGGCTGAATTCATGAAAAAGATTTATCAGAAGGTTCTAGAGAATATTGAGAAAAGAACAAAGCAATATGAACAACAAGCAAATAAAGGGCGAAAGCGAGTTAACTTTGAACTCGGCGATTGGGTTTGGGTGCACTTTAGGAAGGAACAATTTCTAGCACAAAGGAAATCTAAACTCTCTCCTAGAGGGGTTGGGCTATTTCAAGTATTGGGGAAGATCAATGATAATGCCTACAAGATAGATCTTCCACGAAAGTTTTGTGTCAGTGCTACTTTTAACGTTTCAGACTTATCCCTTTTTGAGCAAGGTAACGATTTAAGGATAAATCGCTCTCAAGAAGGGGAAGAGGATGAGATCATGACATCACCACCACCACCCTTGGACCAGGAGGAATTTCCCTTAGGCCCATTACTCGGGCAAAGGCAAGGAAGTTTAGAGATGTAGTTAGCAATAAAGTGCATTCATACATGGAAGATTATTGAAGCTACATGTGTTGAACCAATACCCTATAACGTAGGAGATTCATGCAATGTAAAAGGCAGTCCATGAAATGTGTCGCATGTTTATTTCTGTTGCATACGTTCTATTTTATTATTATTATTTTTGTGTGTTAATGTTTTCTAGTATGTTGTTCGTTGTTTATTTTACAAGCATTAGAGTACATTAAATCATATAATATATATTTATTGCATCTAGCATGCATCATATTACATTGTTTATTTCTGATCACAGCTCTCATATTTACAGGTGTTATGCAAGGGCAATCGATAGACACATCACTAGGGAATTGTAACTATTAGAGAGGTGCTTGCTTGAGATGCTTGCTTTGCTTAAGACGTGTTTTCTAGAGGTGCTTGCTTGGCTTTGGAGGTGCTTGCTTGAGGTGCTTGCATGTGACCTGCTTGCTTATGTTCACATTAAAATTGACATGCTTGCTTACATTCATAATTGGACGGCAATTTTAGGGGTGTTTGCATGTGACATACTTGCTTACATTCACATTGAAATTGGCATGCTTGCTTATGATTACATTGGATAGCAAAGGCACTCATTTCAAGGTTTTTTAATTCATTATCCTTTCACGCCACCCTAGGAATGTTGGTTGATCATTTCATTTTGTAAAGCCTATAAATAGAGGCTGATTTTTCAATTGTAAGACATAACCTTGATTTCAAAAATTTGAGAGTCTTTATCTCTTTTGTTTTTTGAGAACTTTATCGATCCTTCAAGTTCTGCTTGTTGAATCAAAACCTTGATATCTTTGGTTCCTAGTTCTACTTAACTAATGGGTCAATATCCTTATTTCAATTAGAGATCGTTATAGGGTTTGGATCACGCTTTTTAGTGTTGGTTCAATTCTCAAGTTCTAAACTACTTTCCATCTTCCATCATCCAATTTTACTACCACCATCAAACACATTAACCTTCCAAAACTCAGAATATTTATTCTCATTACTTTCTATATCATTACACACGATCACCCTTTAAACCATCTGAAACCATTGCAAGTCTTACAACACAAAGTTACTTTATTTACGATCGGGCAAATCAAGCATCTCGGTAAATTCCAAGACAAGATCACATCATTTGGGCTTCTTTTTGGACGAAAATTAATGGTATTAGGTTGGTTTGGATGGTAAGTAATGGGTTTTTGAGCAAGGAGGCATGTGTGGGCTGTTTTTAAATGCTAACTAGGCCTAAAAAACACTTGTAAATACTAATTTGGGCTAAAAGTAAATTCTGAACCAATCTTTTATATTAATAAGCATTGGGTCTAATTACAATAAAAGGCTAATTAATCGATATATAAAGGCTCATGGATATCCATCTCCAAAGGTGTAGTAAGTTGAGTTTTTATGATCCAATTATTCTTAAAGGATGTTAAGTGTGAACTTCCTTCAAGAAATTCTTTTTTCTTCATGGCAACTTGCAATCCTTTGCTTATGAATCCTTGGACGGTCAAATTCAGCTTGTCCTTGATCATCTTGGACTTTGCAAGAGTTATTGGGCCAAGTGGAAAAGTAAGTCCATCTCGTCCTTGGAATTGCCTTGTGGTACATGCATCATCCCCTCCCTTCTCAAAAGGATTCGCCCGCGAATCTGAAAGGTTAAAGGGAGAAAGATCAACAACATTAAAATTTGTACTCACATTATACTCATAGGAAGATCAATTCGGTATGCATTGTTGTTGATTCTTTCAAGGACTTGGAATGGTCCATCTCCTCTCGGATCCAACTTGGATTTCGTATGATTTGGAAAACTTTCTTTACGCATGTGCAACCAAACCTAATCTCTTGGTTCAAAGACAACTTGGCGTTAGCCTTTGTTCACTTTTGCAGCAACATTTTCATATGTGTCCTCTATCATTTGCTTTGCCTTAGTGTGTATGGATTTAGCCAACTCCGCTTTCTTTTAACCGTATAAGTTGTAAATATTTTCAATGGGCAAAGGAACAAGATCTAAAGCAGTTAAGGGTTAAAACCATAAACTACTTCAAACGGAGAATACCGGTGGATGAGTGAATAGAGCGACTGTAGGCAAACTCTACAAAAGGTAGATATTCTTCCCAAGTTTTAGTGTTCTTACCAACAACGGTGCTTAGTAATGCACCTAAGATCTTGTTTATTACCTCGGTTTGTCCATCTCTCCGTGGGTGAGAAGTAGTAGAATAAAGAAGTTTGGTACCTATCTTTCCCCACAAAACCTTCCAAAAATGGCTTATGAACTTGACATCTCTATCGGAAACAATGGTGCGTGGGATTCCATGAAGTCGTACTATTTCTATAAAGAAATGATCAGCCACATGTGTAACATCATTTGTTTTATGGCATGGTATGAAGTGAACAATCTTGGAAAACCTATCGACCACAACAAAAATAATATCTCGACCCTTCTTGGTCGAGGTAATCCAAGAATAAAGTCCATAGATAAATCAACCCAAGGGAAATAAGGAATAGGAAGGGAAGTATATAAACCGTTAGGAGTGACCTTGGATTTGTCTTTTTTACATACTATGCAAGATGCACATACCTTCTCCACAGTTTTTCCTCATATGTGTCCAAAAGAAGTGCTCCATTACCATGTCCAAAGTTTTGGAGGTGCCAAAGTGCCCCATTAAGCCTCCGACATATGATTCATTGACTAGAAGTTCTCTAATGGAGCCTTGTGGTATACACAACCTGTTTATTCAGAAAAGAAACCCATCTACACGAGAAAACTTGTTAAAAGCACGTTTTAAACAATGAGTATAAATTTCCTTAAAATCCGAGTTAGTAGGATACAATTCTTTTATATGTTCAAATCCCAATATAATAGCATGCATTTGAGTAATTAGGGTATACCTTCGAGATAGTGCATCGGCTACTACATTATCCTTACCTTTCTTGTCCTTGATCACATAAGGGAATGTTTCAATAAACTCCACCCAACGAGCATGTCTTTTTCTCAAAGTACCTTAACCGTTTAGCCACTTCAAGGA
Organism: Hibiscus mutabilis; assembly: GCA_019671005.1. Lineage (NCBI taxonomy): Eukaryota > Viridiplantae > Streptophyta > Magnoliopsida > Malvales > Malvaceae > Hibiscus > Hibiscus mutabilis. The sequence continues at coordinate 40,673,443 of CM033734.1, read as the reverse complement.
TTCGTAGTCGGTGTGTATGACGAATTCCTTTTGAAGAAGATGGTGTCGCCAAATTTCAAGTGCACGAACTAAGGCAAGGAACGCTTTACCATAAGTAGAGTAATTCAAGTGTGCTCATTTTAACTTCTTGCTACAGTAAGCGATTGATTTCCTGTAAAAGAACTGCAGCTATGCCTATACCTGAGGCATCACATTCTAACTCGAAAGTGTTAAAAAATCAAGAAAACGAAGAATTAGGGTAGTACAAAGTTTACCTTTTAGTTTTTGGAAAGCATTTTGTTTTCCTTCACCCCAATGAAAACCTACCTTTTTTTAATGATATCTGCCAATGGTGCGGCAATGGTATAGAAATCCTTGACAAAGCGACGATGAAAGCTTGCTAAGCCATAAAAGGATCTCACCTCTGTTATGGAAGATGGCGTGGGCCATTCTTTAATTGCTTTGACTTTTTCATCATCAACATGGATACCCTGTGCACTTACTATAAAGCCTAGAAAATTAAGACCTTCACTACAAAACACACACTTTTCCATGTTAGCATATAACTGTTCCTGTCGTAGAACTTTGAAGACTGATTTCACATTAAAGAGATGTGAATCGAAAGAAGAGGATTAGATAAGAATATCATCGAAATAAACAAAATAAACTTACCTCAAAACTCCCGCAAGACGTGGTTCATCAATCTGATGAATGTGCTAGGGGCATTTGTCAAGCCAAAGGGCATGACTGTCCACTCATATAAACCAAACTTGGTCTTGAAAGTGGTTTTCCATTCATCTCTTTCCTTCATCATAATTTGATGATAACCACTCTTTAAATCGATCTTGGTAAAAATGCATGCATTTGTGTAGTTCATCAAGCATGTCATCTAAGCGTGGAATAGGATGTCTATGCTTGATGGTGATTCAGTTGATCGGTCAACAATCTACACACATTCGATATGAACCTTCTTTCTTTGGCACTAAGAGAATTGGAACGACACAAGGGCTTAAACTCTCACTAATGTAGCTTTTGTTGAGTAATTCTTGCACTTGACTTTCTAACTCCTTAGTTTCTTCGGGATTGCATCTATATGCTTGTCTATTTGGGATGGTGGAACTTAGAATTAGATCAATTTGATGTTTAATTCCTCTTAAGGGTGGCAAACCGTCGGGTGGATCACCTAAAACATCATCAACGTCCTGCAGAAAAGAAACAAACACACTAGGCAAACGCTTGTTATCATCAGTGATAGAAAAAAGTTTTCCCTGAAGATGATGAGGATGCAAGGTTGTTTAAGAAAATGGGCTTGTCTCACTTCTTTTTCTCTCGCATAAATATTTTGATACACTCTTTTTTCTTACATTTAAGATTACTCCCCACCCTTGGGCCTTTATATATATGGCTTTTATTACTATTGGTCTCTTTTGTTGTTGCCTTTTGTTTTTTCATTATTTTCTTCATTTTCATCTTTTTTTATTTCCACCTCGTCACAAAACTTCTTCATTCTCATTTGATCTTTGTACACCTCTTTTGGATCAAGTTGAGCCAAGGTATACTTCTTTCCATGGAATACAAGTGAATACTTATTCAACTTACCATGGTGAGTTACATCACGGTCATACTGCCAAGGTTGTCCTAAAAGTAAGTGAGATGCTTGCATAAGGATAACATCACACCAAACCTTATCACATTATTTCCCATAGTAAAAGTGATTAACGTATGTTTGTTTACCTTTGATTCTGATCCTTTATGAAGCCATTGTAGATAATATGGCTTTGGATAGCGTTGACAAGGTAGATCAAGTGCGTCAACTAGATAGCTGCTCACCACATTTGCACAACGTTCACTATCAATGATGACAGAATAAAGTTTACCTTTGATCAAACACCGTGTGTGGAAGATATTTGTTTTTTGCACATCCATATCTTCCATTGCTTTCTTATTAACTGAACGGTGAATCACCAAGCTTCTAGGATCAGGTTCATAACTAGAATTATTCTCGGCTACAAATTCATTGTCAGACAAATCATAATTTTCCTTTTCCGAGTTAGATGAATAGGTTCCATCATTTCGAATGAGGAAGACTCTTGTATTTTGGCAATCCTTTTGATAGTGTCCAGGACCTCTACACTTGAAGTATTCAATATCTCGAGTCCAGTTGGGTTTTTGTGTGTTTTCAGCCAATATAGGTGGGTTGGCCTTTGTTTTGTCATGAGGTTTTGATGCTTCAATTTTCTGTTTTGTTTTACTAGCATCGAGCAAAGGGTTAGAAGAATTAGAGTGAGATAAAGGTTGAGTGGAACCTTTATCATAGGAATAACTCTTCTATCGATATCGTTGTCTATATTTGATCCTTTTTTCGATCCTCATGGCGAATTGGAATGCCTCTTGAAGAGTGTAACAAGAGTGGATTTCAAGCAACTCAAGAATATTGTCGTTGAGTCCAACAAAAAATCTATTCATTGTATCCTTTTCTTCCTCTTGTATATCGGCTCTTTGCATCAAAGTTTCCATCTCTTTGAAATATTCATCAACAGTTCTGTAGCATTGTTTGAATTTTTGTAACTTTTGTTTGGTCTCTCGCCAATATTATGGTGGAACAAATTGTTCTCTCATGATTTCTTTAAGTTCTCCCCATGATTTTATCTTGGCTTCTCCATTTAGACGCTTAGTACGGACCAATTTTGACTGCCAAATGGATGTGTTGTCGGTGAATTCTAGGGTAAACATTGGAACTTGATCCTCTTTGGGATATAGATAATACTCGAACAGAAGATCAACTCGAGTTTCCCAATCATAATAAGCATCAGGATCATACCTTCCTTGAAAAGACGGCACAGTGTACTTTGGTTTGGCCAGTGTGTGTGTGGTTTGTCTCAGGTCTACACGAAGATTTTGCCTCGTTAGGGATGTTGGAGTCTATTCTAAATAGGAACGAGGTTTGGACGCTTAGGTTCATCATCGTCGCTTAAAGCATCATTGACTTCTATAATCTAGCTACGGTCTGAGTGAGTGTGTTCAAGACTACATCGGTGTGATCAAGTTTGGTTACCAATGAGGTTACAGTCCGTGCAAGTTTAGTTAGATTATTCAAAACCTCGTTAAGAGTAACCTCTTTTGGTTCCTCATCGTTACTTGTTTGTGACATCCTGAAACAGTCAAATTTAAAAGGTGAAAAACAAAAAATTAGAAATATCACTAAACACTCCAAGAAAGAAATACTTAGCGAGGCAAGTAAGCCAATCTTGTGCTCCTTAATGACCTTCCTACCACAAGTCAACAAGTTATAATCAGAGTTTGATCCTAACAATGAATCCTAATTGTACTAGGAGTCCAATGAAAGGGATGACACCAATTGAAGTATAGTTGCAAGAAAGAATAATTGTAATGCAACTTGTATTCCTACTCACACAAGGAAGAGAAAGTGTTAATGGCGTAATAGAAGAAGGAAAAGCAAAAACAAACAAACTTAAATAACTAAGAGTAGAATGAATAGTCTAGAAAGATGATAACCCAAAACCTGAAAACAACTTGAAGGAAGAAATCGAAATATTGAATCCACTTCAATGTGGTGCTTGCGGTGGTGGATGACGGTGATCTTGATGTTTCTTGATGGTGGTTGGTGGCTAGGTATGAGTTTTCTCACTTTTTGTCACTTTTTTTCTTTTCTTTTCTTTTTTTTCTTTTCTTTTCTTTTCTTTATTTCCTTTTTCTTTCTTTTATTTTCTTTGCAAGATAAATAAACTAAAAACAATGAAAATTAAGGAAAAAGGAACGAAAATAGGGTTAAAATAGAGAAAACCCCCTATTTTTGTTGTAACTTGATCCACTTTGTTTGAGGTGTTCCTGATGTCAAAAAATTCTGAAATTTTATGTGGTGACTCCTCCAATGGTCTAGATCTGATCTGGAAATTTTCAACTCAAAATTCACTCCTTTGGTTTTGGAAAAATTTCCCTTTTTTCTCGAATTTTCACCCAAAAACGTCAAAATTTTGCCCAATAATCGGCCCAAATCTAATATCAAATGATAGAGTAGCGCAATCATGGATTTGGAAGCCTTCAATCAAGTTGTTGCAAGAACTAGAAGCTCTAGACTCAATCAAAAAAGTTATGCGCAGATCTGAAAGTTCAAGAGGATTGAGAAGAGATCTTCCTGAAATTTTCAGATTCAAGGCTGAAAATTTAAAGAAACGAAGGTAAGGTGAAAGATTAGAAGATTAATAACAAGATTATAATCAAAAAGATTGAAAAAGATAAAGAGAAGGATAGGTAAAACAAATCTGAAATTTCTAGATTTGTTTATGGCTTATGGATTGTGGCGTGGAGGTAGTAGATGAAGATGGCCTGTCGAAATAGATGTTGATTTCCTCGACAACCTCTTAATTGCAATTATCCAAGCAATCAACCTCAAGCGGCTGTAACGCACCCTCCATACATAATTACCTAGGCAAGCAAGAGTGTGAAGATGATCTCCCTCACAAGAACTTGACGATCTTATGTTGAAGAAGACTTCTAAGACACAAGTTATCAGCACTTGCAAAAACAAACTCACTGAATATTTCATATGTCAAAGAAAATATATCTTACAATGGTGGAGGCTTTATCATTTTATAGGGGAATAATAGCCAAAGTAATTTAACTTCTACTTGAACAAGAAAAACCTAATTTAATTAAAAATAATAAAGAAAAATAGCCTTTAAAACTCGTTTATGCTGCTTGGTCGGCACTCAACAAGTAGGGGTTGTTTTAGGTTTATTTTTGGATGAAAATTAATAGGAAAAAAAGGCATTTAGGCTTGCTTGGGCGGCAAGTAACTGGTCATGCTGTTTTGGGCAGCAAGTAATTGGTTAGGTTGTTTTGGGCTTCTTTTTGGACAAAAATTAATGGTATTGGGTTTGTTTGGATGGTAAGTAATGGGTTTTTGGGCAAGGAGGCATGCGTGGGCAGTTTTAAATGCTAACTAGGCCTAAAAAACACTTGTAAATCCTACTTTAGGCTAAAAGTAAAATCTAACCCAATCTTTTATAGTAATAAGTATTGGGTCTAATTACAATAAAAGGGCTAATTAATGGACATCTAAAGGCTCATGGATATCCATCTCCAAAGGTGCAACAAGTTGAGTTTCTGTGATCCAATTGTTCTTGAAGGATGTTAAGTGGAACTTCCTTCAAGAAATTCTTTTTTCTTCATGGCAGCTTGCAATCTTTTGCTCACGAATCATTGGACGCTGGAATTCATATTGTCCTTGATCATATTGGACTTGGCTTGAGCTATTGGGCCAAGTGGAAAAGTAAGTCCATCTCGTCCTTGAAATTGCCTTGTGGTACATGCATCATACTTCTAGCTGATTGAGCTTCCTTCGAGCTAAGTGAGCTATATTGAGCTACCTGCCTTCAATCCTGATGTGATCTCGGTTGTGGAATAACCGAAATTACAATTACCCGATGCCATAAGTGTTTCTCAAGCATGTGGAGAATGGTTTTAAAGGGGTAATTGGATAGGGAAAGTGATGATGGAAATGATATGGTTGCGAAAGCTTATGAAAGGAGATGAAGGGAAAATGATAGATGAATGGGAAAATGTTGGTGAAGTGATGGTGATGAAAAATGATGATAGTTTAGTTTTCGAAACAAATGAAGAACCAACATTGTATTAAAGTAAAGACCCAAATCTTATATTGTTCAAAATCAAAGGATGGATCAAGACTCACAAGTTATATAACAACTAAGAACATGTGATATAAAAAGATGGAAATATAATTGACGCCACAAGGAGAATTCCTTGATAAGTCAAGAAGTTTAATGAAGAACAAAGAGATTAAACTCTCACAAAAGTGTATTCAAATGTTCAAATTTGTGTTTTACAAATGAAATGCTATGGCTATTTATAGGAATCAAGGTAGAATCTAAAGAGACACAAACAAGTGAATAAAGTCTTCATCTTAATGGTAATGAAAGCACACAAAAAAACTTGTGACCTTCCTTCTCCCATGGTAGCTGAATGGTCTTGTTGGAGCCTCTATGATGAATCTAGACATCTCATGGATGAATGTAGCTTCCATTTGTCTACAAGGAAAATACTTTTGAGCTCTCGCATCTTTGATAATGTCATTCACTCTTCTTGAATTTCTTGCACAAGCATCTTGTGATTAGTCCCGTATTGAATTTCTAGCCTGCACTATCTTCAATAATCTGGTCATATCTCAAGTTCCCAATATCGGATTGATGTGATTCAAAGTGCATTAGAAAGCTACGAAATAGAAGAATAAGTTTAAACAAGCATTCAAGACTTAGATCGGCTTGGATCTAATTCAAAATGGCGAACAAGTTGACTGAATGCACGAGACTCCTTGAATTCCCTTCTTAAGTGATGTTTTAATTCATGCCTTTGCTCTCCCTTAAGTGCTTGAATCCCAAAAGATTTCAAACATGTGATTAATCTATCTTGGTGCCTATTGGAGTGCCAAATTTATTTAGCCTTCTTGCATCTAAAAACTCAAAACTATATGTTAAAACAATGCAACTTAAATGCTAATTAAAACATGTGATAAAGCTGGAATTTAAATGTGCAAAATGGAACTTACTTAAATGAACTATCATATTAAATGAATTAGCATACTTAATGAACTAACATGCATATCTATTCATGTGCAATAAATGAACTACCATGCATAATTAAATATGCAAATTTATTAGTGCTCATGCAACTACATGTAACACACTCCTAAGCTAGCACTCAAATGCCTAGATTAAAATGTACAAGTAACATTCTGCATTTGTTCAAAAGATGCCCAAGTCTCCAAGCTCTAATTCAAAGCTAGAAAACTCGAATTGTTGAGATCCTCATCTCGGGAACAAGTGTTTAAATCCTACAACTTCTCCTCTGATGTGAGCAAGGCCCCAAGAACTTTGGTACTGGCCTAGATCACATCAAATCCCATTGCTATGTGAGCTGAAAAAGACCTAAAAATAAAACAAACGCAAATTAATACTTATAACATAAAGTAAAGATGTGATATAATGATACAATCCTAACCAACACCAGTTTTCTCCATGATTTGATCACACCATTGAAGATCATCAAGGCTAATTCTATGGGAGTTTTACCTTAATTCATCTTTTATTATCTTATTTATGTATTATATATTGTTACAAGAATGTTTTTGCATACTAGGATATACTTGAATTATCATAGGTTATCATTCATGTGCATAATATATGATATTCAAGCATAACCTATGATTCACATATTTTATTATACTTATAATTAGCTATGTGATGCGTTTCATTAAAAAAACATCTTTATACTCGGTTATAAGTCATTTAAGTATGTTTGCATTGCATTACATCTTTTAACTTGAGTATGCATCATATTTTAGCTTTATTTCAGCTCATACATTTGCTTATTGTTTCTTTAGGTACATTGGATTAAAGTACATGCTCGGGTCATCTCTAAAGACATCACAAGAAGCTTGGATCAGCTCAAGGACCTTAAAGGCAGTTTGAATCAGCTCAAGGACCTTAAAGGTAGTTCAGATTAGCTCAAGGAGTCTAAAGGAAGCTCGTGGCAACTCATGGTCTAAAAAAGCAGCTTAAGAGAGCTCACAAGCTTAAAGGGAAAGCTCACCTAGCTAAGGGAAGGTCGTGGAAGCTCAAATCAAATTGGAAATTGAGCTAGCTAGCTCAGCACAATTAAGCTCACTCTAAGCTAAACCAGCTCATTTCAGCTCCACTTGCATATGCTAGCTCACTACCTCAAGGGTCACGTCCCCCTAAAGAACATGTCCCTACAGTTTGGAAGGAAACTTGAATTGGGCAGAAAACATATGGAGGGAAAGCAATTGGCGCCAAATTGAACCACCACCATCACTATTCGGCTATGTTAGAAGAATCATAACTTTATGAAGGGATTTTTTACCTTGACGAATAATTATAAAGCCTATTCGGCCATACCCTTTCATCCCTATAAATAGGATTGTAATTTTCATTTGTAGACACACTCATATGATTATAAAATTTCCTTTGTGAGAATTTTCTCGCTTTTAGTTCTTAATTGAACTTTATCAACTTATCAGGTACTTTGTACTTATGGCGTCAAACCTCTCTTTCCACCTTGATACTTGTGGTTCTTGGTTCTCTATAACCAACTAGTCTAAGTTCTTTCTACCATTCCTTAAAGACATCCTATAATGTTTGGGTTTAGGCTTTCTATAGCCTATGTTCTTCCTTGATTCTTCAAGATACTATCATCACCTTTTCCATCCCTTAACACTACCAATCCGAACCATCATTTACCATTACTTTCCTTCTATTTTTATCTTCATTTCCGTCAAATTATCCTATAATGCCCCAATTTTGGGCCTAGGAGTTTTCTAGCTTGATTAGACGGTTCGGTGGATCGGATTAGAGGATTCGAGTCGGTTTTAGGATTAATTTGAAATAAATAATTTTGAGCGAGAAAAAAGATGGAAAAATATCCTAAAAGCATGGTTTATTATGTAGATGCTTTTGGTGAAATCAATTTTGCAAAAAGAAGTTTCAAAAAGTGACATTTTGGGGTAGTGACCAAAATGTAAAGTTTTAAAACCGTTTTTAGTGACTCTTTTGTAAAAGGGTCAAAACTTAGAATCTTTAAGGAGCTATTTGGCCAAAGTCTAAGATAAGACTTTTCTCTTTAATTTGATATTTTAAAATGTTTTTAAATGATATAAATAGGCTTGGAGAATAAATTTTATAATTAATTTTCAAAAGTAAATTTTACGTAACTAACTTTTCTCTCAAATATTTTCTCTCAAATTCTCTCTAGCCAAATACTCTTTTCTACTTCAATTTTCGCAGGTAACTACTTGATTTCAACATTCTTTTATTTCCAAATGAGTTCTTACTAATTTCCTAACAAAACCTTATTGATTTGATTTTGTTTTCTGAACAAACTCATCCAATTAAGGGGAAAGCCAAGATTAGAGGTGAGCTTCATTCTTCTCCTCTAATATAAGGTTCTTTATTGAAATTCCCAAGTTATTGATCCTTTATAAACATTTTCTAATGTGTTTTAATGATTTAATTATGGAAAATGGTTAGATCAAGGTTTAATTGATGTGTTTGATTGATTTTTGTTATGGATCTCTTTTTTGGGTTCTTAATTTTATTAGAACGTGATTTTGATGTTTTATAATGTTAATAAGTTGATTTTAACATTGGAATCCCAAAATTAGGTGAATCTCTAATTTTCTAGGTTGTTAGTTATGAGTTTTTTAGGAGTTGTGGATGTTTAATGAGTGGTGGAGGTATAAAGATGATGTTAATGTGTTTTTGGATGTTAATTGATGGATTAAAACGTTTGGTTTTGTCTAGGTTAGGTTTGGAAGGTGTTTGATATTGTTTTCGGTTGTTGTGGAGTGAAATTGGGTAGAATTTGATGAGGATTTGTGTGAATTGATGTTACTGGGTTGTTGAATGCATTTTGATGCATTGAACCTCAATTTTTGTGTGGTTAAAGAAGCGAAGGCTGATCCTTAAGTTTGAAGTGAGGTTTCGGAAGCCTTGGAGGCTTGGATTCGCGTCGGTAATCAAATTTTTGCGTAGCCGGTGAGTGAGAACATGATTTAAAGCATTTCAAAGGTTTGAAAGTTGTGTTTGGGAGTTTAGATTAAGCTTGAAACGTTGGTCTAAGCTCAAAAGTAAGTAAAGGATGATTTCTTTCTCGATTTGGAAATTGGTTTTGATGCACTTGTTTTGATAATTTGATTTGTAACACCCCGAAAATCGGCCTAGTCAGAATTAGGTTCTGGTGACCGGAAAATCTATATCAGAGAGGTCTAAATAATTCATTGATCTAAGATGTGTAGCTGAAAACCTAGTATTGAACTCTAATTGAGTTAATTTTATGTTATAAGACCTAATTGAATTCCTAGAAACCTTTTAGTGACCACATTATGAAAATGGAAAGTTCTAGGGCAAAAGCGTGAACTTTGGAAAGTTAAGGGACCCTTCTTGTAATTTCCACATTTTCAAGAGTGAGTCACCTACTAGCTTGGCTATTCCCATGTGAGTTTGGCTATCTAGCATCATGGATTACACATTTATATTGGGAAATTACCACAAAATATGTTATTGGGAATTAATTAAATAGGGATTTCCTTCAATGAATGGAAACCTTTTCATTGGCTCTTGAGGGAGGTGGTTAAAAGTGAAAAGATGATGGTTGATTGTCTTGGAATTGTAGATTTGATAAGTTGGAAATAAAATAATTAGTTTTCCTCACTTATAAGGAAAACTATCCGGTAATTAATCGACATAGGCCATAAATTGTTTCAAGCACTTTGAAACTTATTTCTTAGTTCTTTGTTTCCACCGAGAACTCTTATTTCTATTGTCTTCTTCTTTTCATAAAATTAAGCTCACACCTCCATTGTCACCTTCAACCTTTAGCTCAAGTAAGCACCTCTCTTATTTGTGCAAGCTTTCACCGGTTTCTCTATATCGTTTAGTAGCCACCATATTGCTCAAGAGGTGGAGATAGAATGTCCATCATCTCCTACAAAAAGCTAGGAACAAGGGAATCGTTATTCGAGAGTCTTGAGAGCTTCGAATTTGAGGTGAGTGTAGTCGGAGTCTCGGGAATAGGCTAGGTGCCTTTTTTCTAAATTATGAATATCGATTATTGCATTACTAACCATGTGTTATAAGGTTATTGCATAAGAACATCATTGATGGCTATATTGGTAAGTATTGCATCGATTCATTGTTTGTAACATCATTGCTATTGTTATTGGAATCATTGAAGCATTGAACTATTGCTATTGATTATTGATTTAAGGTATGGCTATTGAATTATTGCTATTGATCTATTGCCATGGAATTATTGTTATCGCACTATTGATATTGAACCTTGGATTCGAGTAGTATTTGATACAATTGGAATGCCATAGAATTCATGAGCTCATTGGTATGGGTTAGGCTACAGCCTTTATTGTGGTACAGCGGGAGGATGTTGTGTTATGGTCATATTGGTGCGGCGTAGGGATGATGACTTAACCACTATTGAATATGGTGCGGAGTAGGAGTTCGTGTATCCATATACCTCAAGGGAAAACACATTGTTATTGTTATTGTATTGCCTATTGTTGATATGTGACCATTGATCATGCCTAAATAGTTATTGAATCTACATGCCATTATTTTGTTGCCACAGCCAATATAGAAGCACGCTAGATTGCATTCTATGTTTATTCCATTGTTTCTGACTACTTCACTAGGCAAAGTACGCCTAATGCATTCATCTTCCATTCATTTCAGGTTAAAAGTTTTGAGATCATGATCGGGGCTGGAGAAGGTTTTTGGACAAGTCACTATGTTGATAAAGTAAAGTATATCAACTCTATAGACTCTTATTATGGTGGCATAAGTGTTGCATAAGTCAATATTACCCTTTTTGATATGTATGTATTATGGTTTGTTTGTATAAGTTTAAAGGCTTAAACTTATCTTATTAAAGTGGATAAAAATAGCTAATTTTGCATACTTGGCCTAAATTATAGAAAACATGGAAAATTGTTTTTGTCAACCCTAAAATCGGATATAGTAATAGATTTTATCTTTATAAACTTGCTGGTAAAATTTCACTAAGTTTGGACATCATTAGTTGGTCAAAATGAGATTAAACCAGATAAAATTTGACATTACAGGTCCTATCGTATCAATACAGGTGATGGCGTATCGATACGGGCTTGTGTTTCTGGAAATGAATTAAAGAGGCATATAATACGGGTGTTGGCGTATCAGTGCGGTAATCAGCTACTGAAAAATCACTGTAGCAGAGTATCGATCTCATATCGATACGGGTAGTTAAATTTGAAAACGTTAACCACGCATGCCGATATGGGGCATGGGTGTTTCGGTACGGCTGGTCGGTTCTGTAAATTGATTAAAGTGGATCTTGCATGGCGTATCGATACGGTTTGGTAGCGTATTGATACGGGTCCAAGGGAATTAACGGTTTTAACGGTCATTGCTTGGCTTACCGATACGCCTTTACGTGTATTGGCATGGGTCTCCAAAACTAGACAATTTGGAAATTTTTTTAGCCTTAGTGTATCGATACGGTCATTAGGCGTATCGATACCCTTGTCCTAAAATTCGAAGATTTTACCTAAATAATTGTTGGAAATTATTATATGTCTCCCTTAAGGTTATAAGAAGTTTAAAATTGATCCAACTAGTAATGTATTGCTTTAACATGTTCTTAAAAGTTGGAATTTGTATTGTTGATTAAATAAGTAATCATCCAAGCACTGTTATTGTTTCAGTAACGCTCTCTGACCCGGTTCTCTACCTGGCTAGGAAGGGGGTGTTACATTTGTAGTATCAAAGCTAGAGTTTAGTCGATTCTAAGACTAAACTAGAGTTATTGTGTTGTCATTGCATTGCATTATGCCGCCCTGGAGTTATTTATTGTATATTGCGACTTACTGGCTAACCCAATCTATTTAATTGTAGATGACTGACTCTAATCAGGCTCGTATAGACGAGCATGTTACCTGTTCCACAATTAATGGTGGGGAGATTAGGAGGGGAGACCCTCTAGTTCTGCAAAATCCTCTGGTACAGAACCCTGAGCCCGAGGTACAAGTTGCTTAAGCCGAATGATATCGAAACATGGCTGACATGTTCAAAGTATTTATGACCTCAATGAAGACCGAGAAAACTTTCCAACCTCCTATTATCACTATTTTGAATGCCTGAGCTCCCATTGATAAGCTATTTCAACATCGGGCTTACTCTTTTATCGGTCGTAGTGACGATAATCCTAAAATTGCCGATTATTGGTTAGACAATACTTTAAGATTCTTAACCAAGCAACTATAGTGTTCTAATGAACACATGCTTGAGTGTGCCTTTTCCTTGTTAGTCGATGAAACGTTGCATTGGTGGGAGACTACCATCCTTGCAGTCCCCAAAGAAATAGTGACTTGGGAGTTTTTCCTGCAATAATTCCGAAAGAAATCTACTAGTGAGTATTACCTCGCTGAGAGGCATGGCATATTCCTTCATCTGAAACAAGGAGGACGACCTGTGGAGCATTACATCCATGATTTTTGCAAGTATTGTCGATATGGAGCCGAATACATTAAGAATGAGGAGGAAAAGTGTAGAATGTTCATCAATGGTCTAAATGATAATTTGCGCCCTATGTTTACGGCATTGGGCATTATCATTTTCCAAGACCTTGTGAATAGGGTTAAAGCTACTCAAATTGCTCAGAAGGCTGGTGGGCCAGGCAAATTTGAAAAAAGATATCGAGATGACTCATATTCTTCCGAGTCTTTCAAGAAGGGGAAGTATCATGGTCAGCAACATAATGAATATTCACAGCCTTCCCATTCTGAATTTCTTGCCAAACCTCAAGCTGTAACCCAATTCTTCCCTAGTGCCAATTCCATTGATAGTATTGGTGGCTCTAGACAATATACGCAACTCCTAATATGCAATTTCTGTCAACACATACATCCTGAAGGCCAATACCGTAAGAAGTCTAGAGCATTTTTTTTGTGACGAGATAGGACATCTCATCTGTTATTGCCCTAAAAATTCTATCAAGTCTACTTCTGCATCAACTAATCCAGTATCCCCTGCTCGATCCTTCTAAGCCAAAAGAGCGAGACAATGATCTTTCAGAAAGTCTACTGGTTCGTCTAAGGCATCATACAAACTCGAATCTAAGGCTTCTATGCGGATGTACCACGTGCGGGGCAAGGAAGAGGATCTTGACATTATGATAGGTAAAAATTCGAGGAGAAATTTTTCTTAATGGGGAGAATTATAATACCCCGAAAATTGGCCTAGTCAGAATTAGGTTCCAGTGACCGAGAAATCTATATCGGAGAAGTCTAAATAATTCATTGATCTAAGATATGCAGTTGAAAACCTAGTACTGAACTCTAATTGAGTTAATTTTAAGTTATGGGACCTAATTGAATTCCTAGAAACCTTTTAGTGACCAAATTGTGAAAGTGGAAAGTTTGGGGGCAAACGTGTGAACTATGGAAAGTTAAGGGACCCCTATTGTAATTTCCCCATTTTTAAGAGTGATTCACTTACTAGCTTGGTTGTTCCCACGTGAGTTTGGCTATCTAGCATCATGGATGACACATTTATATTAGGAAATTGCCACAAAATATGTTATTGGGAATTAATTAAAAAGGGATTTCTTTCTATGAAAGGAAACCTTTTCATTGGCTCTTGAGGGAGATGGTTAAAAGTGAAAAGATGATGTTGATTGTCTTGGAATTGTAGACTTGATAAGCTAGAAATAAAATAATAAGTTTTCCTCCCTTAGAAGGAAAACTATATGGCCATTGATCTACATAGGCCATAAATTTTTTCAAACACTTTGAAACTTATTTCTTATTTCTTTGTTTCCACCGAGAACTCTTCTTTCTATTGTCTTCATATTTTCTTAAAATTAAGCTAACACTTCCATTGTCACCTTCAACCTCAAACTCAAGCAAGCACCTATCTTATTTGTGCAAGCTTTCATCAATTTCTCTACACTGTTTGGTAGCCACCGTATTGCTCAAGAGGTGGAGATAGAAGGTCCATATTCTCCTGCAAAAGCTAGGAACAAGGGAATCGTTATCTGAGAGCCTTGAGAGCTTCAGATTTGAGGTAAGTGTAGTCGGAGTCTCGGGAATAGGCTTGGTGCCTTTTTTTGAATTATGAATATCGATTATTGCATTGCTAACCATGTGTTATAAGGTTTTGCATAAGAACATCATTGATGGCTTTATTGGTAAGTATAGGTAAGTATTGCATCGATTCATTATTTGTAACATCATTGTTATTGTAATTGGAATCATTGGAGCATTGAATTATTGCTATTGATTATTGAGTTAAGGTATGGCTATTGAATTAATGTTATTGGTCTATTGTCATGGAATTATTGTTCTCGAACTATTGATATTGAACCTTGGATTCGAGTAGTATTGGATATAATTGGCATGCCATAGAATTCATGAGCTCATTGGTACGGGTTAGGCTACAGCCTTTATTGTGGTGTGGCAGGGGGATGTTGTGTTATGGTCATATTGGTGCGGCGGAGGGATGATGACTAGACCACTATTGATTATGGTCAGAGTAGGACTTCCTATATCCATATACCGTGAATCGATCCAAGGAAAAACGTATTGTTATTGTTATTGTATTGCCTATCGTTGATATGTGACAATTGATCATGCCTAAATTGTTATCGAATCTACATGCCATTATTTTGTTGCCATAGCCAATATGGAAGCATGCTAGATTGCATTCTATGTTTATTCGATTGTTTATGACTACCTCACTAGGCAAAGTATGCCTAATGCATTCATCTTCAATACATTTCAGGTTAGAAGTTTTGAGATCGTGATCGAGGCCGAAGAAGGTTTTTGGACAAGTCACTACGTTGATAAAGTAAAGTATATCAACTCTACATACTCCTACTATGGTGGCCTAAGTGTTGCATAAGTCAATCTGACCCTTTTTAATATGTATGTATTATGGTTGGTTTGTATAAGTTTAAAGGCTTAAACTTTTCTTATTAAAAGTGGATAAAAATAGCTAATTATGCATACTTGGCCTAAATTAGAGAAAACATGGAAAATGGTATCCGTCAACCCTAAAATCAGATATGGTAATAGATTTTTAGCTTTATAAACTTGCTGGTAAAATTTCACTGTGTTTGGACATCATTTAGTTGGTCAAAATAGGATTAGACTAGATAAAATTTGACACTACAGGTCATGCCGTATCGATACGGGTGATGGTGTATCGATACGGGTTTGTGTTTCTAGAAATGAATTAAAGGGGCGTACCGATATGGGTGTTGGCGTATCAGTGCGATAATTAGCTACTGAAAATTTCTATAGCACAGTATCGATCTCATATAGATACGGGTAGTTAAATTTGAAAACGTTGACCACGCATGCCGATACACCCCATGGGTGTTTCGATACGGCTGGTTGGTTATGTAAACCGATTAAAATGGATCTTGCATGGCGTATCGATACGGTTTGGTCGCGTATCGATATTGGTCCAAGGGAATTAACGATTTTAACGGTCATTGCTTGGCTTACCGATACACCTTTACGTGTATTGGCATGGGTCTCTAAAACTAGACAATCTGGAAATTATTTTAGCCTTAGTGTATCGATACGGTCATTAGGCGTATCGATACCCTTGTCTTAAAATTGGAAGATTTGACCTAAATAATTATTGGAAATTATTATATGACTCCCTTAAGGTTATAAGAAGTTTAAAATTGATCCGACTAGTAATGTATTGCTTTAACATGTTCTTAAAAGTTGGAATTTGTATTGTTGATTAAATAAGTAATGTTCCAAGCACCGTTATTGTTCTGGTAACTGTAACACCCTTAACGTATACTCATAGACCGAATATACATTAAAGATGTTACGGAGTCGTTTAAAGAAATGCTGACTTAATTTTTTTATACATATAAATCTTGTCTTTATTAATCTAACCTTTTTCTCGATTTTCTTGAAATCATAACTTATATGTAGTTGGCTAATTTCGACCCTAAATTAATTTGTAAAACATATTAGTCAGTTATTAAAATGATAATGCAATTTGGGGTGAAAATAGGTTCACGGCCTAGGCCCTTTCTTGATTTTAAAATCCTCATGCGATTACCGATAAATAAAAATTTAAACTGATTAAACACAATTTACTACCTTTTTAAGCTTACCGATTATTCATATTAACAAAGTAAGCTTCCTTTATACTTTAGTTTATCCTTTCATATTACTAATACCTTATCTTGCTTTATCCATATATGATTCATCATTAAAATTGATCAATTATCTATCGTTTAATTTAATTTAATGCATCATATACTACCAACGGATAAATAATTACATGCCCACTAGAGATTATCATAAGCTAGAATATCTTACTGATGTTTTGCAGATTGAAGCTTGATCAGTATGCTCAACTCCTCTTCAAGTACTCCATCTTAACCTACGTGTGAATCAATCACACGCTAAGTTTTCACTTAGTGAGGCAATAAACAAAATTAATAATAATTTAAACTTATTAAACTTTATGGCTACATTTATATAACATGATATATGCCAATGCATTAACTTTTATGTTGCATTAGTGATAACTTACTATATGCTAATATCATCATATTTTCTTGTTTGTTCATTTATCATAATATGTCATTTATACCTCAATGCGTGAACATATATATCATGTTACAAGCTAATGAATGTGCTTGTTCTATTCCTATAACATCATATCACTACTTACCATTAATGTTAAACTTTTAAGTTTGACTTACCATTTTCATGCCTAATAACATACGTTACCTCACATGTACTGACATATATCAAAATTTTTCGTTTATCATGTAACCTATAAAAATCATCTCATATACATATGTTAGGCATGGTAAGTCAGTTCAATATTCTCAAAAAATCTCTTGTTTCCCTTTTGAATCATATTAAGATTACTTATACCAATTATTTATACCTTTAGCCCAAGAATTTTATATAGAGAGAAACTTAAGTATGTGAGATCGGTACTCCAGAGTACTAGTCACTGAAGTGGCGATAAACATATAGACACATAAAGTGTTGGTAACATATAGAGACACAAGTGTCGGCATCATATAGACACATAAGTGTCGATATCATATAGACACATAAGTGTCGACATCATATAGACACATGAGTGTCAATATCATATAGACACATAAGTGTCGGCATCATATAGACACATAAGTGCCGGTAAACATATAGATCCAAAGATCAGTGTGTAGTTACACGCAGTCCCAGACTGCTAGACCTCTAATGGCATGCCACTATACTGTAACTCTCTGTAATATAATTTTATGTATAGAGAGAAACTTAAGTATGCAAGGTCGGTACTCCTTGAGTACTAGTCACCGAAGTGACAATAACATGTAGACACGTAAAGTATGCAAGGTCCGAACTTCGGTGTGTAGAGAGAAACTTAAGTATGCAAGGTCCGAACTTCGGTGTATAGCTACACGCAATCCCAGACTACTAGACCTCTAATGGCATGCCACTATACTATAACTCTCTATCATAAACTTGGGCAATAAATCCATATCAATAACTTGTAAATTATCATTTTGTAAATGATTCATATATCACCATTATTCAATAATAACTTGTCATAATAGAACATAATAGTGCAGTTCATACTCTATCATGTACTAACCTTTTTCCTTTGCTTGTAAAACATCATATAACTTATACAAAAACCATGTTATCATTTCAATAAAATCAAGTAAATAAAATACTTCAAAGTCTACTAAAATAAATTTCAAAGCATATAAAAGCACTCACCTGGGCCATTTATTAGCTTGCCTCACTAAGCTCTATTCGATCCTTTCTTATATAGTAGCTCGAACCCTCTTTTGATTCGGATCAAACTGAAAACTGAGTTTCAGGGCTTGAATCGAGCTTGGAAAATTTTTCTCTTTCTTTCCCTAGCTCTCATGTTTTTGGATGGAAAATATGAACATTTTGTTCATCTTTTCACCATTATTTTACACATATAACTATTAAATGAATATTAAATTCATTTAATAGTGAAATTACAATTTTACCCTTTTTATCTAATGGTTGAGATTGATTTTATCATCAATCTAGGGCCAATATTTAATCTTTCATTTCCTCTTTCCAAAATTGCCCTTATAACTTTTTAAATATTTCAAAATTGCCTTTGGGGCCAAATAACCAATTTGCCCTCCAACTAGTTTTTATTTACTAATTTGCCATTCTTGTAAAGTTCAACTAAGTCTAGATGGAATCCAACCAGCTATTATAAAATATTCATAAAATAGTATTTTATGACTTTTCCATGGCTTTTGGATCAGCCTCTGAAATTTCAGTTCGATCCGATTTCCCGATATTCATAAAATACTTCTACTGCGATTTTACCTTTATCGAGCTATCAGATTTATTCCAATAATTCTATATTTCCATATTCGGGAAATCCACAATATCATCTCATAAAATTTTCCTTTCCTAAGATCTTAGACTGAATTTTCTTAACTCATTCTATTTTCCCGATACTTATCGAAGACCTTCATAGAATAAAATTTCTCTTAGAATTCCTTTGTCGACAATCCATACGAATATTCTCTACTCTTACTGAGTCCAAAATATCGATCAGAAACACTTTTATGGGACCTTCTCCGAGGTCACCCATCCTAATATTTCGCTGGCCTTAGCACGCTTAACAATTTTATTCGATCCAAATTTGGTACCTTTTACTGCATCTTAATTCTTAAAACCGATATCAAGGTACCTATTTCGATCCGATTCACACTTATACTGAATAAAATTACTTAATGGGGAATGTTGCGCGTAATAAGTGCTACGCAAACGGTGCAAGTATACACGTCGCAAGTAATAAAGTGATATGAGTATTGAGTATCGTCTCCACATGGATTGGTTTGGGTCACTTTGCTTAAGTTATTGTGTTGGAAAAGAAAAACACAAGTAGGTGATTGTAGGAATTATAACTAATCAGTAAAGTAAGAGCAATAAACTAAAAGAATAGATTAAATCAAAAGAGAGGGAATAGGCCAGGTTATCGTGAGTTGAGAAGTGATAGCCGATTGGATCGTCTTGGTAAAAGAGTGCAATGGCAACTCAGTTGCCATGGCAACTTGCGCAACGGGGTTGCCTTGGCAACTAATCGACGGTTGCTTGGGCAACTAGCTAGGCAACTGCTTGGGCGAATGGGCAGCAACTTCAAGGCTCGACAGAGCGTTCTTCAATGGTTTATTCTTATCCCTAAGTCGAAACTCTAGCTAGTTGTACATGCCTTGACAATACATCCCTGCCTGAATCAAGGGTGAACAACAACCAATCTTGCGCTCCTATTAGCCGTTGAAATCATTAACTTATTCCTAAGCCGGATTAATCTTCACCATCAATAGATTGAATAAAGACCATACTCATTCGTTTCTTGAATCTAACTCTCCCGATATTAGATAAATAGATAGAATTATGAGATCCTCTCCCAATTCACTCGCAAACAAGAATAAAAACTAAGAATGAGTAAACCTTGAATTGAAAGTACAAAATCTTATTACCTAAACAAAATCCAATTGTTTCTCACAACAACAAAACGCAATAACCTCAATCAATCAAGTTAGTTCATGGTTGGGTTCAAAAGATATACAAAGAATAATCCCCAAACCATGAATCTAATTGAAGCAAAGAAGAAGAAGAAGAAATCGATCAGCCCCTTGAACTCTCTCCCAATCGAACTCTCCCCTCTTGAACTCTCTTATCGAAATCTCTCCCTTCTTGCTCCCTTTGAAGTTGACGGCTTGGTCTCCTTTAAATAGGAGATGGCTAGGTCAAAATCCTTCTTGAGGAGGAAGTTAAGTTGGAATTAAATACTTTAAAAGAATATAATTATTTATTATATTTAAATTCCTTCTAGATCTTCTCCTATCTTTTTGGGATCTAAGTTCTCTTTGACCTTTTCATGGAAATCAAACTCCTTAATGATTTAACTTTGCTCCACGACATCTTCGGCTTATCTAGTCATCAATTTCGACTACCATATCATCTTACCCCTTATCAAAATTTTCCTTGGCAACTAGTTCGGCATCTCCTTCATGCATTGCCCTGGCAACTGCGTCGGCATCTCCTTCATGTACTGCCCTGGCAACTGGTTCTAGCCTTGTTTAGGCAAGTGATTCTGCACACACACAAAAACACACCAAAGCAGCATCTTTTTCCACAAAAATCACCAAGTTATGTAATCAAGCTCAATGGTGGAAAGAAACATAAATTAATGCATGAATGACTAATTATGCCACTGATATGAGCCTAAGTCTAACAATAATATGAGTAAAAAGGGTAATAAAAATAGTACTTTTGAACACTTATCACACCCCCAAACTCGAACTATTGCTTGTCCTTAAGCAATGCAAGCTAACAATTACCTACCAAGACTTTAATCATCAAAGACATGTTTCAAACTTGAATTCAAACCTCGGAACCGTGACACAAAGTATGATCAGCTTTTAATTTTTCGAATAGCACAAAAATTACCTGAAATCGAACTATAATGCTTGTGACAATGTTTGTGCGTAGTTGTGTACAAGTTGATTTTCAAGATTCTATGTGAACAATAGGCTTTTATCAATTTAATTACTGAGGCATTTATTTTTATTTTCACTAGAGCCAATTTCGGGCACCTCTAGCGATTCCTTAATGTGCATTAACTACTAGAGCCAATTTCGGGCACCTCTAGCAAGAAATTAACTTTTAATTTTCAATTTTAAATTTACCCAAATTTTAAGCAACCTAAGTTCACAAAGTTTCTTTCAATCAACAAGCCACAACTGTGTAAAAAAATCAGCGTCATAGTAAAATTCTAAGTTCTTTTCATGCAATCCTAAAATTAAAGGTTCTTTCAATTAAGTGTGGTGGAAAAAATTCACCATTGGATATTCAACAAGTCTTAAGCAATTAAATCCAATTAAAGGCATGGCAAGTAACATATGCAACCTATATGTGATTGCTAAAGATGAATGCAACTAAACATCAAACTAACTAGAAACCAACACCCCCCAAACTCGAGAGAAGCATTGTCCTCAATGCATGTAAAAGTTAAACAAATTTTAAAAGAAACTAAATGAAATGAGTTAGTCGGAGAGGTCTTCACCTCGAGTGATAAGTTTTCTTCGTGCCGTTTGCTTGATTCATTTTCTGGTCGGTGGTTGAATGCTTGTGGCTGGTACTACGTGAATAGCATTGCCTTGATTTGATCCATGTTTGCCGAGGCAGGTTCACTTGCCTAGGCATCAGTAGTTGCCAAAGCCATTGTTGTTGCCTGGGCATCGCCAGTTTCTGTTGCTATGGCAACAACTGGGGTGGTTGCCGGGGCATCCTCTATTGCGGTTGCCGGGGCAAGTAGTCGGTAGTGAATTTCCTTAGCATGGTGGTTGTGAGTCTTGTTGTGGAAAAGAAAAGTAAACAAAGAAAACCTGGAAACTAAAGATAATGAAGAAAAATAAAATAAAATAATTCCTAAAAATTCCAAAAATAAATAAAGAAAAAAACAAAAATAAAATAGAGTTCCAAAAAATTAAAAACAAAAATTAAAGATTCTTAGAAAGAGCATTTTTCATGCATCTTCTAATGTTACTGCATATTTGAGAAAACTTGAGGAGGGTCATTTCTGATACTTCTTATAGTCCATCCGCACCCTCCATCGAGTGACAATATTACCCCAAAAGAATTGGGCCAATGTGCTCCCAGCTACTCCCCTTTGTGTTACCATGGTGGAGGTGTCTTTATTTCGTGTTCCCTTGTAGTCCATGCATTCCCTCCACCTTGTTACTATTCCTGAAGACACAAATATATTAATAGGAAAAATTATATCTATTCCCAACCATTCAATTACCTCATTCTTGTCAACTTCTATCATGGTTGGATGTATCCTTTGTTGTCGTGGCAATTGCTGCTCAAGCCAATTGTCGTGGCAATCAGTTGCCAAAATTCGCTGTAAGTCAAGGGAAAAACCATTTTTCTAAAACGCTTTACGAATCCAAAAACTGTTTTCTTTTGGCCTCTCAAACTTCTCCATCAGTAGAGATTTCGATGGCTTCAAATCTACTAACATCGGTTTCTCAAGACATACTTGCAATGGACAAGGTGAGTTTTTAAAGAATTCAAAAGGTTCAACCATTACCTGCTCATATTCCATTGGCAAAGTATTATCATATCATTGATCTTGCAAGTGGTCTTACAATTGTCGTGGCAACTGTAGATGAGAGCAATCTACAAATTCATGCTTCAACATCAACGTTGTAACCTTCTAGGCATCAAGTTCCTCAAAATTTGCTGTAGTATTGTTGTTCTCAGCTTCACTGAGTGTTGTCGCGGCATTGCTCTATTCAGGCTCCTCAATCATTACTAAGGCAATTTGTTGCTCAGGCTCATCATGTGTTGGGCAGACTCTCTCATTGGCATCCTATTGACTTGGAGGTTCTAGTTGTTCCCCACACATCAAGGACCGCTCTTCGCATTGCTCCTTATCCTCTTGCCTTGGGACGTCAGTATCCCCAGGAATGGATTGTTGGTGCATGTTATCCAAGGCATATGTGGATCTCCTCAATTGATCTTCTAAATCCCCAAGGTTACATCCCACTGAGCTATCCTTGCATCCATTTTCTTTGATAGCTCTCGAATCTCTTCAATTGATCTGTCAAGTTTAGCCAAGGAGGCTAGCAACGTTTCCTCCAAGGAATTGGAATGTTCTTGAAAAGGACTACATTGCCATGACATATTTGTTGCTGTGACACTAGGCTGCTGATAAGGACTACGTTGCTGAGGCATGTCTGTTGCTGCAGCAAAATTGTTATGGTAAAAAAAATTTGAGCTTTTTGATCATACAATGAAGGATTTTGCTGCTGGTTCCATCTATGGTTCTCCATGTAGTCATATGCACCGAAAATGTGAGGGCAATTTTCAAACAAGTGATGTTCTCTACAACAAGTGCACGAGTTTTCCACGGTATATGCATTTCTCGGTTGGTATAGGTAATCATCGAAGGGTGCAAGAAACTCTTAAATGGATTGATCCATATCTTCCAACATCAACTCTCGAATAGATCGACTTTTATTTCCCGACATGTTGATGTCCCTTAACTTGTAGCGCACCTAATTTTTTTTGATAAAACAAACAAAAAGAAAAGTTAGTAAAACTAAGAGAAAAAATGCAATAACAAAAACAACTAACACCAATTGCCAATCCCCGGCGACGGCGCCAAAAACTTGTTGCGCGTAATAAGTGCTACAGAAACGGTGCATGTATACACGTCGCAAGTAATAAAGTGATCTGAGTATCGAGTATCGTCTCCACAGGGATTGGTTTGGGCCACTTTGCTTAAGTTACTGCGTTGGAAAAGAAAAATACAAGTAGGTGATTGTAGGAATTATAACTAATGAGTAAACTAAGAGCAATAAACTAAAAGAATAGATGAAATCAAAAGAGAGGGAATAGGCCAGGTTATCGTGAGTTGAGAAGTGATAGCCGATTGGATCGTCTTGGTGAAAGAGTGCAATGGTAACTCAGTTGCTGTGGCAACTTTCGCAACGGGGTTGCCTTGGCAACTAATCAACGGTTGCTTGGGCAACTGGCTAGGCAACTGCTTGGGCGACTGGGCAGCAACTTCAAGGTTCGGCGGAGCGTTCTTCAATGGTTTCTTCTTATGCCTAAGTCGAAACTCTAGCTAGTTGTGCATGCCTTGACAATACATCCCTGCGTGAATCAAGGGTGAACAACAACCAATCTTGCACTCCTCTTAGCCGTTGAAATCCTTAACTTATTCCTAAGCCGGATTAATCTTCACCATCGATAGATTGAATAAAGACCATACTCACTTGTTTCTTGAATTTAACTCTCATGATATTAGATAAATAGATAGAATTACGATATCTTCTCCCAATTCACTCGCAAACAAGAATAAAAACCAAGAATGAGTAAACCTTGAATTGAAACTGCAAACTCTTATTACCTAAACAAAATCCAATTGTTTCTCACAACAAAAAACAAAATAACCCCAACCAATCAAGTTAGTTCATGGTTAGGTTCAGAAGATATACAAAGAATAATCCCCTTGAACTCTCTCCCAATCGAACTCTCCTCTCTTAAACTCTCTTGTCAAAATCTCACCCTTCTTGCTCTCTTTGGAGTTTACGGCTTGGTCTCCTTTAAATAGGAGATGGCTAGGTCAAAATCCTTCTTGAAGAGGAAGTTAAGTTGGAATTAAATACTTTAAAAGAATACAATTCTTTACTATATTTAATTTCCTTCTAGATCTTCTCCTATCTTTTTGGGATTTAATTTCTCTTTGACCTTTTCATGGAAATCAAACTCCTTTAGGATTTAACTTCGCTCCACATCATCTTGGGCTTATCTAGTCATCAATTTCGACTACCATATCATCTTATCCCTTATCAAAAATTGCATTGGCAACTAGCTTGGCATCTCCTTCATGCATTGCCCTAGCAACTGCATCTCCTTCATGCACTACCCTGGAAACTTGTTCTAGCCTTGTTTAGGTAAGTGATTCTGCACACACACAAAAACACACCAAAGCAGCATCTTTTTCCACAAAAATCACCAAGTTATGTAATCAAGCTCAACGGTGGAAAGAAACATAAATTAATGCATGAATGACTAATTATGCAACTAATATGAGCATAAGTCTAACAATAATATGAGTAAAACGGGTTATAAAAATAGTACTCTTGAACACTTATTAGGGAAATTTACACTTTAGTCCCCAAACTTTTCCAAAGTTTATACTTTAACCTTAAAACTTTCAAAATTTACATTTTGGTCACTAGCAAAAAAATTGGGATATTACAATTCTTCCCCCTTTAAGAAAATTCGTCCTTGAATTTTCAACACGTACCAGTTTCAAACATTTGCAGATATCGCTCCCTCAATTTCTTTCAATTTCCCAAGTGACTTTTCAATCTTGTGATTCCTCCCTAGAGCTTCAAATATAATCTATTAACAAATCAATTGTTTCTAACCATCTAAGTAGTATCACTACTTAACTTTCCAATTCTCCCATTATATGTACTAACAATACAAACATCTTATAATGAGATACTACTGAGTTATTTTCATCATAACTCAATCCTTAGCAGGAGCTAACTTCCATGCTTATTTTCTGTATCATATCCACTATGGTTCATTTCTTGACCACCAAGATTCATCAATTGACGAAATCCATCATCGTTTTACTTTCCTTATTCTAGTCTTATTCCATCTTATACTAACGAGGAGCAACATCAAGTCATACAATCAGCACATCAGTAATATGATATCCTAGGGGCATGTACTTACTGACAAATTCATATCAATCTTGGTTTAGCATCCAGAACCGGCTAAACCTTTGCTCTGATACCATTAAATGTAACACCCTTAACGTATACTCGTAGACCAAATATCCATTAAAGATGTTATGGAGTCTTTTAAAGAAATGCTGACTTATAATAAATTTTTATACATATAAATCTTGTCTTTATTAATCTAACCTTTTTCTCGATTTTCTTGAAATCATAACTTATGTGTAGTTGGCTAATTTCGACCCTGAATTAGTTTGTAAAACATATTAGTCGGTTATTAAAGAGATAATGCAATTTGGGGTGAAAAATAGGTTCACGGCCTAGGCCATTTCTTGATTTTAAAATCCTTACGCAATTACTGATAAATAAAAATTTAAAATAATTAAACACAATTTACTACATTTTTAAGCTTACCGATTATTCACATTAACAAAGTAAGCTTCCTTTCTACTTTAGTTTATTCTTTAATATTACTAATACTTA
Organism: Hibiscus mutabilis; assembly: GCA_019671005.1. NCBI lineage: Eukaryota > Viridiplantae > Streptophyta > Magnoliopsida > Malvales > Malvaceae > Hibiscus > Hibiscus mutabilis. The sequence goes on along the minus strand of CM033734.1, from coordinate 40,647,055 downwards.
TCTTGCTTTATCCATATCTAATTCATCATTAAAACTGTCAATTATCTATGGTTTAATTTAATGCATCATATACTACCAGCGGATAAATAATTACATGCCCACTAGAGATTATCATAAGCTATAATATCTTGCTGATGTTTTGCAGATTGAAGCTTGGTCAGTATGCTCAACTCCTGTTCAAGTACTCCATCTTAACCTACGTGTGAATCAAACACACGCTAATTTTTCACTTAGTGAGGCAATAAACAAAATTAATAATAATTTAAACTTATTAAACTTTATGGCTACATTTATATAGCCATACATTACCTTACATGCTAATATCATAATATTTTCTTGTTTGTTCATTTATCATAATATGCCATTTATACCTCTATGTATGAACATATATATCATGTTACAAGCTAATGAATGTGCTTGTTCTATTCCTTTAACATCATATCACTACTTACCATTAATGTTAAACTTTTATGTTTAACTTACTTACCATTTTCATGCCTAATAACATACGTTACCTCACATGTACTAACATATATCAAAATTTTTCCTTTTATCATGTAACCTGCAAAAATCAACATCTTATATACATATGTTAGGCATGGTAAGTCAATTCAATATTCTCAAAAAATCTCTTGTTTCCCTTTTGAATCATATTAAAATTACTTATACCAATTATTTATACCTTTAGCCTAAGAATTTTATATAGAGAGAAACTTAAGTATGCGAGATTGTTATTCCAGAGTACTAGTCACCGAAGTGACGATAAACATATAGACACATAAAGTGTCGGTAACATATAGACACATAAGTGTCAGCATCATATAGACACATAAGTGTCGATATCATATAGACACATAAGTGTCGACATTATATAGACACATGAGTGTCGATATCAGATAGACACGTAAGTGTCTGCATCATATAGACACATAAGTGTCGGTAAACATATAGATCCGAAGATCAATGTGTAGCTTAGACCTCTAATGGTATGCCACCATACTGTAACTCTCTATAATATAATTTTATGTATAGAGATAAACTTAAGTATGCAAGGTCGGTACTCTTTGAGTACTATTCATCAAAGTGACAATAACTTGTAGACACGTAAAGTGCCGAAAACATATAGACACATAAAGTGCCGGTAAACATATAGATCCGAAAATTGGTGTGTAGCTACACGCAATCCCAGACTGCTAGACCTCTAATGGCATGCCACTATACTGTAACTCTCTATCATAAACTTGGGCAATAAATCCATATCAATAACTTGTAAATTATCATTTTGTAAATGATCCATATATCACCATTATTCAATAATAACTTGCCATAATAGAACATAATAGTGCAGTTCATACTCTATCATATAATAACCTTTTTTCTTTGCTTGTAAAACATCATATAACTTTATACAAAAACCATGTTGCCATTTCAATAAAATCAAGTAAATAAAATTCTTAAAAGTCTACTAAAATACATTTCAAAACATATAAAGGCACTCACTTGGGCCTTTTATTAGCTTGCCTCACTAAGCTCTATTTGATCTTTTCTTTCATAGTACCTCGAACCCTCTTTTGATTTGGGTCAAACTGAAAACCGAGTTTCGCGGCTTGAATCAAGCTTGGAAAAATATTTTCTTTCTTTCCCTAGATCTCATGTTTTTGATTGGAAAACATGAACATTTTGTTCATCTTTTCACCATTATTTTGCACATATAACTATTAAATGAATATTAATTAAATTCATTTAATAGTGAAATTATAATTTTACCCTTTTATCCAATGATTGAGATTGATTTTATCATCAATCAAGGGCCAAGATTTAATCTTCCATTTCCTTTTTCCAAAATTGCCCTTATAACTTTTTAAAAATTTCAAAATTGCCATTGGGGCCAAATGACCAATTTGCTCTCCAAATAGTTTTTATTTACTAGTTTGACATTCTTGTAAAAATTCAACTAAGTCTTGTTGGAATCCAACCAACTGTAATAAAATATTCATAAAATAGTATTTTATGACTTTTCCATGGCTTTGGGATCAGCCTCTGAAATTTTAGCTCGATCCGATTTCCCGATATTCATAAAATACTTCTACTGTGATTTTATCTTTATCGAGCTGTCGGATTTATTCCAATAATTCTATATTTCCATATTCGGGAAATCTACAATATCATCTCATAAAATTGTCCTTTTCCTAAGATCTTAGACCGAATTTTCTTAACTCATTCTATTTTCCCGATACTTATCTAAAATCTTCATAGAATAAAATTTCTCTTAGAATTCCTTTATCAATAATCCATACGAATATTATCTACTCTTACTGAGTCGAAAATATCGATCAAAAAAACTTTTATGGGACCTTCCCAGAGGTCACCCATCATATTATTTCCCTGGCCTTAATACGCTTAACAATTTTATTCGATCCAAATTCGGTACCTTTTACTGCATCTTAATTCTTAAAACCGATATCAAGGTACTTATTTCGATATTATTCACTCTTATACTCAATAAATTATTTATTGGGGAAATTTACACTTTAGTCCCCAAACTTTTCCAAAGTTTATACTTTAACCCCAAAATTTCAAAATTCACATTTTTGATCACTAGCTAAAAATTTGAGATATTACAGTAGCGCTCTCTGACCCAGTTATCTACCAGGCTGGGAAGGGGGTGTTACATGGTTTCTCACTATATATGCATGATTTATGGTCTAGTGTTGGAAAATGATTATATAATGATGATGTTGCATTTGAATATAATGCATGTTTTGATAATATTTTTGAACATTGGTGAATGCTTGGTCGAATCCATTGGACAAATGGTTTTGATTGATGCATTTTAAAATAGTGAGTTAGTGATAGTGAAATGAATTATATTGGCAAGTGATGGTATGAAAAGGTTATAAAAATGTTATCAAATATAGTTTGCTGGCCATAGGATTTGATTGTGCATTATAAAAAGTCCCCTTGAAAGTTGAGGGGTTTATGTGTACCGAAGACTCCCGTTAGTGGATAGTACATCCAACCGAGGAGTGGTGTTGAGGGGTTTATGGGTACCGAAAACTCCACCACATGTACCACAACGGTGGAGGGGTTTATGGGTAACGAAAACTACAGTTGGTGGACCTTTAGATGGTTTTCGGTTAAGATGTGGGAAGTGTCGAGAGAACACTTGTTAAATCCCTGTCTCAGATGTAATAATTTGTAAAGTGGTACTTGGTTGATGATCACTTGTAAGCCAAGATAATTGATGAGGTATCATCTTGATGGAATGTAATGTGTAATGTGATTTATACATGGTTTGTAAACCCCTTGACCTGGTCTAGTCGCAAGATCGAACCGAGCGACCAATATTAGGGTTTGTCGTGACAAACCTAGAAGAGTTACTTGGAGAACAATCCATTTTTTATTTTTATCTTTTCTAAATGAATATTTAGGTCATCCTGGCATTGGTGAAATTTGCACCTCAATCAGGCGTCGAATTAACATCCAATTGCTCGATTTGGCAATCTAGGGACCAAATTGTAATTTTGATTAATTAAGCAGACTTTCTCAAAATTAAAGCTACCAATCTTTAATTAGTCACATTTCATACCATCACGTTAAATTTAAACTTAAAACAATCATCCAAACTCATTTAATTGCATAAACAAGTAGGGACTAAACTGCAAAGATTCAAACTACAGGAAAACATAATGCCATAATTAACGACTAGCGTACCAGTACGAGGCTCATCTGTATCACAACGGGTGCAAAATACAAAGTCGTACTGATACGGTCTTCAAGCGTATCGGTACATGAGTGCTATATGTTCAAAAATGAGGATTTTAGTAGCCAAAAGGCATACCAGTACGGTTGCCCGTGTACCGAAACCATGCCAAAAAATTCTACTCTACGTACTGATACGGTCCCTAGGCATATCGGTATGCCAAGGCAATTTTTCCCAGTTTGAGCCGAGATAGGTCCCCGTGTACTGATCCCTAAGGACCCATACCAATACGGACAAACCTGTAATGACCTCTTGGTCCAACATATGACACTTTGGCTCAATCTAACTTACTCCATTCAACTTCTAATCATCATACAACTACTCAAACATTAATTCCTCAGACATAGAATCATGGGAGATGATCATACACAATGAATCAAACTAATCATAAATCCTAAAGGCATGATTTCTACCCAAGCATGCATTTAGGTTCCCAACCTAGCAAAATCAGCATAAAGCGTCATACAAGTCCAAAACATCACACATAGCTTGTACAAATAGGGAGTACCCAAAATAAACTTCCCAATTCAACTTGGTCACATTGCCTCTTACTACTACTTAATATTTATATTTTTCAAAAAAATACTACTTAGTATTTATAAAACCATACTTTGGAAAATGCTTTAATCCTTGGATGTCCCATTGCGTTCTCATATCCAATAAAGCCTATTTCTCTACATTGATGAGAAAAGAGAGCGTAAGCTATAAGTGTAATGCCCTGATTTTGGGCGTAGTGGTTTTGTGGCTTGTTAGACGGTTCGGTGGACTGAGTTAGGGATTCGAGTCGAATTCGGGAGTAAATATTTTTTGGTAAGATAAAAACATGGAAAAAAGGTTTAAAATCGTATTTCAATATATGATTAATATTGGTTAAATCAATTTTGGAAAATGGGTTTTGGAAAACTAGTTTTTAAAGGTGACTAAAATGAAAAGGATCAAATTCTTAGAATCCTTAAGGAGATATTTTACCAAGTTTTTGCTGGTGATTTCTCCTCTCAGTTAAGCCTTTTTAACATGTGTTTTAAAATTTAATTAAAAGGGAATTTTGTTATTAAAAAGTTAGTTATCACTTTAAAGAAAATTGACACAACTTTTCTCTCCACTTCTCTTCTGCCAAACACTCAAGTTTTCATTAGAAACCAGAGGTGAGAGATCATTTTACTTAGATTATTGATTTGTAATTGATTCTTTAACTTGATTTAAAAACCTCATTGAAATCTTGTGTTTTCTTAGCTTTAAACAAGCCAATTGAGGGAGAAATCACACAATTTGGATATTCCCAGGTGTTTGATCCTTGATTTATGGTTTATAATCTGATTTTGCATTTTTATATTGAATTAATTGATTTAATTGGGTGAAATTGATGAAATGGTGAAAGATTCGTATTGAATCTGTTTTCCAATGTTGAAGATTGATTTTAATCATATTTTGGATGTATTATTATGTTGATAAGTTGTTTTTAACAATGGAATCCTGAAACTCTTGATTCCCTAGTTGTTTAGGTTGTTAGATTTGTGTTTTTGTGGAGTTGTGGTGGTTGTGTAGTTGCTGGAAGTATTTGGATGAATTAATCATGTTTTTAAGTGTTAATTGATGATTATGGAAGTGTTAGATTGTGGCTGGGTTATGTTTGGAAAGGATTAGATGATGATTTCGGTTGTTGTGGTTGGGTAATTTGAAAGGATTGTGGAAGTCCGTGAAGATTTGTTGTTGCAGCGTTTTGAATGCATTGAGATGCATTAATCCTCTATTGCAATGTGATTAAAATAGGGGACGTTGATCCGGAGTGATCGGTGAAGCTTTTGAGGCTTTGAACGCTTGATTTCGCGTCTGTGAATCGAGGTTTAGCGTATTGGTGAGTGAGAACGTGGATTCCAGATTTGAAATATTTTAAAGGTGGTTTATGGGAGTTTAAACTGAGCTTGAAATGCCGGTTTAAACTCGGAAGTAAGTAAAATGTGGTTTTCTATCTCGGTCGTGCTAGTGTAAAATGATTTTTATAAACTTGTTTGATTTACATTGTACCTACTATTTAAGCATGATTTAAAGTATTAGAGATACTGTTTTTAAGCATGAAATGCTGAAGGATGCACATGGTAAGTGATCCTTGTAAGTATATGGTTTATACTTGTGGTTCAAAGCATGGTTGTTGCTTTGGAAAATTGGTTTGGTTAATGCTTGTTAAAAACAGTGAGGTAAGTGGTAAATGGTTAATTATATTGGCAAGTGATGTGGTTTTAAAATTGTTATTGGATATAGCTGGCCGGCCATAGGATTGATAGTGCACTATAAGAAGTCGCATTGGATGTTGAAGGGTTTAGATTCGTTTACCGAAAACTCCATCCAAGTACCCTAATGGTAGAGTGGTTATACAGTATCGTAAACTGCCATTAGTGGGTTAAGAATTTAACCGATGAGTAGGGTTGGTGTCCCCGTGGGTTAAAAGTGTACATGGTTGTTTAGGTACTGCGATTGTGATTGTATCGCTATTTTCGGTTGAGATGGCTTGAAGTGTTGAGAGAACACTTGTTGAATCCGTGTATCCGATTAACTATTTTGGTAAAGGAATTTGGTTAATGATCACTTGTGAGCCAATATAATTGTTGATTTATCATTGAAAGGTTTATGTTGTATAATGTGATTTATACATGTTTTACTCTTTAAGCTTTGCATATGGTTGTTATGCATGGGAATGCTTAAATTGAGGCTTAACAATGGGATTTGCTTTTGGTTAATAATACATGTTGTATATGGGTTAATATGCTGGTTTTTAAAGATGTTAAGTGTATGGTTTTAAAGGCATGATAATGTTTTAAAGGATGATTGAAATGGGATTTCAATGTAATGTTGAAAAATGGCTTTAATGCATTGATGGTGTGTTGTTTTTGAGCACTCCTCACTAAGCCTAGTTTGCTTACGCTCTCTTTGTCCATCAATGTAGAGAATTAAAAGCTTGGATGATAGCGGGAAGTAAGGGATCACAAAAAGACTTGATAGCCAAAGTATGTTTTTGGTATAGAATATAAGTAATGAGGGCAATGAGGGCTCCATTGTTGTTTTGGGAGGTGTTTTGTTAAACTCCCTGTTTGAGCAAGTTTATTTTGTTGCTCTTAGTTTGTAAAAGGCCATTAATGATTGTTTGTGGCGATGGTTTGAAGTTTCATGCTTTGCTTGATTGGTTTCTAGGAAACATGCCTCTAGATTTCCATTTGAAATATAAGCCTTGAATAGATGTTGAGATTAGGTTGTTTTGATGTGGTTTGATCCTTTAATATGTTGGTTGTGTGTTAGGGGCATGTTAAGATGTTTTGGTTTGTTCAAAAGCATGTTAAACCAGCAAAAATGGACATTTGAGGTCCAGGCGTACCAGTACGGGTGTTCCTATTTCGGTATGAGTAAGCCATTCCAAGCTTAGTATACCGGTACACGGGCAACTGTTTCAGTACATGTCTAGGCAATTTTTGCTAGTGTTTCGCTACTCTGGGAGGCATTTTGATACGGTATAATGTTTTCTTGAATGGGCATTTTGATATGCGGGGGCGTATCGAAACGAAAATTGGCTACTAGAATTTTGGGGTTTTAAAACAAGGAGGGCGTATCAAAACACCCCTTGCTGTACCGGTACGGTGGTAGTTAAATTGGTTATTTTGGAATATTCTGAAGTTCTGTTTTCTTACATGTTGGTCCCTGAATATTGTGGATGCAATTAAATGAGTTTGGATGATCTTTTTGACTTGATTTTTTAACATGTGAGCATGAAACCTACTTAATTAAAGGTCGGTAATATAAAAGTGAGTTTAGACCCTACAATTTTCTAAAATTAGAAAATGGTCCCTAAATCGCAAATGTGAACAATTAGATGTCAATTCAACGCCCGATTGAGTTGGGTTTTAACCAAAGATCAGTATGTACATGTAGTGTAATGCCCTGATTTTGGGCCTAGCGGTTTTGAGGCTTATTAGACGGTCTGGTGGATCAAGTTAGAGATTCGAGTCAGATTCAAGATCGTATATTTTTCCGTAAGATAAAAATATAGAAAATGGTTAAAAATCATCTTTTAATATACGATTAATATTGGTGAAATTAATTTTGGGAAATAAGGTTCAGAGATGTGACATTTTGGTTAGCGACCAAAACACAATTTTTGAAAACTAGTTTTTAAGTGGTGACTAAATTCATAAGGGTCAAATTCTTAGAATCTTTAGGGAGCTATTTTACCAAGTTTTTTTTGGTAATTTCTCTCATCAATTAGACATTTTAAATATGTGTTTTAAAAGTTAATTAAGAGGAATTAAAAATATCTAATGTTAGTTATATTTTCTCATAACTTTTTTACACAACTTTTCTCTCCACCTCTCTTCATCCAAACACTCAAATTTTCATCAAATTCCAGAGGTAAGAGGTTTGATTTCTTAGATTCTTGATTTGAAAATGATTTTTCATCTTTGAATTACAAAACCTTATTGTAATCTTGTGTTTTCTTAGCTTAGATCAAACAATTGATGGAGAAATCACACAATAGAGGTAAGGTTCGTTTTGAATGGTTCTTTCTTGATATTCCCAAGTATTTGATCCTTGATCTATGTTTTATAGTCTAAATTTGTGATTTTCTAATGTTAAATTAGTTTAATGGGTATTTTTGGAGGAAATTGATCGAAATTCAAAATGAATCTGTTTTGCTAGGTTTTTAATTGATCTTGATCATGATTTGGTTGTATTATGATGTTGATAAGTCAACTTTATCATTAGAATCCCGAAACTCTTGAATCACTAATTGTTTAGGTTGTTAGAATTGTGTTTTTGTGGTGGCTGTGTGTTTTCTAGAGGTGTAAGATTTCTTTGGTTCCAGTTTTAGGAGTCAATTGATGATAAGTAGGATGTTAGATTGATAGGTTATGGCTGGGTTGTGTTTGGAAAGGATTAGATGATTTTTCGTTTGTTGTGGTTGGATAATTGTGAGAGAATGGTGGAAGTCAGTGTGGATTTGTTGTTGCAGTGTTTTGAATGCATTGAGATGCATTAATCCTCTGTTGTAATGTGGCTAAAATAGGGGAGATGGATCTGGGAGTGATCGGTGAAGCTTTGGAGGCTTCAAATGCTTGTTTTCGCGTATCGGTGAGTGAGAACGTGGATTCCAGCTTTGGAACGTTTTCAAGGTTGTTTATGGGAGTTTAAACTTAGCTTGATACACTGGTTTAAACTCGGAAGTAAGTAAAAGTGGATGTTTTCTCTCGGTCGTGCTGGTGTTAAATAGTTTTATGCACTTGTTTTGATTTACGTGTTACCTAATGTTTAAACATATTTTAAAGTATTTGATATACTGTATTTGAGCATGAAATGTTGAAGGATGCACATGGTAAGTGATCCTTGCAAGTACATGGTTTATACTTGTTGTTTAAAGCATGGTTGTTACTTTGTAAAAATGGTTTGGTTAATGCTTGTTAAAAAACAGTGAGGTAAATGTTAACTGGTTAATTATATTGGAAAGTAATGTGGTTTTAAAATTGTTTTCAAAAATAGTTGGCTGGCCATAGGATTGAGTGCACCAAAAACTCCATCTGAGTACTCTAACGATAGAAGGGTTAAACAGTACAGTAGACTCCCGTTAGTGGATTAAGCTTTTAATCGATGATTGGGGTTGGTGTCCTCATGGGTTGAAAGGTGTACATGGTTGGTAATGTACCGCGATTGCTATTGTATCGCTATTCCGGTTGAGATGGCTTGAAGGTTGGTTGAACACTTGTTGAATCCGTGTATCCGATGAACTCTTTTGTTAATGACCTTGTTAAATGAACACTTGTAAGCCAATATAATTGTTGATGTATCATTGGGAAGTTTATGTTGTATAATGCAATTTATACATGTTTACTCTTTAAGCTTTGTATATGGTGGTTATGCATGGGAAGGCTTAAATTGAGGTTTAGCAACGGAACTTGTTGTTGGTTAATGATACATGTTATAAATTTACTCTTTAAGTTTTGCATATGGTTGTTATGTATGAGAATGCTTAAATTGAGGTCTAGCAATGGAATTTGCTGTTGGAAAATGATTCATATTGCATATGGTTTAATATGCTAGTTTTTAAAGATGAAAAGTGCATGTTTTTTCAAGGCATGATGTTTCAATGGTAATGTTTAAATGTTGTTTAAAGAATGATTGAAATGAGATTTCAATGTGTGTTAAGAAATGGTTCTAAGTGCATTGGTGGTGTTTTGTTTTTGAGCATTCCTCACTAAGCCTAGTGTGCTTACGCTCTCTTTGTCCATCAATGTAGAGAATTTAAAGCTTGGAAGGTATCGAAAAGCAAGGGATCTTACAATACTTGGTAACCAAAGTTTGATTAAGCTAGACTATATGTAATAAGGGCAATGGGGGTTTTTGTGGACATTTGGGAGATGTTTTGTTGAACTTCCTGCTCGAGCAAGTTTGTTTGGCTGCTCTTGTTTAGTAAATGTCCTTTATAGTTTGATTTTGGTGATGGTTTGGAGTTTTATGTGTTGCTTGAATGGTTTTATAGGGTGTATGCCTATAGATTTACATTTGAAGCAAAATGCAATGAAACGTTGTTGAATCTGTGATGCTTTGACGTGGTTTGAATCCTGAGTATGCTAGGTGTATGTTAGGAGCATGTTAGGATGTTTTGGTATGGTTGAATATATGATAAACCAGCTAAAAATGACATTATAGGCCCAGGCGTACCGATACGCGGGGGAGCTTGTCGGTACGGCTAGGCGAATTTAAACATCTGGGATCAGTACGGGTGTTCGAGTATCGGTACAGTTAGGCAAGAAAAACTTAAGTGTATCGATACGGGCTTAGGGGTATCTGTATGATCTTACGCTATTGGAAAATGTTGTTTGGGATGGATATCATGTACCGAAACACATGTGACTTGTATCGGTACGACCTTTGATAAATTTTAAATTATGTTTAAATTCGACATGTCGTACCGGCACACCTTGCAGCGTATCGAAATGAGATTGGATTTTAGTGGTGTATCGATAAAGGTGGCCGTTAAAGCTGTTTATGTCATGGAAAGAAGTTTCTTTTTCTTGCATTTTAGTCCCTGAATCTTGGTGATGCAATTGAATGAGATTGGATTATCATATTGAGCTAATTTTTAACATGTAAGTATGAAATATATTTAATTAAAGGCTGGTAACTTAAAATTTGGAAAAGCCCCTATATATTGCTGAAACTGCAATTTGGGCCCTATTTTGTGTTTGTGTCCAACTGGATATCGATTCGATGCCTGATTGAGATGAGTTCTCACCTGTGAACAATATGTACATGTAGGAAAGTAATAAAGCATATAGACAAGATAAAAGAAAAAATAGACATGTTTTAGGTTTCATCTTCTCGGTTTACTACGGTAAACCTAATGTAGCTCGTTCGATTTGGTCTTACAACTAGGCTGTGTCGAAAAGGATAACATTTGGTGGTATTAGAGCCAGGTTTGCGATAATTGGGATTTGGTATGATTGATGTGATGTTTTTGTAGGTTGAACTCTGTTGTTTGTTATGCACGGTGAATGTAAAATGTACGTTATTTGCTTTATGCCATGTTGGGGGAAAATTTGGGAAACCCATTTCCTTATTATTATAGTTTGAAATGTTGTGCTTTTGAAATGAAAGTCTTGGATCCTTGCTTGAAGCTAGCCTGATTTAATTTTGTTTTGAGATGATTATCATACCTTAGAAAATGTGTTATGTTATGACCGATAGGAGAAACGAGAACTAGCGTGATGTTGTTGTCTTTGGGTAGTGAATAAGGAGAGTGTTATGTCTCATGGGGGTTTGTTACCTTAAAGTATGTACCATTTGTGCCGATTGATCCAGTGTTGGATGATATGATGCCTTGCTATAGGCGATATTTTGAGCTTTTAAGCATTTGTTGCTAGAGTACATGTGTTTGCACTGGCGGTTGGGCTAACGAGGTTGCCGTTGGAATATCTCTACAGTTTGGGAGGAGTTGAGTATCGTGGGGAGTCATCCAAGGCATCCGAGTTTGGGATGGCCAATGTTATCTGGGTTTGGATCGGATAGGGTGTATTGGTACCCGTAAGTTGGGATGTGTTGAATTCCTGTTGCAAGGTGATGTTCTTAGATGGTGGACAACTGTATATGCAGGCATGGAACCCTATGAGGTGGGTTGGGAGTCTTTCCATCCTATCTTTAAGAAGAAGTGTCTCGGTTTAGACACTTGGATAAAAAGGAACGAGAGTTCATGGTTGTGTGTATGTGGTCGAGTTTAGGGTACATATTGTTTAGTTGAGCTGGTATGCTCCTGAACAGGTACTAGTAGAGAGGTATCGGTGTGACTGATTCTGTTATGAATTGGAGCAAGTTGTTAAAGTGTACATGTTGGCTTCTGGTTACACTATTAACGACGTGTTGGTACATGGGCGAAGTACATCAAGCAGAACCTGGGTTTATTGGTTTTGTGTGGGAGGTTCTAGCTCTGGCAAGAGAATTACGAATTCTGGTTCTGGTAATGTTCAGTTTAAAAGAGGTGTGATAAAATATATCGCTCTAAATGCATGTTGGGTATGTGGATCATGTGATCTCATAAGGCATGATTATCCGCATTTGATATGTAGCGTGTGAACCCCCGTGCTTTTTGTTGTTGATGGCTGTGAGAATTGTGGTTTAAGTGATCCTCTTGTAGGTGTTAGTTGTACGAATGTAGGGGGTTGGTTTCCTCGGTGAGACGGTTGTTGCAGGAAGAATGTTTGAAAATGCCATTTGGTGGTTTAAATCCTAAGGTTGCGGTTGATTTGTTGGAGTTGCTGCTCCACAATTTTTGATGTAATCCTGGATTTGGATTAGTGGCTGGGACACATAGCTGTAGTTGGTTTTGGATACTAGCGAGTTGTCTTGGAATTTACTAATGACTGCGGGTGGTAATCACGGGCAAAAATGTTAAATTCTTATCTAATACTGTTTAGGAGCTGGAGGCGAGTCGCTTGATGAATCCTTGGTTGCAAGGTATTCCTAGCCTATGTTATGAATCTGGGATCAAAGGAAATATGTGTGCATGATATGTATATGGTATGAGAGTTTCTGGGTGTTTCGAGGGAATAGCCGGGTTGCCATTGGATTGAGAGGTTTAGTTTGGCGTTGAGTTGTATGAAAACACTGCTCTAGTGTTTACCGCTCTTCAGGAATTGCTCAATTAAGGCTTTATTAGGCTTAGTGTTTTGCCAGGAGTTGCGCCGGTGTTGTTGTGGGGAAAGGAGGATGGCATGATGCAGATGTGCATGGGGCTTTGGTAGCTGAATAAGTTTATGTTCTGTTGATCTTTTTAGAGGTTCTTCGATGGCTTATAAGATTGGTTCGAGGTTTGGGTGTTATCTGTTGAGTGTAAAGGATGTGTTTGTGTTTAGATATGCCTTTTGTAAGGGCTGCAATATGTATTTTTGAGTTATGCCATCTGGGTTGATTGATGCATGAGTTATGTTCATAGATATGATGAGTTGAGTAGTTCAAGAGTTTTTAGGTTAGTTGGTTGTGGTGCTTATTGATGGTCTTTTGGCCTACAAAAGCATCGAGAAGGGTTTTGGTCCATAAGTATGGTTGGTTTGGTAGATTTTTGGGGAGAAGTGAATGTTGCTTTTTGTTTGGGAAGTATGAGTTTTGGGTATATTGTTAGGAATTATGGTTTTGAGAATGTTAATAGTAAGTGTGAACAGATAAACATGCACAGTGCAAAAACACTTATACGTATATGTAAATATGTTTGTACATGCATACATTTGAGCATAACATTAGAGGTTTTGCATACATACACATAGACATCTATGAGGGCATATGTTCACACTTACAGATGACTAATTAGAAATCAATGGATTGGTGGTATAAGTGAGGTAGCGTATGAAGGTGGTTTTGGTGGTATGGTTTTTTTAGAGACACCAATTCTATGATGAGAAGTGTGTCGTGTACACGGATCATGTGTGGTTAGAAAAAATGAATGATGATTTGAGTTTTTGGACAACTTGGAAGGTTGGAGTTGTTTAAGAGTTACAGTCTGATGGTTGAATATCGTTCGAGCTAAGGTTTTAGCCGATGCTTTATTTATGAGGGTTGCGGTGGAGTTGAGGATGTTGTTTACGCGGTTGGGTATGACGCGTGATAGAGGCTTGATGGTCGAGTTGCGAGTGAAGTCATCTTGGTCACAGTTGATTAGGGGAAGGTATCATTGTGAGGATGCATTAGTACCACATGTCTAGGTTACTGGGGGAAGGAAATTCGATGGATTTTCAGATTAATTATGATAAGGTGTTGTGTTTTAAAGATCAAAATATGTCGTCTCTTGATGTTGAGTTGAGGTGTATGGTTTTGATGGAGGCACATGCCAGTTCTTGATGGTTTGGTTTAAAGAAAGATGTGGCTGATGTTGTTGATCGATACATGGTATGACAGCGAGTGACAGCTGAGCCTTAGTTTCTTTTTAGGTTGTTGCAACTGTTGAGGATACTGGATTGGATGTGGGAAAGAATCACCATGGATTTTGTGTCTGGGTTGCCTTTGACACCAACCAAAAAGGATTTCTTTTGGGTGGTTGCTGATTGGGTTGCAAAATGTGCGCACCTTTGTGGTTATGCTTGTGATGTATGTTTTGGGATATATGGAAGATTTTGTATTTTGCCGGGTTAGTGCAGTTGCATTGTGTGCCCGAGTCCATAGTTTTGGACGGAGATCTGTGAATTGCGGCAAGGTTCTGGGGGTGTTACTTGAGCTTGGGTGTAGGTTCATATCTTTCCTAGTTGGATGGCGGGTTAGAGCATGGAATATAGGTTGTGAAAGATAAGTTGGGTTGCGCATCTTTAGTTCCAGGGAAAGTGTGAAAAGCAAATGTCTTTGGTAGAGTTTGCTTTAATGGCGGTTATGAGGCAAGTATACAAGTGGCACCGTTCAAGGCATTGTGTGGTTGAAGGTGTCGTACACCCATGTGTTGGGCTGGAATTAGGGAAAAGTACGTTCCCATGTTTGATGTGTGGAAAGGCACCAGCGAGAAGGTGAAGTTGTTATGTAAGAGCTTGAGAGTTGTTTTAGATTGTCTAAAATTCTACGCAAATTTGAGGCGTAGTGTTTTAAAGTGTGTTGTTGATGGTTAGACGATCATGATGGTATCGCCATGGAAGAAAGTGATGCGTTTTGTGGACCATGCGAATTTGTTGAGCGTGTGGGTCTTGTTGCTTATTGTTTGAGGTTATCTCCTGTGTTGGAGGGGTTTCATGGTGTGTTTCATGTGATGATGTTGCGAAGGTATCAGTTGGATTCCTCACATGTTGTGCCGGTGAAAGGCATTGTGTTGAGATTTGAGTTATCTTGTGTGAAGGATCTAGTGGGGATCCTTAATGCCAGCAATAGGGTTCTGTGTGGTATGATGGTGGGCCTTGTTAAGGTGTTGCGGAGACAGCGTAGTGTTAAGAAGCAACATGTGAATGTAAGTCGAAGATGTTGGAGCAGTTTCTAGTTTGGTTACCTCTGAGCAAATTTCGAGGATGAAATTTCTTAAGTGGGGGAGAGTTGTAACACCCCAATTTTGGGCCTAGAGGTTTTGAGGCTTGTTAGAAGGTCCGATGGACCGGGTTAGAGATGCAAGTCAGATTTGCGACCGTATATTTTTTGGTAAGATAAAAATATGGAAAAATGGTTGAAAATCATCTTTTAATATATGATTAAGATTGGTGAAATTAATTTTGGGAAATGAGGTTCGAATATGTAACATTTTGGTTACTGACCAAAATGCAATTTTTGAAAACTGGATTTTAAGTGGTGACTAAATTGAAAAGGGTCAAATTCTTAGAATCTTTAGGGAGCTATTTTACCATGTTTTGGCTGGTGATTTATCACATCAATTAGACATTTTAAATATGTGTTTTAAAGGTTAATTAAGAGGAATTAAAAATATCTAAAGTTAGTTATATTTTCTCAAAACTTTTTACATAACTTTTCTCTCCACCTCTCTTCAGCCAAACACTCAAGTTTTCATCAAATTCCAGAGGTGATAGGTTTGATTTCTTAGATTCATGATTTGAAAATGATTTTTCATCTTTGATTTAAAAAACCTTATTGTAATCTTGTTTTCTTAGCTTAGATCAAACAATTGAGGGAGAAATCACATAATAGAGGAAAGATTCGTTTCTCTCCTCTATTGAATGGTTCTTTATTGATATTCCCAAGTATTTGATCCTTGATCTATGTTTTATAATATGATTTTGTGATTTTTTAATGTTAAATTGGTTTAATGGGGATTTTAGGATGAAATTGACAGGAATTCGAAATAATCTATTTTGCTAGGTTTTTAATTGATCTTGATAATGGTTTGGTTGTATTATGATGTTGATAAGTCGATTTTATCAATGGAATACCAAGACTCTTGAATCTCTAATTGTTTAGGTTGTTAGAATTATGTTTTTGTGGTGTTGTGGTGGCTGTGTGTTTGCTGGAGGTGTAAGGTTGCTTTGGTTCTGTTTTTAGGAGTTAATTGATGATAAGTATGATGTTAGATTGATAGGTTGTGGCTGGGTTGTGTTTGGAAAGGATTAGATGATGTTTTCAGTTGTTGTGGTTGGTAATTGTGAGAGGATGGTGGAAGTTAGTGTGGATTTGTTGTTGTAGTGTTTTGAATGCATTGAGATGCATTAATCCTCCGTTGTAATGTGGCTAAAACAGGGGAGATGGATCCGGTAGTGATCGCTGAAGCTTTGGAAGCTTCAGATGCTTGTTTTTGCTTCGGCGAATCGAGGTTTCGCGTATTGGTGAGTGAGAACGTGGATTCCAGCTTTGGAATGTTTTAAAGGTAGTTTATGGGAGTTTAAACTTAGCTTGATACGCTGGTTTAAACTTGGAAGTAAGTAAAAGTGGATATTCTCTCTCGGTCCTAGTGTTAAATGGTTTTATGAACTTATTTTGATTTACATGTTACATATTGTTTATGCATGTTTTAAAGTATTTGATATACTGTATTTGAGCATGAAATGCTGAATGATGCATATGGCAAGTTATCCTTGTAAGTACATGGTTTATACTTCTGGTTTAAAGCATGGTTGTTGCTTTGTAAAAATGGTTTGGTTAATGCTTGTTAAAAAAACTGTGAGGTAAATGTTAAATGGTTAATTATATTGGCAAATGATGTGGTTTTAAAATTGTTATCGGATATAGTTGGCCGACCATAGGATTGAGTGCACTATAATAAGTCACCTTGGATGTTGAGGGGTTTAGATCCGTGTACCAGAAACTCCATTCGAGTACCCTAACGGTAGAGGGGTTAAATAGAAGCGTAGACTCCCGTTAGTGGATTAAGCGTCTAACCGATGATTGGGGCTGGTGTCTCTGTGGGTTGAAAGGTGTACCCAATTGGTAATGTACTGCGATTGTTATTGTATCACTATCCCGGTTAAGATGGCTTGAAGTGTTGGTTGAACACTTGTTGAATCCATGTATCCGATGAACTCTTTTGTTAATGAACTTGCTTAATGATCACTTGTAAGCCAATATAATTGTTGATGTATCATTGGGAAGTTTATGTTGTATATTGTGATGTATACATGTTTACTCTTTAAGCTTTGTATATGGTGGTTATGCATGGGAAGTCTTAAATTGATGTTTAGCAATGGAACTTGATGTTGGATAATGATACATGTTATACGTTTACCCTTTAAGCTTTGCATATGGTTGTTATGCATGAGAAGGCTTAAATTGAGTTCTAGCAATGGAATTTGCTGTTGGAAAATGATTCATATTGAATATTGTTTAATATGCTAATTTTTAAAGACAAAAAGTGCATGGTTTTCAAGGCATGATGTTTCAATGGTAATGTTTAAATGATGTTTAAAGAATGATTGAAATGATATTTCAATGTGTGTTAAGAAATGGTTTTAAGTGCATTGATGGAGTTTTGTTTTTGAGCATTCCTCACTAAGCCTAGTGTGCTTACACTCTCTTTGTCCATCAATGCAGAGAATTTAAAGCTTGAAAACCAGCGGGAACCAAGGGATCGATACAAGACTTGCTAACCAAAGTATGTTTGAACTAGACTATATGTAATAAGGGCAATTGGGGTTTTCGTGGACATTCGGGAGATGTTTTGTTGAACTTCTTGCTCGAGCAAGTTTTTTAGGGCTCTTGTTTAGTAAATGGCCTTTATAGTTTGATTTTGGTGATGGTTTGGAGTTTTATGTGTTGCTTGAATGGTTTTATAGGGTTTATTCCTATAGATTTATATTTGAAGCAAAATGCCATTAAACGTTGTTGAATCTATGATGCTTTGATGTGGTTTGAACCTTGAGTATGTTGGATGTACGTTAGGACTACTTGAATTATTGATGAGAAACAATTAGGGAATTGATGAGAATCTAAGATTCAAGGTATGATCCTTTAGAACAATTTGCTCTACATTCAATTCTCTACATTTTAGTAGTAATATTGCATGGTGTTGTGAAGAACTACTTGAATTATTGATGAGAAACAATTAGGGAATTGATGTGCTAAGTTGAAGTTAGGACTTGAATTACATGAATTCAATGTTATTTTGATGAAATTAAGCTTGGATTGTGTTTAATTCCACGATGAAGTTAAGAACCCTAACCCCAAAATTTGGGGATTTATTTAGGAAATTGGAATTAAAGGATGTTTATGAAAGATTAAGGCTTGTACATGCTTGATTTAGTGATTGGAATGAAGAATTATGTTGAATTGCATTAAGTGACCAAAATGAAAATTAGGTAAAGTTCGGGGGCTGATATGCTATTGATAGAAATGATATGAACTTGGATTGAATTTATGAATAGCATGCTTAAATTGCTTAAATTTAAAAGTTGGGAGCTTGTATCCTTAAGTGACCATTTCGACCAAGTAGGAAAAATTGAAGGACCAAGTTGGCAATTTTAAAAGTTAGAGGACCAAATCTGAATTTGTATGGAATTTGTGTGTATTTATGTTATTGAGGATGTTGGAGATGTGAAATTGATGTTAGAATGCTAAACCGACGTTAAATTGAATTAGTGACCATTTTGACAATTTGTCAAAGTTAAGTGACCAATTCGGAAATGAGGTTTTGGATAAGGACTAAATCTGAATTTTAGTTGAAATGATGGAATTAATGTGGTAATGTTGAATTGAGGACTAATTTGCAAAGTTAAGAAGTTTGGATCCTTACCTTTGCATTATTAGTGACCATTCGATAAAAAAGGAAAATTAGAGGGAACTATTGTGGATAATTATTTGATGAAAAAGGTGTTAAGTTGGTGGTTTAAAGCAAATAATGGGACTAAATTGACAAGTAGAGAAGTAAGGAGAAGTTAGTATAAAAGTTGAAGTAGATTATGGCAGTAAGTTTGAAAATTCACCATAAATTCTACAAAAATGGTTAGAAGGTGAATTTTATACCGATGTGAAGATTTGTTCGTCTAGTTTCACCTTCGTCAAGAGGAAACTGATTTTGAGTTTCGAGTCAAAAGATATTAATTTTTAAGTGACGAAAGGTTCGAAAACAGAGCACCAGTTTATTCCAAATTCCAGCATTGTAATTGAGTTTAAAAATCTGCCATAAATCGTACAAGTTGAATTTGGGCTATTAATTTATATGGTTGAAAAGCTTATTGAATATAGTTTCTTTTAGAACAAACGGAATCGAATTCCGAGTTGTAGATGATTTTATAGAAATATTTCTTTTAAGGTAGTGCAATTTGGCAGAAAATGAGAATTGACACATTTTGTATCTAAGGTTAATTAGTAAGCTTGAAAAAGGTTAATGGAAGTTCTAAATGGTTATTAAGGGCCAAAATGAGTTTTTTACAGTATAAGGAAGGAAGGAGGAATTTGTATATTCGAATGATTAGATTTGATAGCATGTTTGAGAAATTGTTAGATTTGAATCTAACAAATGTTGTCTATATTCATGTGATTAATAAAGTTTGGATCCGAATCAAAAGAAGGTTCGAGGTACTATGAAAGAAAGGATCGAATAGAGCTTAGTGATACAAGCTAATAAATGGCACAGGTGAGTGCATTTTTACTTATTTATTATGTATGCAATATGAGTGATTGCATTGTATATATTTATGCAATATTGATAAATAGGATGACTTGAGATGAACCGACTTTGATATAAATGAAAATGTATGATGATCAAAGTTATGTAAGTGGCATGAAGTATTAAGTGGCATACGTGATACATGGATATGGAATAATGATTTATCTAAGTTAAATCGGATTTCAGATTTTGGGTATGAAATGCTCATTATCGAATTATGGTTGATAGTTTTCATGAATCGGATATTGCATTGAAATGTGTGTTGTGAATTTTTGCTGTTATATGACCATCTTGTTAATTGATCTATGCGAAATTAAATTGATCCTAGTTCACTATTGTGTGGCGTCTAACTCTTCTTTCTAGTAGATGGGAATTGATAATCAAAAAGCCAGTGTTTAAAATTTACATTGCTTCTTCCGATCGACTTATTTAGGAGTATGCCGTTTGCCGAGGCATCTAGCATCATCCTTGTTGGTGTATTCACGGCGTTGTAAAACATTGTTACTTGAGTCCACACCGAATCCGTTAAAGGGCATTTGTGTAGAAGTTCTCTATATCGCACAAAAGCCTCGTACATGGATTCACCATCATCCTCGAAAAGAAGTAACCATTTGAAACTTATCACTACTTGTAGGATTAAATCTAGCAAGGAAATCTCGACAAAGATCATACCAAGATTCTATGGATCCGCAGAATGCTATTCAAGTATGCTTTCATATCCGGTGAATAGGGAATAATCTTAATCGTAGGACATCGGGGGGTGACTCGGTGTATCTTGAATAGTTGCAAATCTCGAGGAAAGATTTGAGATGTTGTAGGCATCTTGATTCTTTGAGCCGCCAAATTGACCAATTGTGTTGATCATATTAAACATTACCGGTTTCAACTCAAAGTGGTAGCTTCAATTTCAGGTTCGACAACTCCTCGGTTAAGTCCATCAAGATCTTCTTCAAGATAGTCTCGAATAGTTACATTTACGGTGCAAGAATCACTCCTATGATGAACATCTTGATTCATATTGCCGTCTTGATTTTCCATTGCTTCTCTTATCCTTTAAGTCTTTGTAAGGCGTTCGATTTCTAGATCAAAGGGATATGATGGTGAAGTCGGATTGCATGAAGGTCATATACCAATGCAAAACCAAAGTTTGTTAGCCCTTTGAATTGTAAACAAGAAAAATAAAAACAAAGTGCAAGAAAATAAAAACAAATATTGCCAATCCCAAATGACGCTTAAAAAACTTGTTGTTTGCGTAATAAGTGCTACACAAATGTGCAAGTATACACGCCCGCAAGTTATAGTATAAAAGATATTGTCTCCACAGGATTGGTGCTACTTCAAGAATCTAGTCTCTTGCATTGTAAAAAGTAAAAACACAAGTAAAGGATTATAGGAGTTTTAACTAAAAACTAATCTAGAAAGCAATTAAGTAAATGAAAAGATGAGATCGAATGAGAGAGAGATAGGCCAGGTTATCGTGAGTTGAGGTGTGATAGGCGATTGGATCGTCTTGGTAAAAGAGTGCATGGGCAATTGGGGTTGCCTTGGCAACTAATCGATGGTTGCTGGGCGACTAGTTGGGCAACTACTTAGGCGTCCGGGCAGCAACCTTCAAGGTTCGGCAGAGAGCGTTCTTCAATGGTTTCTTCTTATCCCTAAGTCAAAACTCTAGCTACTTGTGCATGCCTTGATAACACATCCTGCGTGAATCAAGGGTGAACAACAACCAATCTTGCGCTCCTCTTAGCCGTTGAAATCCTTAACTTATTCCTAAGCGGATTAATCTTCACCATCATTGGATTGAATAAAGATCATATTCATTCGTTTCTTGAATCTAACTCTCCCGATATTAGATAAATAGATGAAATCACGAGATCCTCTCCCAATTCACTCGCAAACAAGAATAAGAACCAAGAATGAATAAACCTTGAAATAGAAAAGTGCAAACTCTTATTACCTAAACAAAAACCAATAAGTTCTCACAACCACAAAACACAATAACCATAGCCAAGTAAATTTAGTTCATGGCTAGGTTCCAAAGAAACACAAGATAAACAATCCCTAGCATGAACCCAATCGAACAAGGAAGAAAAGATGAAGCTTGTCGAAAATCCCTTGCCCTAGATGCTTGCCAAAAATTCCCCTTGCTTCCTCTCTTGGACTTGTCTAAAATTTCCCTCTTGCCCTCTCTTGGATTGTCGAAATCTCCTTGCTATTTATAGGGCTAGGCCAAATTCCTTCTTTGAGGAGGAGTTTGAGTTGGAATTAAATTATCTTTAAAGAATATAATTCTTTATTATAATTTTATTCCTATTAGAACTTCTCCTATCTTCTTGGAATTTAATTCTTCTTTAATCTCTGCATGGCAATCAAATTCCTTTGGGCTTGGGCCTTGCTCAATGTCATCTTGGGCTTGTAAAGTCATTAATTTCGACATCCCTATTGCATTTTCTCTTTGTCGACAAATGCCATGGCAACTGGCTCAGCGTCTCCTTCATGCATTGCCCTGGCAACTAGCTCGGCGTCTCCTTCATGTATTGTCCTGGCAACTAGCTCGGCATTGCTTTGGCAAGTGATCCTGCATATACACACACAAAGCACACCAAAGCAGCATCTTTTCCATGAAAACTACCAAGTTATGTAATCAAGCTCAACGATGGAAGGAAACATGGATTAATGCATGAATAGATAATTATGCAACTAATATGAGCCTAAGTCTAACAATAATATGAGTAAAAAGGGTAAGAAAAATAGTACTTTTGAACACTTATCACACCCCCAAACTCGAACTATTGCTTGTCCTCAAGCAATGCAAACTCATAATTACCTGCCAAGACTTCAATTTTCACAAACTTAGCTTTGAACTTGATTTCAATTCTCTGAACCGGGGCACAAAGTGTAATTGGCTTTTTATTTTTCGGAAAACTGAGGAGTTACTCGGAATCAAACTATAATGCTTGTGAGTGTGTGCGGAGTTGTGTGCAAGTTGATTTTTCGGATCCTATGCAAACAATAGGTTTTCAAATTACTTTATTGGGTTCTTTTTAACATGTTTTAACTAGAGCCAGTTTTGGGCACCTCTAGTGTTTTGTTTTTAGTTTTCTTAAGTTAATTTAATCGACTAGATTCGGTTTCGGGCACCTCTAGTTAAATTTTTTTAACCTATACTAGAGCCAGTTTCGGGCACCTCTAGTGATCCTAAGTTTTCGCACATGCTAGAGCCAATTTCGGGCACCTCTAACATTCATCCAATTTTTATTCTAATCCCCCAATTTGTTAATTATCAACCTAAGTTTACTAGAATTCCTTAAATCAATCAAACCACAACAGTGTTTCATCAAATTTAGCATCATAGCAAAATTCTAAGTTTTTCCATGGTTATCCTAGAATAAAAATTCTATCAATTAAGTGCATTGGCAAAGTCATCATCGAATATTCATCAAATCTAAGCAATTCTTATTCCAATTAAAGGCATGGCAAGCAATTTATGTATCCTAAATGTAATACTTAAGATTAATGTAACTAAACATGGTAATTACTAATAACATTCCCACCCCCAAACTCGAGTGAGGCATTGTCCTCAATGCATGCATAAAAATAACGAAAAATAAAAATAAAAATGCATACGAGGACTTACTCCGAGAGTTCATCAAGGTAGATGATAGTTTCCTTCTAGTCGGTGTCTTGATTTTCTTTCTTGAACGCGATGGTTGTTTTCTTGTTGCCGGTGGTGGAATCGATCCTCGTACGGGGTTGTCCTCATCGTCCTCTTCATCAATGTCAATGGCTTTTCGCTTGGAGGATTCAATTGGTGCGGTCTTTATTGGTTCAATGGAGGACTCGTCCGAATCTGAAAAATCAAAAAATGATTCCGTAGGAGTTGATTCGGGCATAGGTGCTTTACCTTTGGGTTTTGCAGTGGTTGCCAGGGCATCTTCAGGGTTGGTTGCCGTGGTGTCAGCTTCCTTGGTTGCCGTGGCGACTGCTTCATTGGTTGCCGGGGCAAGAATCTCGGCGGGAAAGATTGGGAACGATACACGATTGTCCGGGTACTTTTCTAGGATGACTTGGGTGATGGCATTGTTGTGCTCCTTCATGTACCATATGAACATTAGTTGCCGATCTTCAATTTGCAAACAAACGGAATCGAATTTCGAGCTGTATATTATTTTATAGAAATATTTCTTTTAAGGTAGTACAATCTGCCAAAAAATGAGAATTGATACATTTTGTATCTAAGGTTAATTAGTAAGCTTGAAAAGGGTTAATGGAAGTTCTAAATGGTTATTAAGGACCAAAATGAGTTTTGGACAGTATAAGGAAGGAAAGAGGAATTTGTATATTCGAATGATTAGATTTGATAGCATGTTTGAGAAATTGTTATATTTGAATCTAACAAATGTTGTTTACATTCATGTGATTAATGAAGTTTGGATCCGAATCAAAAGAAGGTTCGAGGTACTATGAAAGAAAGGATCGAATAGAGCTTAGTGATACAAGCTAATAAATGGCCCAGGTGAGTGCATTTTTACTTATTTATTATGTATGCAATATGAGTGATTGCGTTGTATATATTTATGCAATATTGATAAATAGGATGACTTGAGATGAACCGGCTTTGATATAAATGAAAATGTATGATGATCAAAGTTATGTAAGTGGCATGAAGTATTAAGTGGCATACGTGATACATGGATATGGAATAATGATTTGTCTAAGTTAAATCGGATTTCAGATTTTGGGTATGAAATGCTCATTATCGAATTATGGTTGATAGTTTTCATGAATTGGATATTGCAGTGAAATATGGGAGGTGAATTGGCCTATTATATGAACAATGATAATTGATCTATAAGGAAATAAATTGCCCAAGTACTAGTGTGAGAGTCTTTGGTATAATTGGATATCCAAAAAGAGTCTTAGCAGCTGCGCCATCGCACTACGGTGCGAGATAGACTCTTCGGGGTTGAGATAGACTCTTCGGGGTCGAGATAGACGCTACGGAGTCGAGTTCAAATACTACGATATTACATAGCACAAAAAGTGCGAGTATGTGGAGCGAAGGGCATCCTCGAGTACGTACTCACCATCAGGCGATACGGCGTTATAGACACTACGTTGTCGAGATGACTCTATACCATAAGTTCACCTGAGAATCTTTAGTATAGTTGTATATCCATAGAGTCCTAGCAGCTACGTCATAGTCACTACGATGCTGAGATAATGTAGGCACTACAGTGCTGAGATAATGTAGGCACTTCGGTGCTTAGAAAGACACTATGGTGTTGAATAAGGAGCAAAGGGCGTCCTCGAGTATGTACTCATCTCAGTCGCTTCGGTGATGTAGACGTTAAGGCATCGTAGACACTACGGAATCAATTATGATGACTAGCGTACCATAGCTTCACATGATTTTGTACTTTGGGCTATGATAAAGGAAATGATATGCAAATGATTGCATGAAGGAAGTATGACTATGATAAAGGAAATGATATGCATATGATTGCATGATGAAAATATGGCTATAATAAAGGATAGGGCATGCAAATGATTGCATTATGAAAATGTGACTATGTTAAAGGATATGATATGCAAATGATTGCATGATGAAAGTATGGTCATGTTAAAGAATATGATATGCAAATGATTACGTGATAAAAGTATGACTACTTGATGATTATGAACTGTTGATATTATGATTTTATGACAAATTTGATAGATGATATGAATCATATTGAAACCATGTTTATGTTGAAGAAATTTTTATTATATGAACACTTGATGAACATAGAACAATGATGACATGACTCTTAAGATAGTCATGATACATGATTAATTCTATATATACAGATAGCTTGATTTAATACTTTGGCTATAATACTTGAAATGCAATTATGCAAGTAGTTAAGCTAAAAAGCTTAATTTACACAAAACTGGCAAAACAAATCAAATCTTGTGATTGGAATATTATATTGATCAAATGAACTGTACAAGTAAGGCAGTTCTATATATGATAAAATGTTAACAATTGCAAATGAAAATCATTTGCCATCTTGCGAAACTATGTCATTATAATTATTGTTCATATTATTATGATTATGTTTCACTAAGTTGTATTTAACTTATGTTTTGTATCACACGTAGGTACTTCGGATTAGATAGCAAAAGAGGAGTTGCACATCGTTGGATCAAGTTCGCTTGTATAATTAGTAAGTATCACCGCATCCTATTCTAGAGGGGCATGAATCGAATTTAAGTAAGTAGCTATTTTGTATGAACTAGAAACATGACTAAGTTTTGAGAAATTAAGAATATTAGAAAAGATGCTTCAAATGATTTTAAACTTAGTTGGTTGATTATCGCATAGCGATTTTAAAATCAAGAAAGAGTCTAGACAGTACACATAGTTTTCACCCTGCATTATATTTTCATTTTAATAACTGCTTAAAATATTTTATAAACTAATTCAGGGTCGAAACTAGGTGACTCTAAATAGATTTATAATTTGATGAAAATCGTGAAAGGGTTGTTTAATTAAATTAATTTTGCATAAAAAATTAAGTTTGAAAATCAATGTAAATTAGTTAGTAACATCTTTAATGTGTATTCGAATATCAAATATATGTTGAGGGTGTTACATTTAGTGGTATCAGAGTGAAAGTTTAGCCGATTATGGAGGTTAAACCGAGTCCAATATAATTTTGCTAATGTATCATGCCCCTAGGATATGATGTTACCGATGTATTGCTTGTATAACTTGATGTAGCTCCTCAATAGTATGAATGAGTCTTTAATGGTTATAAGAAAAATAAGAAGTTGTTAGATTTCGTCAATTGACGAATTTTGAGGGTTAAGAAAAGACCTATAGTGGATACGACACAGTGAAATAAATATGATAGTTAACTCATATTCAGAATGAATTATCTGTATAATAGAGAACTGATACTATTATAAGAAGATAGAGGATATTCCGATCGTAAGGGAATTTCCAAATGTGTTTTCGTATGAGTTACTAGGATCACCTCCAGATAAAAAGGTACAATTTGATATTAACATTTAATTCGAGAACAAAGCAGATATTAATAGAACCTTAGAATGGCACCAATCAAGTAAGAGAAGTTGAAGCTCAGATGCAAGAGCTATTAGACTGGATTTATAATAGATCAAGTGAGTAACTATGAGGTACTCTAGTATTATTCATAAAGAAGAAAAAAATTATTTATTATGATTAAGTATTGATCATCGACAGTTAAATAGGATAATAATAAAGAATAAATAATCTGTTACCCAAGATTTGGGAATTTGATTAATCATTTACGAGGTGGAGCTGTATTCCCCAAGGATTGACCTTTAATTGAATTATTATCAGTTGAAAGTTAAAGAAGAAAATATACCGAAGACAGTACCCAGAACTCGTTATGGATACTGTGAGTTCTTAATGATATCGTTTGGACTTACAAACACTCTGCCACATATAAGAATTTGATGAATAGGGTGTCTCAACCCTACTTGGACTAGTTCATGGTGAAAAAAAGAAGAAAAGAAAAGAAATTTTTAATAGAAAAATAGTTGGATTGAACTATTCTGATCTTTGAAGATAAGTTACGAGCCTAAATTATTGAGAACACAAGAGTGTGGGAAAGGAAGTTGATCTATAACCCGATATTTGACGTATGACGAAGAATTGATGAAAATCTTAGCCTATGGAATTAGAAGGAATAAGGAATAAGAAAATTCTATTGATCAAAATCCTTTGGAGGAACCATAAAGTGGATGAGGCAACTTGGGAGACCAAGAAGAAAATGAGAGTATAGTACCTGAAACTATTTAAAACATGTACGTTTTGAAAATTCGATGACAAATTTCCTTAAGGGGAAGAATTGTAATACCCCAAAATTTGCAATGTTAATTTAGGGTCATTTAGTACCAAGATAAGGACTTAAAAGCTTACTTAGTGACTAAAATGACAAAAATGAAAAAGTTAGGATTTTCTCAATCATGGACTGTAGAAAAGAAGTTTCTGAGGTTTTAAGGTGTCATGTGATAGAGAACGAGTAAAATAGAATACTCACAAAATTTAGTTAAAATCCAAGGAGAATTGGAATGAGAATTCAAGGTTAAAGTTTAGTGACCAAAATGATAAGTTTTAAAACTTGGGTGATAGAAGTGGAAATATGAAAAGTTGAAGGAACAAAGTTGTAATTTCCCAAAAATTAGGTGTTTATTTTATAAATAGATAGAGCACTTATAGGTGTAGATCAAATGAGGAATTACTGGTTTGATCCGATATTTTGATTATTGGTAAATTGCAGTCAAAGTTTAAGTGGAATTCAGTACCCGTATTGAACTGAAAAATTATGAAATTTTACCATATGATGGAAAAAGGTTATAAAAGTCATTTCCAAGCGTTGAAGAATTTATCAGTAATTATTTTATCCTGTACATAGATTAAGTAGATTATGCAGAAAAATCTAATATAGATTCCGAGAATAAAAATGCAGTATGAGATATCAAATTTTGATTGAACTACAAAGTTAAGCGTGCTCAGAGCATAGGATGGGAGACCTATTAGGAAGGTCTTATGTCAGTACTTGAGACTGATAAAAAATAATCAGTTCGAGTTAATATTATTCGTATAGATAACTGATAAAGGATTATTAAGAGAATCTTATCTGATAAAGATTTCGGCTAAATTATCAGTATATTGAACCAAGTTAAAATTTTTAAGTTTGACCTAATAAATATGGAATATTTTGTTTGGTAATATTAGTTATTTTTCAGATATGGAAATAAGGGATTTTTTTAGAATTTATTTGATATCCCAGTGAAGGGGAAATCCCAGTAGAAGTAGTAAGTGAATATCGGGAAATCAGATCGAATCGAAATTTCAAAGGTTGTTCCATAAGTCACAAAAAATTTATAAAATATTATTTTATAAATAAATTATTAATTGTTTGATTGTGATCTAACTAGAATAGTTGGATTTTTATAAAATGGCAATTTTGAAATATTTTGAAAGTACCACGGGCAATATGGTAATTTCCTATGTGAAAGCATTACTCTAGTTTGGTTAGAGTTGAATGGAATTTGGTTAGAATTAAACTAGAATGGAAATTTGTAAATAAGGATTTGGTTGGAGGATAAATATGGGAGGATAAATATGGAAAATGGGTTAAAATGAAATTATAATTCATTTTTTAGTTAACATTTTGCAAAATCACATTTTTATGTATGTTAATTAAAAGATGAACAAAAAGTTGTTCATCATTTTTTATCCATTCGTGGGAAAGAAAGAAAGGAGAGGAAGAAGAGAATTTCAAATTCCAAGTTAATTTGAAGGCTTTATAGTAAGATTCAAGGTATGATCCTTTAGAATAATTTATTCTACATTCAATTCTCTACATTTTAGTAGTAATATTGCATGGTGTTGTGAAGAACTACTTGAATTATTGATGAGAAAGAATTAGGGAATTGATGTGCTAAGTTGAAGTTAGGACATGAATTCAATGTTGTTTTGATGAAATTAAGCTTGGATTGTGTTTAATTTCATGATGAAGTTAAGAACCTTAACCCCAAAATTTGGTGATTTATTTAGGAAATTGAAATTAAAGGATGTTTATGATAGACTAAGGCTTGTACATGCTTGATTTAGTGATTCGAATGAGGAATTATGTTGAATTGCATTAGGTGACCAAAACAAAAATTAGGTAAAGTTGGGAGCTGGTATGGCTGGAAATGATATGAACTTGGATTGAATTTATGAATAGCATGCTTAAATTGCTTAAATTTAAAAGTTGGGAGCTTGTATCTTTAAGTGACCATTTCGGCCAAGTAGGAAAAATTGAAGGACCAATTTGGCAATCTTAAAAGTCAGAGGACCAAATCTGAATTTGTATGAAATTGGTGTGTATTTATGTTATTAAGGATGTTGGAGATGTGAAATTGATGTTAGAATGCTAAATCGACGTTAAATTGAATTAGTGACCATTTTTTACAATTTGTCAAAGTTAAGTGAACAATTCAGAAATGAGTTTTCGGATAAGGACTAAATCTGAATTTTAGTTGTAATGATGGAATTAAGGTGGTAATGTTGAATTGAGGACCAATTTGCAAAGTTAAGCAATTTGGATCCTTATCTTTATTAGTGACCATTCGATAAAAAAGGAAAATTAGAGGGAACTATTGTGGATAATTATTTGATGAAGAAGGTGATAAGTTGGTAGTTTAAAGCAAATAATGGGACTAAATTGACAAGTAGAGAAGTAAGGAGAAGTTAGTATAAACGTTGAAGTTAATTATGGAGGCTGTGTAGAAAACTAAATTATGGCAGCAAGTTTGAAAATTCACCATAAATTCTAAAAATATTGTTAGAAGGTGAATTTTATACCGATGTAAAGATTTGTTCGTCTAGTTTTTCCTCCAATAAACGTAAACTGATTTTGAGTAAAAAGATATGAATTTTTAAGTGACGAAAGGTCAGAAAATAGAGCACCAGTATGTTCCGAATTCTAGCATTGTAATTGACTTTGAAAACTCGCCATAAATCGTACAAGTTGAATTTTTGCTATTAATTTATATGGTTGAAAAGCTTATTGAATCTAGTTTCTTTCCAAACAAACGGAATCAAATTTCGAGTTGTTTATTATTTTATAGAAATATTTCTTTTAAGGTAGTACAATCTGCCAGAAAATGAGAATTGATACATTTTGTATCTAAGGTTAATTAGTAAGCTTGAAAAGGGTTAATGGAAGTTCTAAATGGTTATTAAGGACCAAAATGAGTTTTGGACAGTATAAGGAAGGAAAGAGGAATTTGTATATTCGAATGATTAGATTTGATAGCATGTTTGAGAAATTGTTAGATTTGAATCTAACAAATGTTGTTTACATTCATGTGATTAATGAAGTTTGGATCCGAATCA
Organism: Hibiscus mutabilis; assembly: GCA_019671005.1. Taxonomy (NCBI): domain Eukaryota; kingdom Viridiplantae; phylum Streptophyta; class Magnoliopsida; order Malvales; family Malvaceae; genus Hibiscus; species Hibiscus mutabilis. The sequence goes on along the minus strand of CM033734.1, from coordinate 40,616,329 downwards.
AAAGAAGGTTCGAGGTACTATGAAAGAAAGGACCGAATAGAGCTTAGGGAGACAAGCTAATAAATGGCCCAGGTGAGTGCATTTTTACTTATTTATTATGTATGAATATGAGTGATTGCATTGTATATATTTATGCAATATTGATAAATAGGACGACTTGAGATGAACCGACTTTGATATAAATGAAAATGTATGTTGATCAAAGTTATGTAAGTGGCATACATGATACATGGATATGGAATAATGATTTATCTAAGTTAAATTGGATTTCAGATTTTGGGTATGAATTGCCCATTATCGAATTATGGTTGATAGTTTTGATGAATTGGATATTGCAGATGAAATATGGGATGTGAATTGCCATATTATATGAACAATGATAATTGATCTATAAGGAAATAAATTGCCCAAGTACTAGTGTGAGAGTCTTTGGTATAATTGGATATCCAAAAAGAGTCTTAGCAGCTGCGCCATAGCACTATGTTGTGAGATAGACTCTTCGGGGTCGAGATAGACTCTACATATTCGAGTTCAAACACTACGGTGTTACATAGCACAAAAAGTGCAAGTATGAGGAGCAAAGGGCGTCCTCGAGTATGTACTCACCATCAGACGCTACAGCGTTATAGACACTACAGTGTCGAGATGACTCGTATACCATAGGTTCACCTGAGAATCTTTGGTATAGTTGGATATCCATAGAGTCCTAGCAGCTGCGTCATAGGCACTACGGTGCTGAGATAATGTAGGCACTACGGTGCTGAGGTAATGTAGGCACTTCAGTGCTTAGAAAGACACTAAGGTGTTGAATGAGGAGCAAAGGGCATCCTCAAGTACGTACTCATCTAAGTTGCTTCGGCGATGCAAACGCTAAGGCGTCGTAGACACTACGGTGTCAGTTATGATGACTCACATACCATAGCTTCACATGATTTTGTACTTTGGGCTATGATAAAGGAAATGATATGCAAATGATTGCATGAAGGAAGTATGACTATGTTAAAGGAAATGATATGCAAATGATTGCATGATGAAAGTATGACTATAATAAAGGATAGGACATGCAAATGATTGCATTATGGAAGTATGATTATGTTAAAGGATATGATATGCAAATGATTTCATGATGAAAGTATGGTTATGTTAAAGAATATGGTATGCAAATGATTACGTGATAAATGTATGACTACTTGATGATCATGAACCGTTGATATTATGATTTTATGACAAATTTGATAGATGATATGAATCATATTGAAAGCATGTTTATGCTGAAGAAATTTTTATAATATGAACACTTGATGAACATAGAACAATGATGACATGACTCTTAAGATAGTCATGATACATGATTAATCCTCTATATACAGATAGCTTGATTTGATACTTTGGCTATAATACTTGAAATGCAATTATGAAAGTAGTTAAGCTAAAAAGCTTAATGTACACAAAACTGGTAAAACAAATCAAGTCTTGTGATTGGAATATTATATTGATCAAATGAACTATACAAGTAAAGCAGTTCTACATATGATAAAATGTTAACAATTGCAACTGAAAATTATTTGCCATCTTGCAGAACTGTGTTATTATAATTATTGTTCATATTATTATGATTAGGTTTCAGTAAGTTGTATCTAACATATGTTTTGTATCACACGTAGGTATTTCGGATTAGATAGCAAAAGAGGAGCTACACATCGTTGGATCAAGTTCGCTTGTATAATCAGTAAGTATCACCACATCCTAGTCTAGAGGGGAATGAATCGAATTTAAGTAAGTAGCTATTATGTATGAACTAGAAACATGACTAAGTCTTGAGAAATTATGAATATTAGAAAAGATGCTTCAAATGATTTTAAACATAGTTGGTCGATTATCGCGTAGCGATTTTAAAATCAAGAAAGAGTCTAGACAACACACATAGTTTTCACCCTGAATTATATTTTCATTTTAATAACTGCTCAAAATATTTTATAAACCAATTCAGGGTCAAAACTACATGACTCTAGACATATTTATAATTTAATGAAAACCGTGAAAGGGTTGTTTAATTAAATTAATTTTGCATAAAAAATTAAGTCTGAAAATCAGTGTAAATCAGTTAGTAACATCTTTAATGTGTATTGAATATCGAATATACGTTGAGGGTGTTACACTATATCCAATAACAATTTTTAAAACACATCACTTGCCAATATAATTCACCATTTACCATTAACCTCACTGTTTTACAGGCATTTAACCAATCCTTTTTCCAAAGCAGCAAACCATGCTTTAAACACAAGTATAAACCATATACTTAAAAGGATCACTTACCATGTCCATCCTTCAACATTTCATGCTAAAAAATAGTATCTAATATACTTTAAATCATTCTTAAACAATAGGTTTAATGTAAATCAAAATAAGTGCATAAAACCATTCAAAATAGCATGACCGTGAGAGAAAACCATGTTATACTTACTTCCGATTTTAAACCAGCGTTTAAAGCTCGGTTTAAACTCCCGTAATCCACTATAAAAAAATTCCAAACCTGGAAGCCTAGTTCTCATTCACCGTTACGTGAAACCTCAATTCGCCGATGCAGAATCAAGCGTCCAAAGCCTCCAAAGCTTCACCGATCACTTTCGGATCCACCTCTCCTGTTTTAACCATATGAAAACAGAGGATTAATGCATCTCAATGCATTCAAAACACTACAACAACAAATCCATACAAACTTCTACCATCCTCTTACAATTGCCCAACCACAACAACCGAAAACATCATCTAACTCTTTCCAAACACAACCCAACCACAATCTAACAATCTAACATTTCCATAACCATCAATTAACACTTAAAAACATGATTAATTCATCCAAATACTTCCAGCAATCACACAGCCACCACAACTCCACAAAACACAAATCTAACAACCTTAACAACTAGGGATTCAAGAGTTTCGAGATTCCATTGTTAAAATCAACAATATAATACATCCAAAATATGTTTAAAACCAATCATCAACACTGGAAAACAGATCCAATTTGGATCTTCCATTATCTTGTCAAGATGCAATTTATTAACCTTTCATGTACATACTTGCAGCGGTGAATTTTCGGAAACAGTTGCATCATACTCATTTTGAGAACTAAAAAGTAAATACTTTAAATTATAGGATCAAAATTAGAATTGAGGTTACCAATCCTCAATTAGTCCATTTACATGCCCACATCTCAAATTTCATGTCAAAATGATCGTCCATGTTCATACAATTACATTTGCAATACTTAAGGACTAAAACACAAGAGACCAAAAATTGGATTCCATGACATTACCTGTAGAAACTGCCACACGTACCAATAAGAACACAGCCATACTGATACGGTGCAATCACGCGTATCGGTACACAATGTATGGTATTGGTACACCACGTCAGCCTGCAGAATATTAAAACCGTACCAGTAAGAGCCCTTGGTGTTCAGGTACATGGGTTTTTTTTTCCCAAAAAGAAACTTTCAAGTAACGAGTTCCCGTACCGATACACCTTATCTCGTACTGGTACGCAAAGCTTAAATTGCTTATCCGTACCGGTACTCAAATACCCGTACCAATCTTGAATGCCCTATTTTGCCTAGCCATACCGATACAGTCCCTTGCGTATCGATACGTATAGGCCTGTAATGTCATTTTATGTTGGTTTTCACTCAAATCTAGATGCATTTAGATCCTAGCAACTTGCATTCATGCTTATAAACATTCAACAATACATATATCAACACTTGCACCATGGTTTAGCCACAATACAAGCTTATGCTACCAAAATGATTAATCTAGAGGCATGCTCCCTAAAACACTCCACCAAACATACCAAGTTGCTCAAATAAACATTTACCAGCATAAACACCATTCCAACATCACTTTAATACCATATTCAACCTACTAAACTCATCAAAGCATGCCATCCAAGCAAGACCATCTAGATGCATACCTAGGCAACTTCATAACATCAACCATAGGTAACGTTGCACAACAAGCTTAACAACATCAATCAAACTCTAAAATCACAACATTACACATTGCCTTATTAACCGAAAACGTAAACTGAGTTCATACTCAAAATTGTTTTACCTCTTGGATCGCTACAACTTTGCCTTTGCTTCCCCAAGCCTTAATGCTCTGCATCATTGGAAAAAAGAGAGCGTAAGCACACTTGCTTAGCGAGGAAGCTCCTAAAATAATGATGCACTAAAACCCTTGAAAACTAACATTTGTTTTCAAACCATGCTTACGACCTAAGCAAGTTCCAATGATTCCAAATCAAAACATGCAGATCGACCATATTCAAAACAATATATAATCCACATGATTAAACCCCCAAAGCATTTTATGTGAAACCATGCTTGAATTCCAAAGCAATAAATACAAAACCATGCTTAAATTCCAAAGCATTACAAATAGATTCAACATTAGAATTATCATATATTGGCAATTGTAGTGACCCCGAATAGTCGACCACTATCCATTATTAGCCAACCGCTAATCTTTAGTTAACTGACCTTTAACTTTACACATCAGATACACGAATTGCCCTTAATGACCAACCATTATCAAGATTATTCCATACCGACCACATGAGTTTACAACCTTTCCAACCGCAAGCTTTCATCAACAAGGGGAGCCGACCGCTCAACCTAAGTGATAACAACATAGTCCGAGTAGCCGGCCGCTATACCTCCAAGACCTTTAACCCACGATCGAATTTTTGACCATATTATAGTGCACTTTATCCTATGGCATGCCAACTATATCCGAATGCTTTCTCACCTTGTCACATAGCCAATATATCATTTACAAAACGTTTAATCACTATTTTACAATGCATTACACAAAATCCCTACATATGCAATTCACATTGCCATTGCAATATCACATTCCCAACCGGAATAAAGCCAATGTTCACTAGCATTTAATATACTTTTAAACCACTGCATATGTACTTAGAAATCATGCATTTACAGTAAGTAAAACAAACCATGTTTACGACCAAAACATGAATCACACATGCTCATATCTGAACCGATATTAAAGAGCAAAGGAAGGAAACTTACTTCCAAGCTTAGGTAAGTGTTTCAAACTTAACATAAACTTCCAAAACCACTTTCAAGCCCTTGAAAGACTTTTAAGACCTTTTCCACTCATCGATTTCACTTCACCTTGCTTGCTACCGAGAAACAAGCTCCCGCAAGCCTCAAACCACCTCAAGATGCTACGCCTTGATTATCCCCTGTTTTGGCCACACAAAACTAGATGAAACATGCATTAAAATACACCCAACTCTCTATTTCAAACAAAAATCCCGCAACTCTCAAAATGCCCACTCAAAACTCATCCGAAACTTACCGAAATCAATCTCAAACACTTCTCAATCCTAGCCCAGCCATAATATAATGATTCAATGCATCAAACATCATCAAATAACAACTAAAAACACTTTTACAACATCCTCTTACTTCCAGAAATGATTAAACTCCAAAAACAACCCAAAAACCATTAACTAACCTAAACAATTAGTGATTCAACCAATTTCGGGATTTCATTATTAAAAACAAATTATCCACAATATAATACATCCAAAATAAGATTGAAATCAATCCTCAATTCTGGAAAAAACAGATCCAATTCGAAAACCACAAAATTCCATCAAATAAACCTCAATTAAGCAAAATTCCATAATTAATTACTTAAAACCTATTAGAAAACCAAACTTGGGAATTTCAGTAAAGAACCTTTTATTAGAGGAGAAGAACGAAACTTACCTCCAATGAGTGAGTTTTTCCTTAATTGGATGTTTTCCTCTTGAAAAACAATGAGATTCAATAAGATTTTTGAGAAAACAAGTTAAAGGATCATTTATAAAATCAAAGGATTAAGAAACAAGATCATTACCTTGAATCTCTGATAGGAAAAAGATTGTTTGGCTTAGAGTATTTTGAGAGAAAATATGAGAGAAAGAAAGTTACGTCAAATTGTGATTTGGAAAAATAACTACCTTTTTAACTAAATCCTTTTTAATTCCTTTAATTGAAATTCTTTTAAAAAATAATCCTAATTAAGAGAAAACTCAGATTAAACCAAATGGTAAAATAGCTCCTTAAATATTCAAAGTTTTGACTCTTTACAAAAAAGTCACCTTTAAAAATAGTTTTCAAAAATTGCATTTTGGTCACTAACCAAAATGTCACCCTTCCAAATCTCATTTTCTAAAATTGCTTTCACCAATATTTTAAATATATTAAAATAGGATTTCTAAACATTTTTCCATATTTTTATCTTTTAGAAAAATATTTTCTCAAGAATTCTACTCGAATCTCTAACCCGATCCACTAGACCATTTAACTAGCCTTAAAACTGCTAGGCCCAAAACTGGGGCATTACAATAAAAACACAAAATCAGTTTATAAATCATAAATAAAGGATCAAATACTTGGTAATATCAACAAAGAACCATCAATAGAGGAGAAGAACGAACCTTACCTCTATTGTGTGATTTCTCCCTTAATTGCTTGTTTAAAGCTTGAAAAAACATAAGAATTCAATAAGGTTTTGAAAATCAAAGATAAAGAATCAATTACAAATCAAGAAATTAAGAAAACAAGCCTCTCACCTCTATGATTTGATGAAAATAAGTGTTTGGCAGAAAAGAAGTGGAGAGAAAAGTTACGTTAAATTCTTTAAAAGTGATAACTAATTTTAATATCTAAAATACCCTTTTAATTATCTTTAAAACACATGTTAAAATGACCTAATTGAAGGGAGCAATCACCAGCAAAAACTTGGTAAAATAGCTCCTTAAGGATTCTAAGAATTCGATCCTTTTCATTTTAGTCACCTTTAAAAACAGTTTTAAAAAATTACATTTTGGCCACTAACCAAAATGTCACCCTTCCAAAACCCATTTTCAAAAATAGATTTCACCAATATTAATCATATATTAAAATATGATTTTTAAACATTTTCCATATTTTTATCTCACCAAAAAATATTTACCCCTGAATCTGACTCGAATCCCTAATCTGGTACACTAGATCGCCTAACAAGCCACAAAACCGGTAGGCCCAAAAATGGGGCATTACAATTCTCCCGAGCTTAAGAAATTTCGTCCTCGAAATTTACCTAAAGGAAACAGATGCGGAAACTGCTCCAACATCTCCGTCTTGCGTTCCCATGTGGCCTCCTCAATACCTCGGTGCCTCCACAACACCTTAACAAGCTCGACCGTCTTACCACGCTAAACCTTACTGCTAGTGTCAAGAATCTCTACTGGTTCCTCGTCCTAAGATAAATCTAGCCTCAACTCAATATCCTCCACTAGTATAACATGCGATGGATCCGACCGATACCTCCGCAACATCGAAACATGAAACACATCATGAATCCTCTCCAACTCAGGAGGTAACCTCAAGCGGTAAGCGACATGACCCACGCGTTCAACAACCTTGTATGGTCTAATAAACCTCAGGCTAAGCTTCCATTTCCGCCCAAAGCGCATCACCTTCTTCTAAGGTGATACCTTGAAAAACACTCGGTCACCAACAGCATACTCCACATCCCTAAGCTTCAAATCCGCACAAGATTGTTGACGATCCAAAGCCGCTCTCAAGCGCTCACATATTAACTTCACTTTCTCATTCATTCCTTTTAAGACATCAAGCATGGAAATATGCTTTTCCACAACCTCAGGCTCAACACACGGGCGTACGACACTTCCTACCATACAACGCCTCAGACGGTGTCATTTGTGTGCTAGCCTAGTAACTGTAATTATAAGCAAACTCAACCAGGGGAAACTACTTTTCCCACATTCCCTGGAACTCAATGATACAACATCTCAACGTATCCTTGAAGACCTAGATCACACGCTCCGACTGACCATCTGTCTGAGGGTGATAAGAAGTATTGAAATTTAGCCGAGTTCCTAGAGCACGATGTAAGAACACACAAATCCTTGCTGTGAAACGCGGATCTCTATTTGAAACTATGGATTTTGGGCACCCCGTGCAAATGCAAAATCTCAGAGATGTACATATCGGCCAACCTATCCAAGGTATATGTCATATGTACTGGCATAAAATGTTCACACTTCGTAAACCGATCAACAATCACCCAAATGGAATCCTTTTTTGTCGGTGTTATAGGTAAACCGAACATGAAATCCATGGTGATTCTTTCCCACTTCCATTCTGATATCCTCAAAGGTTGCAACAACCCAGAAGGAAACTAATGCTCAGCCTTTACCTGTTGCCACACCATGCATCGGGAAACATAATCAGATGCATCTTTCTTCAGACCAACCCAATAGTACTCTTCTTTCAAGCATGATACATCTTAGTACTACTGGGATGCATAGCAAAAGGGCTAGCATGCGCTTCGGTCAAAATGATACGCCTCAACTCCTCATCTTCAGGCACCACAATTCTACCTTTAAAACACAACACTCCATCGTCATTAAAATGAAAATCCGTAGGATTTCCATCCATGATATCCTTCACATGTGGTACCAAACTCTCATCATACGGTTACTTCTCCTTAATCAACTGTGAAAAGGATAGTTTCACTTGCAACTCAGCCAACAGCCCAACGTCACACGTCACACTCAACCAAGCAAACATAGCTCTTAAGTCCACAACAGCTTTCCAACTCAAAGCATCCGACACAACTTTAGCTTTACCCGGATGGTACTCTATGGTCAGATCATAATCCTTAAGCAACTTAACCATCTCCGTTGCCTAAGATTAAACTCTTTCTATGACATCAGATACTTAAGACTTTTATGATCCGTAAAAACCACACATTTCTCGCCATAAAGTAATGCCTCTAGATTTTTCAAGGCAAACACAATTGTGAAAAGCTCAAGATCATGACTAGGGTAATTACGCTCATGTACCTTCAACTGTCTCGATGTATACGCAACTACCTTACCCTCTTGCATCAACATGCAACCAAGCCCAACATAGGATGCATCAATATAAACAACAAACTCTTTCCCTGATTCAGGTTGAACCAAGACTGGAGCTCGTGTCAAAGCTTCCTTCAACCTTTCAAAAGCCTGTTATCTATCCTCTGACCACTCAAAGCGGACATTCTTTTGCAACAACTTGGTCAAAGGAGTAGCTAAATTGGAGAACTCCTCAACAAACCTATGATAATAACAACCAACCCAAGGAAACTCTGAACTTCTGTCATAGATTTAGGTACCTTCCAACTCATCACAGCCTCAACTTTGTGCGGATCAACAAGAATTCCCTCAGTTGACACAACATGCCCAAGGAAAACAACCTCTCTAAGCCAAAACTCACATTTGCTTAACTTGGCATACAACTGATTAGCCAACAGCATTTGAAGCACAATCTGCAAATATCTATCATAATCCTCCTCAGTACGAGAGCACACAAGGATATCATCGATAAACACAACCACAAACTGGTCTAAAAACTCATGGAACACCAGATTCATCATGTCCATGAAAGCAGCCGATGCATTGGTCAAACCAAACGACATCACCAAAAACTCATAATGCCCGTACCTCGTACGAAAAGCTGTCTTGGGCACATCCACATCCTTCACCTTCAACTGATAGTACCCAGACCTCAAATCTATCTTAGAGAACACTGACGCGCAACTGAACTGATCAAACAGATCATTTATCCACGATAAAGGATACTTGTTCTTTATCGTCAACTTGTTTAGTTGTCGATAGTCTATACACATCCTCAACGTAGCATCGTTCTTCTTCACAAACAACACCACTACACCCTATAGTGAAATACTAGGTCTAATGAAACCTCGATCAAGCAACTCCTACAGTTGTGTCTTCAAGTCCTTCAATTCTTTTGGGGCCATGCGATACGGAGCAATCGACACTGGTGCCGTATTTGCAAAGATCTCGATGCCAAACTCAATTGCACAGTCTAGTGGTAACCCCGACAACTATTTCGAAAAAAACACCTAAAAACTCACATACGATGCGAATATCCTACACCCTCAACTCCTTCGAACCAGGATTCATAACATAGGCCAAGAAAGCCTGACATCTAGAATCCATTATTCGACTCGCTTCCAAAGTTGAAACAACATTGGACAAGAACTTAGCATTCTCAACAACCACTACCAACTTAAAATCATCCAATAGCCTCAAGGATATCCGTTTGGTCTCAAAATCCACAACAGCCCTGTGCTCGGTCAACAAATCCATGCCCAAGATAACGACAAAGCCATGGAATGGAAACTCCATCAAATCCACAGTAAACTCATGTCCCTGAACCATCAGCAAACATCTACAATTCAACCTCCTAACCATGACTATCTCCCCAATAGAACTAGTCACTCTAACACCCACATTGAGAATTTCAACAAGTATATCAAGCAATTGTGCATGCTTGCTCAAGATGTATGAATGGGTAGAACTAGAATCAACAAACGAATACAACAACAAAGACATTAAAGAGAATGTACTTGCAATCACATCAGTGTCATTTTGACCCTCACGGTGCGCATACACCCTAGTTTGTCCACCTTCCACAGGCTGGATAGCAACGGTATGAGCCACAGTCCTCTACCCACCAACCCTGCGCTAAAATGGCCCTCGGCCGTGACCATGGTTTCTCTGCAGAGCAACAACAGATGAAGCACTTGCTCACCTCCTACTAATAGCGGACAATCATACCTCAGATGGTCGCCAGACCCACAACTCCAACAAGCATCGGCCACAACAGCCAGCGGTGCCTAGCCCTCTCTAGATAGACGTGGGTAATCTCACCTTAAATGATCTCGTGATCCACAAGCCCAACAGGTATTGTGGGGAGCTCTAACCTGGGTACCCTGCCCTTGTGCTCCATGACCAACAACACCTCCACCACTCCTCGGCTCAGGGCAGTACCTCCTATCACGGTGTCTCTTGGCCTGACCACCGCCAAAACTGGAATCAGCCCCGTTTTTACCAAAGCTAAAGCCTCGGGACCCAGAAGCCAAACCAAGGTTCTACTCAACATCCTTGGCTCCTATCACCAATACATCAAAATCTATGTAATCAGTAGCGAGCATGTATGTTTTAACCTCCTACACGAGCCTGTAGCAGAAACGATCACATCGCATATGCTCGTCAAGAACTAACTCAAGTGTATACCGGCTCAGCCTCACAAATTGAACCTTATACTCACATACAAACATATTGCCTTGCACCAAAGCCATAAACTAACGTTTCCTCTCGTCCTGATGCTGGACTCCCAGGTACTTCTTTCGAGAAGCACCACAAAAGAACTCCCAGGTTACTTCCTTGGTTACCATCCTGGATATCGTGGTAGTCCACCATGTATACGCATCACCCTGTAACAGTGGCACAACACAACCTAGCTTACGGGCATCATAACAACCCATCTGGCCTAGTATCCTCTCCGTACTGGCCAACCAATCCTCGAAAGCCTCAGGTGATAAACCACGAAACTTGACTTTGCCTAAACTACAAAGATGCTCTAACGGTAAACCCATCTGCCCAACCACTGGTGTCGGCACATGAACACCTGCAACTACTACCTAGAATACACCAGTTATAGCCTGAATCAAAGGTGCCATGTCACCCATCCTTGGCCCAGCTGGCACAAGTGGTACTTGCTCCACGTTCGAATGTGAATTAGGTGGGGACAGTGGCAACCCCTCTAGAGGTACATCATCTCCCTCATTTCCTTGCCCAACGGTAGTAGCAATCATACTAGATCACAACTCTCTCCTCGGTCCTATTGTGCTAAAAATATATCTATGGCATGATAATCATTTCAAAACAAAAACAATCAGGCCATCTTCAAGCAAGGATCCAAGACTTCTATTTCAAAATCATACCATTTCAGACTATAATATAAGGCAATTGTTTCCCGAATTTCCCCCAACATGGTATAAAGTAACCACTGTGCATATTACAAACACCGTGCATATCAAAAAACAGATTACAAATCACAACAACATTACAACAACCATACTAACTCTCATTTATCACAAACATGGCTCTGATACCACCAAATGTAACCCCCTCGACCCGACCTAGTCGTAAGACCGAATCGAGCGAGCTATATTAGGTTTATCGAAGTAAACTGTGAAGAATTAAACCCAAAACATGTCCATTTTTTCTTTATCTTGTCTAGATGCACAATTATCATCCTACATGTACATACTAATCACAGGTGAAAAACCAACTCAATCGGCTGTTGAGTTGACATCAAATTGTTCAAAAATGCAGTTTAGGGACCAAATTGCAAATTTAGAAAATTGTAGGGTCTTAGCTCATTTTCTATGTTACCAATATTTAACTAAGAAGGTTTCATGCTTACATGTCAGAAACCAAATCAAAAAGGACATCCAAACTAATTTATTTGCATCCACAACATTCGAGGACCAAAACGCAAGAAAACAAAACTTTAGAATATTCCAAATAACCAACTTAACAGCCACCGTACCGGTACAGACAAGGGATGTTTTGATACGCCTTCATTATTTCAAACACCAAAATTCTAGTATCCAAAACTCATTTCGATACGCTCCCGCGTATCGAAATGCCATTCATAAAAATATTGTACCGTATCGAAACGCCTCCCCGAGTGCCAAAACCCTGGCCAATTTTGCCTAGGCTCATACTGAAATAGTTGCTCGAGTACTAGTACGCTAAGCCTAGAATGGCTTACTTGTACCGAAATAGGGACACCCGCACCAGTACGTCTGGACCTGTAATGTCCATTCTTGCTGGTTTAACATGCTTTTGACCATACCAAAATACCCTAAAATGCTTCTAACATACATCCAACATACTTGAGGTTTAATCCACACCAGAACAACTAAGTTTCAACGTCGATTCATGGCATCATACTTCAAACGTAAATCTAGAGGCATGTTTCCTAGAAACCAATCAAGCAAAGCATGAACCTTCAAACCATCACCATAAACAATCTATAATGGCCATTTACAATCCAAGAGCAACCAAACAAACTTACTCAAACAGGGAGCTTAACAAAACACCTCCCAAAACAATAACAGAACCCCATTGCCCTTGTTACTTATAGTCTAATCCAAAAACATACTTTGGTTACCAAGTCTTGTTGTGATCCCTTGCTTCCCGCTGCCTTCCAAGCCTTTAATTCTCTGCATTGATGGACAAAGAGAGCGTAAGCACACTAGGCTTAGTAAGGAGTGCTCAAAAACAAAACACCATCAATGCATTTGAAATCATTTCTCAACATCACATTGAAATCTCATTTCAATCATCTTTTTAAACATTATCACGCCTTGAAAACCATGCACTTAACATCTTTAAAAACTAGCATATTAAACCATATGCAACATGTATCATTAACAAACAACAATTCCCATTGCTAAACCTCAATTTAAGCCTTCCCATACATAACGAACATATGCAAAGCTTAAAGAGTTAACATGTATAAATCCCATTATACAACATAAACCATTTCAATGATACATCAACAATTATATTCGCTTACAAGTGATTATTAACCAAGTTCCTTTACCAAAATAGTTCATCGGATACACGGATTCAACAAGTGTTATATGAACACTTGAAGCCATCTCAATCAGATTAGCGATACAATCACAATCGCGGTACATTACAATCGGGTACACTTTCAACCCACGGGGACACCAACCCCACTCATCGGTTAGATGCTTAACCACTAACAGGAGTTTACGCTACCATATAACCCCTCGACAGTTAGGGTACTTGGATAGAGTTTTTGGTACAACAAATCAAAACCCCTCAACATCCAAGGCGACTTATTATAGTGCACTATTAATCCTATGGCCGGCCAACTATATCCGATAACAATTTTAAAAACACATCACTTGCCAATATAATTCACCATTTACCATTAACCTCACTGTTTTTACAAGCATTTAACCAATCCATTTTCCAAAGCAACAAACCATACTTTAAACACAAGTATAAACCATATACTTACAAGGATAACTTACCATGTACATCCTTCAACATTTCATGCTCAAAAATAGTATCTCATATACTTTAAATGATGCTTAAATAGTATGTTTAATGTAAATCAAAACAAGTGCATAAAACCATTCAAAATAACATTACCGAGAGAGAAAACCACGTTATACTTACTTCAGAGTTTAAACCAGCATTTCAAGCTCAGTTTAAACTCCCATAAACTACTTTTAAAGCATTCCAAAGCTGGAATCCTTGTTCTCACTCACTGATTGCGAAACCTAGATTTACCGACGCGGAATCAAGCGTCTGAAGCCTCCAAAGCTTCACCGATCACTTTCGAATCCACCTCCCCTATTTTAACCACATTACAACAGAGGATTAATGCATCTCAATGCATTCAAAACACTACAACAACAAATTCACATGAACTTCCACCATCCCCTCATAATTACCCAAACACAACAACTAAAAACATCATCTAACTCTTTCCAAACACAACTCAGCCACAATCTAACATTCTAACACTTCCATAACTATCAATTAACACTTAAAACATGATTAATTCATCCAAATACTTCCAGCAATCACACAACCACCATAACTCCATAAAAACACAAATCTAACAACCATAACAACTAGGGATTCAAGAGTTTCAGGATTCCATTGTTAAAATAAACTTAGCAACAATATAATACATCCAAAATATGTTTAAAATCAATCTTCAACACTGGAAAATGGATCCAATTCAGATCTTCCACTATTTCATCAATTTTACCCAATTAAATCAATTAATCATTATAAAAATATGAAATCAATTTATAAATCATAAACCAAGGATCAAATACTTGGTAATATCAATAAAGAACCATCAATAGAGGAGAAGAACGAACCTTACCTCCATTGTGTGATTTCTCCCTCAATTGCTTGTTTAAATCTTGAAGAACACAAGAATTCAATAAAGTTTTGAAAATCAAAGATAAAAAATCAATTAAAAATCAAGAAATTAAGAAAACAAGTCTTTCACCTTTGTGATTTGATGAAAATAAGAGTGTTTGGTAGAAAATAAGTGGAGAGAAAAGTTACGTTAAATTTCTTTAAAAGTGATAACTAACTTTAATATCTAAAATCTCGTTTTAGTTATCTTTAAAAACACATGTTAAAATGACCTAATTGAAGGGGAAATCACCTATAGAAAACTTGGTAAAATAGCTTCATAAAGATTCTAAGAATTTGATCCTTTTCATTTTAGTCACCTTTAAAAATAGTTTTCAAAAATTACATTTTGGTCACTAACCAAAATGCCACCCTTCCAAAACCCATTTTTCAAAATTGATTTCACCAATATTAATCATATATTAAAATATGATTTTTAACCATTTTCCACATTTTTATCTCACCAAAAAGTATTTACTCCCGAATTCGACTCAAATCCCTAATCTGGTCCACCGGACCGTCTAACAAGCCACAAAACCTCTAGGCCCAAAACTGGGGCATTACAGTAATCGAACCTCTCTTTTGTTTCTTTGGCCCAAAAATTAGATTCACAAGCGTAGAGGAAACAAACCCAACAATGTTTATGGATGGTGGCTGGTGTTTGATGTAGTTCATAGGAAGAGTTATTGATTCATCAAAAATATGAATGTTGTTGGATCATCGTCATTATTGGAATTGCTCTTGGAATGTATTTTAAGGCCATCTCTTTAATATCCTGCAATAATGAAAAATGAAGAATAGAAAAAGAAGGGTTAGGTAAAATCTATTTTTCTTTTTCCTCTTCATCTCCAAACTAATTCTTTTTAACATTCTCATTTCCCACTCCAACGATTTGCTTTTCTTCAAAAGGCTCTTGTACATTCAAACTCTCAGTGATTTTCTCCTTCAAAGCTTTAATGCTTTCCTTAAGATGGTTTTGATCTTGAAGCACTTGGTTTGGAAATAAAGGTGCCAATGTAATATTCTTTCCTTCATATAGAAATGAATAACGATTGGTGAAGCCATCATGTGTTTCTCGCTTGTCATATTGCCAAGGTCAACCGAGTATGAGGTGACTTGTATTCATGGAAACAACATCACACAAATCTTCATCTTTGTACCTTCCGATTAAGAATGGCACAAGTACTTGCTCCATGACTTTTAATTCTTCTTCGTAATTCAACCATTGCAACTCATAGGGGCTTGGATGCTCGGATTTCTTTAGTCTTAATTTCTTACCATGTATGCACTAGCAATGTTTGTACAACCTCCACTGTCAATGATTACAAAACATACTTTACCATTTACATTGCATCGAGTGTGAAATGCATTATTCCTTTGTTGTTTGTATTCCATTGGAAAGATGAAAGAACTATTAGTGTAATAAAGAAGTTGAATGAGATGTAAGGACCTTACCAAAATATCACTAAAAAAATCTCACCGTTACTCTGAAGAAAAAAATTGATGACACTCCTCTCAAGCACTCGTGTTTAACTGTTGGGAATAAGGCTTTTACTTCCCTTTTTGTGCTCACAACTCTCGTGCCTTTTACCACTCAATTCTCTCGTTACAAGTTCTTAAAAGAACTTACGCAAAACCTCTTCAAACTTTAACTTGATGGCGTTTGGGCTGCAATAAGGTTAGGCTAGAAAAAGAAGGAATAATCGAAATGAAAATAAATGAAAGAAAAGAATGTAAGGTAGGATATAAGAAGAATATAAATGAAATGAAATAGAAGAAGATAAAACAAATGTACCACAAAACTTACTTACAACTCGATCGAAAAACAATCAATCTTGATGTTTTATTCGAGCTTGTTGTTTGCTTGTTTTGCTTTGCCTTCCCTACCTTTGTGTTTCACTATACTCATTTTTTGTACAAACTTGAATTCTTTAGATGTATGGAGAAGGAATTCTATTTTTTTACCTTTTTGTGTACCTTTTCTATCACACAAATGAAATCACAAAAGATAGGGGCTTACGTGATTCTTCCAAAGCTCTGATACCACATGATACGCTCTAACTCTCTAATTGATGTTGTTGAGAGAAGCTTGATTGTTCTCGACCGTGAATGCAAGTAAGCCTTGTAATCTGAATGCTTTAATATGTTGAAAGGATAGAAAGATGATGATAGTTTAGGGTACGAAAGCGTTTGATGCATGGTGTGTAAGGAAATATATGAAAAGAAAAGAAATGGCTAAGTGTTTAGGATAGGTTCAGCTATGGTGATTGAAAGGAAAAGAAGATGGTGAAATGTAATGAAAAGGATGATAGTATTCAAAGGATTCAACGAAAGAAACTATACTAAAGATTATTTATTAGGAGAATAACTTTGAGGGTGGTAGGTAGGACTTGGACCCTTTGGTTATATGAACCAAGAAACTGAAGTATAGGATAGAAGATAGGAGATGCCACAAGCAAAGCATGATAAGTCGATAAAGTTCTAAAAAGAACAAGTTTGAGAGAAAACCTTACAAATAGGAATTATATTGAATGAAAGTTGTGTATGAGTTGTGTGTTACAAATAAAAATCAAATACCTATTTATAGTTGTTTAAATTGCATGGAAAAAGGCATCTAACTAATAAGATAACCATTCAGTTTAAGTCGTGCCTCCCTCCAAAGGTTTCCCTCCAGATGTGCCACCCAAATCTCCATCCAAGGCTGGTTTTGTCGTCCAAATCTCTCTCCAAATTGCTTGTGTCTGTTTGACAATGGTTGGTGTCTCCCTCCAATGGTTTTGGCGCCATTTAGCTTTCCCTCCATTGCTTTATCGCCATTTTGGATTCCCTCCATTGCTGAGTTGAACTGCTGGAGGTAGGAGTGAGCTGGCTTGAGCTAAGCTAGCTAGCTGTGTAACACCCTAAAATTGGGCCTAGATGTGGTCCGGATCGGGTAAGTGGTTCAGGAGAACCAGTTTAGGCAATTCGAATAATTTCATGAATTGTATTCTATAAAATGAATTTTTGGGTTAAATAAAATATGGAAAAATACTAGAAATTACCTAATTACTATTTTAAGTAATTTGGTGAATTCAATTTGTGGTAATTAAATCTAATTTTAAGACATTTTGTTCTAGTGACTAAATTGAAAGTTTCCAAAACTATTTTTGGTGACTAAATCGTAAAAGAGTCAAAATTTAGAATCTTTAAGGGGATATTTGACCAATATTTTTCAACAAATTTCTCTCTTAATTCAGGCAATTTGTAAGGTATTTTAAAATGGTTTATAATTAAATAAAAGGGAAACTTATTAAAAGAATTTCTAATTGCCAAAAACATTTTCTTACGTAACTACTTTTCACCCAACCTTTTTCTCTCAACACTCTCAGCAACCAAACTAGGATTTCTACTCTAAAAATTCCAGATCAATTCATATTGTTTTCCTTTTTGATTTCTAATTGATTTATCTAAATCCTATTGCAAGGTCTTTTTGTATTTCATCAAAGCTTGGCCAATTAATGGAGAAATTAGCAATTAGAGGTGATTTCCATTTCTCTTCTCTAATTAGAGGTTATTTATTGAAATTCCCAAGTGCTTGATCCGTTGTTATTGATTTATGTTAAGAAATTAGCATTTTAATATGGATTTAATGATTAAATTGATGTTCTTGGAAAATTGTTGGAAATTGATTTGGATCTATTTTGGTGATGAATCTGATGGATTTAGATCTCTATTTGGATGTGTTTTAATGTTGAAAGAATTGATTAATCAATGTAATCCCAAAACTATGTGAATTATTAGTTTTCTAGGTTGGATGTAGTTGGTTTTTGGGGTGATTTTGTTGTTGTAGTGTTGCTGGAGGTACAAGGACGTGTTTAAGATGTTTTTGGATGTTAATTGATGTTGTTAATGTGTTAGAATCATTAGGTTTTGGCTGGGCCTTGTTTAGGTAAGGTTTGGTGGTGTTCTTGATGGTTTTACGAAAGTGTTGAGTGGATTCTTGGGAGTTGAGGTTGTGTTTGTTGGCTTCTGGAGGTTTGTGCTACAGAGATGTGGTTTAATCCTTTGTTTTTGATTGGGTAAAGCAGGGAGTTGAATCCTTTGGCTTTTAAAGAAGGCGCGGAAGCTTCGAAAGCTTGATTGTTGGTGAGTGGAAAAGTGTTTTACTACTATTAAAAGGTTTAAAAATGAGTTGTGGGAGTTTAGATAGAGTTTGGTACACTTACCTAACCTCGGAAGTAAGTATCGGTTGAGCTTTCTCTTGATTTCGGTTTTGCAAAATAAAATCTCATGCACATGTTGATGGTTTATTTAGTTACTGTATTATGCATGTTCTGAAAGTGAAAGATGTTGCAAATGATCATAGATGATGGCTTTTGAGAATGGCATATGGTTTATGAAAGTGTTCTTGAGATTGTTAATATTCATGGTTTAATGTATTTGTGTCGGTTTGATTTGATGCATATGTAAAATAGTGAGGTAATATTATTTATTGAATATATTGGCAAGTGGCTATGTTTAAAATGATATCAGATATAGTTGGCTAGCCATAGGGTTTAGAGTGCACTATAAAAAGTCGCCTCATGTTTGTCGAGGGGTGTTAAGTGTCTGTAATCTCCAACACGAGAACCGCAACAGTTGAGGGGGGTAACTGTTCTATTTTCTCCCACTGGTGGATTTATACATCCAAACTGTAGAGGTGTGTAAATGTTCTATTACTCTGGTTTGAACCGTTGAGGTGCGCAAGTGTGTCGTTGCTCCGGTTGAGGTATGTAGTCTCAATCTATGTTGCTATGTTTGATGACTGAATGTTTATGATGTCATATGATGATTAGAGGATGAATGTAGAGTGTTAGACTGAGCCAAAGTGTCATATGTTGGACCTAGAGGTTATTACAGGCCTTTGTGTACCGGTACGAGTACCTCATGAGCGGTACGCGGGGTCTGTTTGAGGCTCAAAGTGTTGAATTAAAGCTACGGGTACCGGTACGCATAGTCACAATATTGGTATGCCTTAAGGGAAAAGAATACGTGTTTTGGTACACAGGTTTGAGGATTGGTACGATCCCTTCGATTTTAGTAACTTGTACCGATACGCGGGGTACCGTATCGGTACGCATCTTGGTTACTGGAAACTTGGGATTTGAGGTAAAATGTAGGGGATCGGTACGGTTCAAAGCTGTACTGGTATGGGGGTGGTCAACACACTGTATCGGTACGTGCCTCAGTGTATCGATACGCTGATCGTTACTTTAGTTGATATGCTATCTGATGCTTGAAATCTTTGAATTTTGGTCTCTGTTTCTTAATTTTGCAATTAAATGAGAGTGAATGTTCATTTTGAGATGAGATTTAACATGAAGGCATGTAACATGATTTGTAACCCCCTCGACCTGGCCTAGTCACATGACCGAACCGAGCGAGCCACATTAGGTTTACCCAGGTAAACAGAGAAGAAGTAACCCGAAACGCGTCCATTTTTTTTCTTTTATCTTATCTAGATGCAAATTATTATCCTATGTGTTCATGCTAACCATAGGTGAAAACTCAACTCAATCGGGCATCGATTCAACATTCAATTGGGTACAATTGCAATTTGGGGACCAAATTACAATTCTGGAAAATTGCAAGGACTTAACCCCTTTTTACGTTACCGGTCATTAATTAATCTAATTTCATGCATACATGTCAAAATTCAGCCGTACTCATTCAATTGCATCCACGATAATTAGGGACTAAAACGCAAGAAAATATAACTTCAAAACATCCAAATAACTGAATTAACAATTAGCTGTATCGGTACACTTACACGCGTATTGGTACGTGTTTGCTCAAATAGGGAGTTTAGCAAACCATCTCCCAAAACGACAATGGAAACCCCGTTGCCTTTATTACTTATAGTCTAATTAAAAACATACTTTTAGTATCTAGTCTTTGGCGATCCCTTGCTTCCTCACTTCGTCCAAATCTTTAATTCTCTGCATTGATGGACAAATAGAGCGTAAGCACACTAGGCTTAGTGTTGCGCATAATAAGTGCTACGCAATTGTGCAAGTATACACGTCGCAAGTTATAGTATAAAAGATATCGTCTCCACAGGGATTGGTGCCACTTCAAGAATCTAGTCTCTTGCACTGTAAAAAGTAAAAGAAATCACAAGTAAAGGATTATAGGAGTTTAACTAATAACTAATCTAGAAAGCAATAAAGTAAATGAATAGATGAGATCAATTGAGAGAGAGATAGGCCAGGTTATCGTGAGTTGAGGTGTGATAGCCGATTGGATCGTCTTGGTAAAAGAGTGCACGGGCAACTCAGTTGCCGTGGCAACTTGCACAACGGGGTTGCCTTGGCAACTAATCGATGGTTGCCTGGGCGACTAGTTGGGCAACTACTTGGGCTTCTGTGCAGCAACCTTCAAGGTTCGGCAGAGCGTTCTTCAATGGTTTCTTCTTATCCCTAAGTCAAAACTCTAGCTACTTGTGCATGCCTTGATAATAGACCCCTGCGTGAATCAAGGGTGAACAACAACCAATCTTGCGCTCCTCTTAGCCGTTGAAATCCTTAACTTATTCCTAAGCCGGATTAATCTTCACCATCAATAGATTGAATAAAGATCATATTCATTCGTTTCTTGAATCTAACTCTCTCGATATTAGATAAATAGATGAAATCACGAGATCCTCTCCTAATTCACTCGCAAACAAGAATAAGAACCAAGAATGAATAAACCTTGAAATAGAAAAGTGCAAACTCTTATTACCTAAACAAAAACCAATAGTTTCTCACAACCACAAAACACAATAACCATAGCCAAGTAGATTTAGTTCATGGCTAGGTTCCAAAGAAACACAAGATAAATAATCCCTAGCATGAACCCAATCGAACAAGAAAGAAAAGGATGAAGGAGGAGGCTTGTCGAAATCCTCCTTGCCCTAGATGCTTGTCGAAAATTCTCTCCTCTTGCCCTCCTTGGACTTGTCGAAATTCCCCTATCTTGCTCTCTCTGTATCTTGTCGAAATCTCCATCTTATTTATAGGGCTAGGTCAAAGTCCTTCTTTGAGGAGGAGTTTAAGTTGGAATTAAATTATCTTTAAAGAATATAATTCTTCTATCTTCTTGGAATTTAATTCTTCTATCTTATTTGAGGAGGAGTTTAAGTTGGAATTGTATTCCTACTAGAACTTCTCCTATCTTCTTGGAATTTAATTCTTCTTTAATCTCTGCATGGAAATCAAATTCCTTTGGGTTTGGGCTTTGCTCCACGTCATCTTGGGCTTTTCTAGTCATCAATTTCGACTACCATATCACCCTTGCTCTTGTCGACAATTGCCATGGCAACTGGCTCGGCGTCTCCTTCATGTATTGCCCTGGCAACTAGCTCGGCGTCTCCTTCATGCATTGCCTTGGCAACTAGCTCTAGCCTTTCTTTGGCAAGTGATCTTGCACATACACACAAAACACACCAAAGCAGCATCTTTTCCCACAAAAACTACCAAGTTATGTAATCAAGCTCAACGATGGAAGGAAACATGGATTCATGCATGAATAGCTAATTATGCAACTAATACGAGACTAAGTCTAACAATAATATGAGTAAAAAGGGTAAGAAAAATAGTACTTTTGAACACTTATCACTTAGTGAGGAGTGCTAAGAAACAACACACCATCAATGCATTTAAAACAGTTTTTCATCAACACATTGAAATCTCATTTCAATCATCTTTTAGACATCACTTAAATCATTATTTGAGCATCATGCCTTGAAAACCATGCACTTAACACTTTCAAAAACCAGCTTATTAAACCATATGCAACATGTGTCATTAACCATCAGCAAATTCCATTGCTAAACCTCAATTTAATCTTTCCCATGCATAACAAACCATATGCAAAGCTTAAAGAGTAAATATGTATAAATCACATTATACAATATAAACCATTACATGACATATCAACAATTATATTGGCTTACAAGTGATCATTAACCAAGTCCCATTAACAAAATAGTTCATTGGATACGCGTATTCAACAAGTGTCCTCACAACACTTCAAGCCATCTCAACCGGAATAGTGAAACAATCACAATCGCGATACATTACAACCGGGTACACTTACAACCCACAGGGACACCAGCCCCAACCCTCGATTAGTGGATTAAGCATCTGGATGGAGCATTCGGTACACCGTATAAAACCCCTTGACATCCAAGGTGACTCTTTATTGTGAACTATCAATCCTATGGCAGACCAACTATATCATATAACATTTTTAAACCACACCATGAATTTTGATTGTGGTAACTTAAGCAAAAGTTTGATACATTAAAAAGAAAATCAATGCTGGAAAATGTTGGGAAGTTGCTGGAAATTTAGAATAGGGATCATGGTTGAAACTAGCTTTGATTAGGGACTATTTTGCTAGTTGAAGATTTTGTAAACATGTTTGATTTTATATAATGCCCTATTTTGATCACATCGATAGGTGAATTGAACTGACCTAGACTTGTATGAGTATGCATATAAGTTGAATTAACATGTTATAAGTATCATCTAAGTGAGTAATGAAGTTAAAAAAAACCTAGCTTAGTGAAATCTGCCCAGAAAACTCTGCTCTGGGCAGTAATTTTGAAAAATCACCATAAATTGTATAAAGGGAATTTAAGGCTGGAAATTTTATGGACAATGCCTTAACATGTCTAAATTCATTAGGAGAAAACATAACTAAATTCTGAATTGTAAAACATATTGTAGAAATGAAACATTAGGGACAGTGCAAACTGTCCAGTGTTGTAAATTGCCCTGCCTTTAAGCTAAAAACTGTATTAATTGGCAAAAAAATACAAGACCTATATGGTTAGAAAGACAATTAAGTTAGATTTCCAACGGTGTAAACTAATTAAAATTTTGACGTACGGAATGAAAGTTATACACGTTTAAGTAAACAGTGCACAAGCTGCCTGGCAGCAGCAGTCTAGGTATCTTGGACAGTTTTGTAAACTGTTTTGTAAACAGTTTGGACAGTTTGGTTACTGTCTTGTTTTGCCTAAATTGGAATGTGAACAATTCTGGTAATGTGAATTAATGTATATATATGAATATTGTTGCCATGTTAGGTGATTGTGCAAACACATTTGAATGCTTGAGATGGGTCATTATTATGCTCAATGTACCTTGTTTGACATGTATTTACTTGTATGAATTGTTAGAGCAAGGAGTAAATCTTGTGGAGGAAGATAGGAGTGGCCAAGCTAGTGGCAAACACAAAGGAGTTTGGATCCAAGACTAGCTAAGCTTGGAGTATTATGAGTGTAGTTTACAATAGGGTTAGGACTTAGGTCCTAACCAAATATGCATGACTATCTTCTTCCTATTGATATGCCATGATAATGAATTTAATTTAACTTGAACATGAATAATAAGGGAAGTATGAAATAAGATAATACATGAATTTTGATTATATCCTTGAAGTGTTGTAAAATTTGAATGCTTGATTTCTTATTCTTGATTGTGCCTATTCGAGTAATGGCATGTATGTATCGTAAAGATATATGATGCTTGATCCTTGAATCATGAATGCAGTTCACTTGAATGCTTACTTGATACCTAAGATGGTAATGTAAATACTTGCTTGAAAGATAAGTAATTGGATTATAGAGCTAAGGCTCAATTGGCCTAAGGGCTAAAGCATAATGTTGCAATACTTTGCTTGAATTGATTCTTGAATGATACATGATCTTGAACTAAAAAAGCTTGATAATTCTTGAATAAATAAAGTGTAATCAAACAACCTTGGTTGCTAGTTGAATAGATAGAAGGGCATGCCTTAGAGTCTAGAGCTCATTATGTCAGGGTGGACTATGGTCCAGGGCTAAGGCCTTTAATTGGCGATAGACGGAGGGTACGTATGTGGTCTTTGGCGATAGTAGGAGGGTTGACTAGTACTACGGTACATCTTGTGGCGACAGTTGGTTGGAGGCTCGATTGCCTAGACAAATTATAAACCAAGCGTTGTTTTAAAAGAGTATAAATGAGCTAATAAGTATGAATTGTTTAAATACTTGTCTTGAAGTATTTTTTACTTGAATTTCTTGACATGTAAACCCACTATTTGAATTACTTAACATGTAAACTTGCTACTTGGACTACTTGATATGTATTCTTGAAATGACAAATATGTAAACTTGAACTAACTGTTACTTGACTTGAGATGTATGTATATTGCTTGAATATGTACTTGACTTGAATTGAAATGTGTATATTGCTTGAGTATGTTATTTGACTCGAAATGACGTTTTAGTAAAGCTTGAATTCGAATGATTCCAACCTTGACTAGGTTAAAACTTAGCTAATAGATATATGTCTTATTAATTGGTTAGAACTAGTTACTACCTCACTAAGTACATTCTTGTACTTATCACTCTTGTTTTCATTCTTCCCAACCACAAGATAAAGGATTTGATCATTGCTTGATCCTGAAGCCTGATTTCTTGAGCTTAAAGCAAGACATAAGCATAGCTAAAGTATGGTTCATACTTGTTTTGTACTCCCCTAGTTGGTGGAACTTAGCTTGTATATAATGACTCGTGCATGCATTTTGGATACTTGAACTTGTATATATATATATGTTGTTTTGAATGGGCTTATCATGTTATGATCATGGTTGTTATTGTAAATCAAGTAATGAAATCTAATCCTATGTAATGAAAGTATGTTGCTGCGCATATTGATATGTATATATTGAATGTTCAAAGAAATTGATCTAGCCTTGTGCCATTCGAATAGCTTGTAAAATAAGATAGTCTTGTGTGAATATTCGAATGTCTTGCATGTGTTCTTGTAAGTTTGAATTGTAAATGGTGATTGGTAAGGCTTGGCATTTGGCTTGTTTAGAATCAAGGTATGTGCAATTGATCATGTTTAGTATGATATGTATGAAATGTTATATGTATCAATCTAAGGAAACTATGAAATGAAAATGGAAGCATGTTTGCTCTTATGTTATTTGAATGTTGATTGTATGTGATGTTAATTGAATTAATTGGTAACCTATAATGCCTTGTAATTGAGATTTCTTACATGTTAAATAATGATTGCTTGGTTACTTGCTAGTTAAGTAACTCATCTAATAGGGATGAGTTAACCTATTCTTGCCTTGTTCTTGCTTGTAATCTGCTTGGTAATGCTCCCGAACCGGGTTGCTACTAACCCGGGGTAGGGGGTGTTACAGAACTAGCCTCCCCTATTTTAAACACATAACAATAGAGGATTAATGCATCTTAATGCATTACAAAAACAGCAACCACATCACTTACAAACCTCAACAATTCCTTCACAATTACCCAACCACAACAATCGAAATCATCATCTAACACTTTCCAAACACAACCCAGCCACAAACTAACAATCTAACACTTCCATTAACATCAATCAACACTCAAAACAGGATTACATCATCCTTATATCTCCAGTAACTAAGCAGCCACCACAACACCTCAAAAACACAAATCTAACAACCTAAATAATTAGGGATTCAAGGAATTTCGGGATTCCAATGTAAAAAAAAACTTATCAACATTATAAAACATCCAATACATGTTTAAAATCAATCATCAACACTAAAAAGTAGATCCAATACGGATCTCCCTCAATTTCATCAATTAAACCCAATTTAATCAAATAGTCATCATAAAAATATAAAATCATATTATAAACCATAAGTAAATGATCAAATACTTGGGAATATCAATAAAGAACCATTCAATAGGGGAGAAAAGTGAACTTTGTCTCTATTGTGTGATTTCTCCCTCAATTGATTGATTAAAGCTTGAAAAACACAAGATTTCAATGAGATTTTGTAAATCAAAGATGAAGAATCATTTATAAATCAAGAATTCAAGAAAGTAGAACTTTCACCTCTGAAATTTGATGAAATCAAGAGTGTTTGGTAGAATAGAAGTGGAGAGAAAAGTTTACGTCAAATCTTATAAAATTTAATAACTACCTTTTAATATAAAAATTCCTTTTTAATTAGTTAATAAATCACATGTTAAAACCTTAATTGAGGGAAACACCACCAGCCAAAACTTGGTAAAATAGCCCTCTAAGGATTCTAAGAATTTGATCCTTTACAAACTAGTCAGCATTTAAAACAGTTTTCAAAACTTACATTTTGTTCACCAACCAAAATGTCACTCTTCCAAATCCAATTTTCCAAAATTGATTCTACCAATATTATTTACATATTTAATAATGATTTTTAACTATTTTCCATATTTTTAACCCACTCAAAAATATTTATCCCCGACTCTGACTTGAATCCCTAACCGGTCCACCAGACTGTCTAACTAGCCCTTAAACCGCTAGGCCCAAAACTGGGGCGTTACAACTCTCCCCCACTTAAGAAATTTCGTCCTCAAAATTTACCTGGATGAAACAAATGCGGAAAATATTTCAACATATCCGATTTGTTTTCCCACGTGCCCTCCTCAACACCGTAGTGCCTTCACAACACCTTAACAAGCTCAACCATCTTGCCACGCAGAACCTTACTGCTGGCATCAAGGATCTTTACCGATTCCTCATCATAAGAAAAATCCGACCTCAGCTCAATATCCTCCATCGGCATAACATGCGATGAATCTGACCGAAACCTCTGCAACATCGACACATGAAACACATTATGAATCCTCTCCAACTCAGGAGATGACCTCAAGCGATAAGAAACTGGTCCCACATACTGAACAATCTCGTATGGTCCGGGCTAAGCTTCCCTTTCCGCCTAAAACACACCACCTTCATCCAAGTGACACATTCAAAAACACTCGATCACCAACAACATGTTCTATAACCCTGCGCTTCAAATATGCGTAGGATTTCTGACGATCCGAAGCAGCACTCAAGCACTCACATACCAACTTCACTTTTTCATTGGTGTCTTTCAAGACATCAAGCATCGAAACATATTTTTCCCTAACCTCAACCCAACATAACGATGTACAGAACTTCCTACCATACAAAGCCTCATACGGTGCCATCTGTATAGTAGCCTGATAACTGTTATTATAAGAAAACTCCACCAAAGGGAACTAATTTTACCATATTCCTTGGAACTCGATGATACAACATCTCAACATATCCTCTAAGACCTGAATCACGCACTCCGACTGACCATTTGTCTGAGGATGATATGAAGTACTGAAATTTAGCCGTGTTCCTAGAGCACGATGCAAACACTCCCAAAACCTCACTGTAAAGCGCAAATCTCTATCCAAAAACTATAGATTTGGGCATCCCGTACAAACACATAATCTCAGAGATGTACAGATCGGCCAACCTATCCAAGGTATACGTCGTATGCACTTGCACAAAATGTGCACACTTCGTAAATCGATCAACAATCAATCAAA